>OY728159.1:211286308-211911308 GCA_963277665.1 Viscum album | reverse complement strand
AATATTTTATTTTATATTTTTTACTACTCATAAACAGATTATTTTCATTTTTTTCTATTAAAATGCATATATTTGTAAAAAATTATTTGGAGTGAAAACCTTTTTAATATATTTTTTTATACTAGGATATCTAAATTACTTATAGATAAATTTCATGGACTCAATGCTAGAACACATATGGGGATTTGTAGCTCACACTCTACTTGTAATGTTTGGGGTTTATAGACTTTATGTTTTATAGTATGTTCATGTATCCTCCTTATCTTACTTTTTTGGTTCATTATTAGTTGGTTGAAGGAATGTGACTTTGTAAATGATGTGTGGTCATAGACCACCATAATATGGCTTAAAAATGTTTTTTTCTTTATTCTACTCCTGGATGTTTTTATATCAACTCTATATGATTAGTTGATCCTATACATTTTTTTTATTTTTTGATGCTTTTTAGTTTAATTTTATTTATTTTCTAATTTATTGGAAAAACTCATTCAAAAAGGATGTATATTGATTCCAAGGGGTTTGCCTCTAGCCCTTGGGGAATAGTAATTTCATTTAGTCTAGTGGGGTAATTGTTTTAGTGTTTCTTCATATGGTACTCTAGGTTGGTTCATTAATATTGGTATTGAATGATTTATTTTTATAATTGATTCATTTTATTAAATATTGCATGTTATTAATTTTGGTTGAGTCATTGTAGAATGTATATTAGAGACATTTCAGAATATAAGATGTAGTTTTTGAATGGTTTCTTAATAACTACACCTCTCAATGAGACTTCTTTTACAGGTTTATCTGGTGAATTGATTTTTTTAGTTATTGGTTTCCAAATATTGATGATATATAGAATACCAATGAGAAAACCTTTCATTATTTGAATATCTTCTGGGTTTTTTTGGACCGAGTAGATAAAATGAGTGACATGGTGCCTTCACGGTGAAGTAAACCATGAGGAATCAATGTGCATATTCTGAAAGTCAATCTTGGAACTATTTTGTGGTTAGTGGTTGGATTATTATCCCATGATACTAATTCATGTATATTTATATCATAATATTGATCTTCATTCCTTTTACATTTAAATAAATGTTTCATTATTTACATGAGGTGGTTTTGGAGGATTATTGTTTTGAATGGAAAATAAATGGGGTGGTTTGACTCATGGTCATGTTTGGTTGTTTCACTTTAACCCAATCTATGATGATTTTAAATCCTTTATGAAAGCCTTATTTTTATTTATAAAAAACATTCATTTGAGTTCATTGAAAAAAAAAATTCACTTACCAAATGAAGGGTTGTGGAGATGTTTGGTATGGAAAACTGATTTTCAGAATCATGTGTGAGCTTCTTAAGGAATTTTCATATAAGGATAATACTTCATTTGTAAGGGGTTTAATAGGGAAATTGTTTTGAAATTTAAAATTGTTTTTAAATTTTTTTGAAATATAGTAAAATTTTTATGATCTTTTAAAAAATTTAAAAATAATGATGGATTTTTTCTATGATTTTTTATTTCAATAAATCTATATGTAATTTATTAGAAATGGGGAAATATTTTTTACAATAAAAAATTTCTTGATAAATGTTGTTTGTGGAATTATTTGAAATCCCATTTATTTTTTGATGTTCTAATTTGTGTTTTTTTATAAACGGGTTTATGAGCCTATGTTTTATGGTCTGTAAAAATTTATCATTAGATTTCTTCTGAGAAATAAGGAATGTCTATTCACCAGTTCAATCTTCAAAATATTCCTTGTAGTTTCCCAGACATGAAATTTTATGTTGAAGAATCTACCAAAACTTTATATCATGTGGAAAATCTAGAGAATTTCTGGCCTTTCAACCCGATCCAAATCTTGTATGATCATATCCCTCTTTTTTATAAAGGTAAATGTGGTTTGACTGAAGAAATGAGGTGGCTAGAAGAAATTAAAGGAATTGTTTTCCCTCAAGACTCATTTTTCTCTAACGTTCATGTTTATCTTTTCCTTGTTTGAATAAATTGGCAGAGAGTGGTGGGATGTCATGATTCCTCCCTGTTTTCATTAAATAATTTATTTGGAATTATTCGATACAACCTTCAATCAGTGGAAATATCTCGATGATGGGAATAATGAAAACTTTTTTGAGGTAATCAGTTTTACTAAATATGAGTGATTAGTTAAGGATTGTTCCATGTAGTTCTCAGGTCTGTAAATATTATCACATGATCTTATTGGTGATTCCATCGCTAAGGATCATTGAATTAAATGTGGTCTTCACCTAGACCCTGGGATTTTTGTGCATTTAGTTTTTTTGACCTCTTATCAAATAATGATTGAAATAGAATTTAGTTAATTTTGAGAATGAAAAGTAATAGGAAGGGGTTATTTCCTTTTTTATCATTTGATTATGTAATGGTTTCATATATGGTGTATTATAGATGTTATTATAAGGTATTGTCTTCCTGGTAAAAGAAGAGGCACCCCATGTGAATCTAGTATACAGAACTAAATCATTCTAAGAGGTATTATATGAATGATCTGATATTTTATGATTTGTGTGGCTTCTTAGGACCCCATAATAGTGTTTTTAAATTGGGTTATTGAAATGGGAATATTTTTTCTAGGATCATCATCTCCAAGATGTATCAAAATGGAATCTTCATGAACATAGGGCTCCAGTCATAGGCCATAGAGTGAATCTATTTCAAGAAGTGGGGGATTTAATGGGGCAGATGGTTTTGGTTTAATTTATTGATCATGATATTAGATATAATACTATTCGACCTCTCCTTTTCTATATCATTATTAATTAGAGACCTATATATTTTGGTGGTCTTTTTGGTTTTTCTGTTATGGATAATGGACTTATTTCCTAGAGATATCTTTATTCTATGTTAATGTATGTTCTCAAAGGAATGGTTAGCATAAATTTGAAATTGTTTTAATATGATCATCTTTGATACACTCCTGTGGTAGTAATGGAATAGTATGTTCAAAAAATATTCATTTTTTGTTTCTTTTCTTTAGAAATCCCTTCTCTTTCCTTCCATGGGTGCCTTCTTATGGTTGATGATGTATACCATTGGGGTTAGTTATTTATCCATGGTATTATCTTGTATGTGCATGGTTTGTTTTTAATCAAAACATGATTTTATAAGTTATCTCAATTCTTAATACAATATTTTTCCATGTTTTACACTCTAAATTTATTTAGATCTCCCTCCTGTTGGACTTAGATAGAAATTGTGGTTTTACCAAAGTAACATGGACTATGTGGTTACATGATGGACCAATCATCTAATGTTGTTGTTGTATTTTTTTAATGGGTTCATTAAGGGTTGAGGATCTATGTTGTAAATCCCAGGATACCATTACGTACTTATTGGAGGTAGAAATCATTTTCATTTTTGTGCCATTGTTTTTTATGGTTGGATCATTGATATATTTTTGAGTGGGTGGTCTCTTTGGAATCATTGATATTTTTTGGATGTTTCTTTCATTTTAGGTAGCTATTTCTAGAAAGGTGGTTCTTCAAAGATAGATATTTCAGTCACTTATTTGGAATGATGTGATGTTTTCTTTGTATAATTACTTATCATGTTCCACTATTTTATTGAATATTAAAATTGGGAAGATACCAATTCTAGTTCTCTTGTTTTATATATTATTTTAAAATTTTGTGTTTCATTTGAAGATTTGTAATGATCTTGGGTGATCATCCTAATGTTCTCTTACAAATAAGTGTTTTCTTGTTTGGAAGTTTTTCTAGGTCACAACATTCCAAGTCTGTCATTCATTGTTCAATAGACCATCCACCTATCAACCTGGGTATTTGATTCTTATTTTTCTCAATTTTCTATCTTTTGGATTGGATTATTTCTACGGTCATAATGTGATATATTGAATAGATGTGTAGAAAATCAGTTTTTGTTTCATCAGTGGACTTCTTCATTATGTTATTTTTTAGTATCTTGAGGTATCATTGGATGGCCCAAAAAATCGTAAAATTTATGGGCCTAAACCTACAGCATGAAAAGATAATTCATGTCTACATTCTAGTTGGTGAGGGCCACCGGCTAGCCTTTGGGAAAGCCCATGGTTACTAAATTTATTCAGTAGCCACTAGATTGTCTGTGGTGTGGATGGATGTAGGATGGCATCATGTTTGCATTTTAATTTTACCCAAGAACAACCATGTTACTTATTTTTTCTTCTTACTCATACATAGATTAAAATACTTAAATATTTGGATCCTCATGGGTGATTTTTTCTCTCCCAATAAAATCTCATAGTGGATCTACCTATCATTCAATGAAATGATCTTCATCATGTATGTAATTCTCTTCATAGCCTTCAATATCTCTTCTTCTCCTTATTCCTTATTAATGAAGGATATAGAATCCATTGGATTTTTTGGACCTAGAATGGTTGATGTGGAATTAGGGTTTTAGGAACTCTTTTTTCTTCCCTCAAGACCCACCTTCCTTGATTTGGTGTTTACCATTAGAGGAGAATTATCTCATTTTCATTATAATTTGATTTTGGAAATCCCAAGTAGGTGTTTATATAAAGTTTCTTCTTCCTATGATTCACGTTTTTAAAGAATTGATGATTCTTCCATTTGAAATAGGTTAATCATTATTTGACTATTTTGAAGTAAAAATTTACCGATTTTGGTCAAATTTTTATTTTTTCATGGCCATCCAACAAATAAACATTCTGATTTTTTTAAGTTTGTACAAAAAATGCAATGAAAAGAAAAAAAAAGGACGAACTTATGGGGGTTGGAAATTTAGTAGTCCACGGGAATCTACACAAACCAAATCCACACTCTCAAGAGGAAAAGATCCAAAATCTATGAAACTCAAGATCATCACATTATGTGTTACATTAGATGAAAGGAAGTCAGCAACAACATTTACTTAATGACAGGCATGACATATTTCTATGCAGTTTTTCATAAGCCTCTTACATTCCTAAATAATATACTCAACTTACGAGGGAATGGAACCAAAATCACAAAGGGAATTATAAACTACAATCAAATCAATTTCCACCACTACAAGTTGAAAATTATTTTGAAAATATAGACGGAGCCCTGGCAGCATTTCATGGTCATCCACTTTAATTAAATCTCAACTATTGACAAAGGATTAGTTGGAAAGACTCATTGATCCCCTTAGGTCCCAAATCACCCCACCTCCCCTCATCTGGCCGATGTTACATGATCCATTAGTATTAATTTTATGAGCCTTCTGATGTGGGTGCCACCGAACCTGTCTTCCCAACAAAGAGTTACCGTTAATGAAAGCTATATATCCAGATATAAGATGGTTGATGGAAGGATACATTAAGAACATTTTACAAAGTCGGCCTAAGTCGGTCATAATATTTTTACTTTTAAAAACTAGGAATGTTTGTGTACCTGTTGTACAATGATGTCTGCAACTGTTCATCTATTTCCCCAGACACTAAAAACATATCATCGGTATATGTTCATGTTCCACCCACTCTAGAAAAAAATCCCAAATCAATGAAAAAAATGGTTAAAGAAAGATGTCTTGGTGTCCTATCAGCCCAAACATCCTATATAGATTACAAAATAATTCCACATGAGCTTCACACAATCGATGTCAAAGAATTAGTTTTTAATATCTTTACTATGTGGTTCTATAAATTAATGATATTTTGAGTCTATAATCAGTCTGAACAACTTAAGGTCATATTCATTTGACATTTCATTGTTACTCACCCTCCAAACAAGGAAGTTTATATTCTCTGTGAGTCATTTATCCCAATGAACTCGCCCCATTCATCCCTAGTGCAATCCATCATTTCAAAATAATGTAAGTCCTTGATTTTGAAGTATCCCAAGGATGAACATATGAACACACATAAATCTACTTCCATGTTCATGAAAATGGTATAAAAAATTTTATGTTGGTCCCTATTTCGAAGGGAATAGATGAAGTCTCGATGGTTTCTAGCTTTCTTGAACATGATATCCGGGATAGGGCATCATCGGAAGCTAAGTCTTGTTCCCACCCAATTGCACTGCCAAAGTCTAATTTCTCATCTGCCCACTATCAATCAGGAGTGTTGATGGAGATCCAAAATATATAGCCAAATAATATTCCACGTGTCCAAAGTCTTTACACTCTGACTCCCCATATCACTCTCAGACTAGTTCTTCATCCCAAATCATTTTCCCTCAACAAACTCCCATTCCAGGTTTTCATAGCGACCCTTTGTTGTCCCTAAAACACATCTAACCTTGATATATCCCTCGAACGAAGGTCTATCAAAAATCTCTCAAGCCACCTAGTGATGTTTCCCCTCCCTTTGTGCATCCCACAGAAAGGAATCCATTAAATTCCCCATTCAGGTAATCACTCTTTTTGGACCCTTGATCGAGGATAGTATGTGCATTTTCATAGAAGAAATCACACTATCAATCTTGATGATCCTTCATGAAAATTATATGAACTGATTTCTCCAATTTTGGATTGTACTAGAAATTTTGTTCACCAACTTATCGAAGTAGGGGAAACTGGAGAACCCAAATAATCCATAGAAAAGGTTCCCATACAAATTCAAATATGAAATTCCAAATATCAAACTCTTTATTCTAGGAACCTTCTCATGATGAAAAAATTAATTATTTCTTTGTAAATAACTTGGCCGATCCATTTTTCAAAATCCATGTGTAACTAAAGAACCAAAACATATGTTTAGTCTCCCAATTAGATAAACCCATCATGGATAGGACATTAATTATGAAATTACATTCCACCTGATCATATCCCTCATTCATATTTAGAATAAAAGTGATATTTGATGTAATGTATTTCTGATTGATGTCTCCAATAACAAATGGGGCCAATCCAATGTCCCCCTCAATTGAGCGACCTTTTACAAAACCATGTTATCCATCAGAAATCCATCCAGGTAGACAAACCAACATATTTTTATTAAGAATGCACACCATCACTTTATTTGGGATGTTGCACATAAATATCGGTCTATAATAATGGAGGGATTGGGGATTATTAACCATTGTAACTATAACCATATTGGTAGAATACAAAACTTGAGGGAGGTTACCATCCTAGAAGAATTCCTGCATCAAGTGAACCACAACATACTTGATAATGCCCCAAGAAGCTCTATATGATGAGAATGAAAACCCATATGGTCTTGTCACATTTTCTGGGATGAGTAACCAGACCACTAGTCGAATTTATTTCTCCCCGGGGATGGTTTCCACGCCTTCATTGACACCCCCATTCACCATCTCTAGAATTTTTTTTGTGAAGGAAAGATTCATTCTCAGATAACCATCTTGCATGTTCAGGTAGGGTCTGATGAGTAGGTTCTAAATGAAATCACCTAAAATTTTTCTAAAAACATCCTTGAATAGTATATATCCCCCACCATCCCATTGGGTCAACTAAAACTCTTTCTCACATTAATGAAAGAATGAAAAAAAGCAATGTTATGGTCCCCTTCTCATAGCCATTTGAATCTCGAATTCTCCCTATCCATGCATTCTTGATGAAGAAACATGTCTGGAAATGCTCTCTTCCTATGGGTGAGTTCATTAAATGTAGCCCCAATCAAGTTATCCTCAAGGATTTACTCAAATATAGAAATATCCCAACTGAAAATTTTAATGTCCTAGATGTGAGGAGGTTTATCTATTATACAATTGTGAAGATATCTTCAAATATGACAATGTTTATTATGAAAGCAAATCTAATCACAAACATGAGTTAGTTTACACCACAATTATCTAATGGAATTTTAGAAACTCTAGTCATCGATCTAGATTATAGAAAATCCAAATCTCTCCCCATAGTCACTTATAAATTCCATTGAAATGTGAAATGGGGAGTGGTCAGATAGACTATGGTCTAGATGCGAGACCTTGATATCAAGATAGGATGAGATGACATTGTCGTTCAAAAGGTATCAGTCTAGACGACACCAGGTCCATTTCCTTCCCCTCTGGTTATTTCACCAGGTGAACTTATCTCCTCCATAACCCAGATCCATCAAGCCACTATTGAACATAAAAGATCCAAAGTCATGGCAGACTTTCCGAGGGAAGGGGACATCCCCTTCCTTCTCTATTGGGTCCACCACAACATTAATATCTCTCCTAACTAGACAAAGAGTATCTCCAAGATCAAAAGAACTATGGTCGCTCCAATGGACTTTATGAACCTTCAAATCACATTTTCATAAATGAACGAGAAGAAAAAACAACGAGGACCAAAAGAAACATTTGTGGTGATAAATTGATTCAAAGATTACACAAGATAAACTGAGATGATTTTCTTCTAGAAGATCCAAATGTGGAAGTTCTTTGGGTTGGCATGAATGTAATTTTTCTCCCCCATTTTGCAAGAAAAGACGGTTATCTTAGTAGTGCTTTATATCAGCTCCAAAACTACCATAAGAGACACCGAGTTATTACAAATTTCTTTGGAAATGAAGAAAAACTTCACCTAGTAACCAGTACCCCAAATGTAACATATGAGGATCGATATCCTTTACATAAGTTTGTATGGATTTGGCTCAAGATGGAGAAATAAGACATTTTGAAGACAGATCTGCAAGAGCATTGTGGTTTGATTTAGATCTAGAATAATATCCATTGTGAAAGGATGAAGGGAATGATGTTGGAGAGATCAAGTCATATGATAAGACATGTTTGATAAGGTTCTGAAAGGGGATAGGCTCCCCAAAAACAGAAGAGGGCCCCTTCAGTTGTAATTACTTCCCCTTCTGTAAGAAAAATATGTCCGGGTTTTTTGGAAGGAATAGAATTGACCTACACGGGCACGACCAGGGATGAAGAAGCATTAAAAACCAAGATATAATGTCTAGAAACCAGGGCTAGTAAAGGGCCCGAGATGAAGGTAAATAGATCATTGAAAAATCGATCCACTACAAAAGGTTGATTGTCCTCTAGATCGAACAATTGATGTATCTACAGTGGGAGAGGAGCTGAGATCACCAAATTTCCCCAAGAATGATCCCACAAATTAGGCACAACCAATAAGGAAATGTCATCCGACAGTGGTATGGGAATCCCATCAATCCTTGGGGGCTTCTCTTGGTCCTAGATAGAACTCGTCGAGTGACCCTTCCGACTTTCATGTAGTGAATGGCCGTGAAGTATGTAGTGTGAACAAAACTAGGAAGCCAAGGGGTAGATTGGGGATTGAGACCATTCCATCACACCTACATCCCAAAGGGTAATGTGATGTGAGAAAGGGAATGCAAGGTCCATCTGTACACAAATCTGAGCATTTGCATCATCTTTGAGGTGAAGTGTTCGAACATCCACAAATAAAAAATATCCCAACATGTCACAAATGCCAAGATTTTTTAATGTGGGATTTTTTTTAAAAAGATGTAGGGTTACCAATATTTTTAAAAATGGGTCTCAAGATGTGTTAACCTTAATCACACATGATTGGCATAGAGAAATGTCTAAATGGGGTTCACGAATCCTATGTAGTCACGATATAAAATGCCTGAACCCCGTTCACACATAGCCCCTCACCATGAAGCGTGAACGGGGTTCATGCATCCTTTGAAATCATTAGGAAGGATGCATGAACCACGTTCACAAATCATACAGATTGTTTTAATTTTCCTCAAAAAATTATTTTTAATTTTATTTCTTGTTTTGTTTTGTAATATATATATATATGTAATAATAAAATTTCAAAAAAAATTATCTTCTATTTAATATCCGGTTTTACTTTCATTAAAACATTATTTATTATGACAAAGATGCTCAACCAGGGCTCTCTTTTATAAGAGGTCTTTTCCAAGAAATCATTCTGCATTTTCGATGTGAGATTTAGTTTCTCCCATTCCTACATAGAACATTCTGCATTTCCGATGGGGGATTCTATTACATGTATGTGACATTGAAATAATATAAAATACAAACTATAAGACCAATATAAATTAATCATAAATCATTTTTAAACATATAATTAAATGTTGAAAATAAAAATAATTTCATAAAAGATGAAGATGAATAATAATTTATAAGCTTTCAAAACCACCAACTTGAAACTTAAAATTATTTCAAGTATGTTTCATTGAAATACTATAAAATAAAAACTAATAAACCAATATGAATGAAACTTAAAACATGAAATAAAAATATAAATAATAGTTGAAAATAAAAATAATTTCATAAAAAATGTTGATGAAAAATAATTTATATGTTTTCTAAACCACCAACTAGAATAACAAATAATTATAATTATTGATTACAATGATTAGTTATTATTTATAATAAATTAATTCTATAATAATTAATTAGTTAATTAGTTATATAATTATTAATTCTATAATAATTAACTATTTAACTTGTAATATAATTTATAATTATTTTTATAATTATTAATTATATAATTAATAATTATATTATAAATTTACTAATTAATTACCATATAATAAATATGTAATAATTATAATTAATAATAATATTACTAATTAAATAAAAAATTATTATATAATTAATTTTTTATAATTAATAATTATATTGGTAATTAATTAATAAATTATTATATAATTACTAATTACTAATTATAAGTAATAAATATGTTACTAATAATAATTAATACTTATATTACTTATTAAAATTAATATTTATATTATTAATTTAAATTAATAATTATATTACTATTTAACTAATTATTTATAATATAATTAATAATTATATTACTAATTAACTTATTAATTATTATATAATTAATAATTACTAATTGTAATTGATAATTATATTACTAATTATAATTAATAATTATATTACTAATTATCTAATTATTAATTAAATAATTAATATTTACTAATTATAATTGGTAAGTATAATACTAATTAAAATTAATAATAGTATGACTAATTGGTTAATTAATTAGAATATTATTAATAATTAATAAGTATAATTAATAATTATAATTGATAATTATAATTAATAGTTATATTACGAATTAATTAATTAATTATTATATAGTTAATAATTAGAAATTGTAATTATTAATCATATTAATAATTATAATTTATAATGATATTGATACATAACTAATTAATTATTACATAATTAATATTTAATAATTAATAACTAATCATTATATTGAATAATTACAATGAATAATTATAATTACTAATTATATTACTAATTAATTAATTAGTTATTTTATAATTAAATATTTTATTACAAATTAACTAATTAATTATCAAATAAAAAATAACTAATAATTATAATTAATATTTATATTAATATTTGACAAATTAATTATTATATAACTATATTAATTATTAACTAATTAATTATTGAATTTTAATAATTAATAATTTATAAATATTAAATAATAATTCAATTAATTATTAACTAATTAATAATTATATTACTAAATATCTAATTAATTATTAAGTATTTTTATATGTTTAATCCATGTTTTAATTTCTATTTATATTGGTTGTATAGTTTGTATTTCATAGGCTTTAAAAGCCACGTACATGAAAAGTTTTTAAGTTTTAATTTGGTTGTTTTGAAAGATTATAAGTTATTAATCATCAACATTTTTTATGATTTTTTTACCTTTAATTATTTGTTATATGTTTAATCCATATTTTATGATCAATTAATATTGATCTTATTGTTTTTATTTTATATTATTTCAAAGACACGTACTTGAAACAATTTAATTTTTCAAGTTGTTGGTTTTGAATGTTTGTAAATTATTAATCATCAACAATTTTTACAAAATTATTTTTATCTTTAACTATTACATATATGATTAATCTATGTTTTGATATTAACTTAATTTGGACTTATATTTTATATTATATATTCTTTCAGAATAAACATTTGAAACGGATTCCCACATCGAAAAATACAGAATGTTCCACACAGGAAAGGGAGAGCCCGAATCCCAAATTGGAAATGCAGAATGATTTTTAGGGAAAGCCCTCTTATAAATGAGAGCCCTGGGTGATGGTATCTATCAGAATCTAGAATGTTGTTATGATAGTACTACTTGATATTAAATAGAAAATAAATTCTGCTAAATATTTTTCTTATATATATTTATATAGACAAAAAATTGAAATAAAAATCTAAAAAATTGAAAAAAATAGTATATTTTTTTAAAAAAATTAAATGTTTCTGTAGGATACATGAACCAAGTTCAAAAATCCTTCATTATCATCAGGAATGATATGTGAATGGGGTTCATGCATGTAACGTCCCAGTTCTGGAAGCCACCCAGAGGCACCCTGTACTCGGTTGGTCACATGGCCTCAAGAGCATTTCCACACATGCCAGAGGCTGCCGACTAGTAGCGAGGGCATGGGTGTGATAGTGGGGAAACTAAGCCCTCAATGGAAGAGTACAAAATGAAAGTAAACAAGACACAATAGCGGAAGTAGTAAATATCCAACATTGGTAAACAAATGAAGACTGGAATAATAACAACTGGAGCGCGCGCGCGCACACACACACACACACATATATATATAATGATGCATGATACATATGTATATGAAATCTTCCAAACAGGTCACAATGATGAATAAAACAATGCTAAACCAAAATTAAAAAGAAAACAGGCAACTCCTCAGCATCGCAATCCAGATCTTGGTCCCATGCTCTCTATCTCTACATCAATCAAGTACCTAATGTAGAAGGGTGCTTTCCCTTATCTATACCTGCAATAATATAATCTGTTTGGGCCCAAAAGCATGACCCAAACAGGGTGTAAGTCCAAATCCCTGTAGGCAACCACCCGAATATATGTGCCTAACACTCAGTGAATATATGGAAGGTAAATGTACAAAAACAGTCATCATGAAAGTGTTAAGTAATAAAAAATCCACAGTTTCAATATCAAGCAACGGTGAAACAAACAGCTAAACCTCAAATAGGTAACCCTTTGGGAAGTACTCACTGCCATCCACTATGGTCCTACCTAAGAAGTACAAGCAACCCTATGGGCAGTTCACTCAACCTAACTCCTGTGGTTCAGTCATAAGATTAAAATAAGACTCATTGAGGAAGCGCTCATAGTCAGTTACTCTTATAGTCAATGGTAAACCCAGACACTCTCAGGAATCTCACACAATCAATTCCCTGTATAGTCTAAGGTAGTTAAGGACTCTCTAAGGAATCTTGCACTGTCAATTCCACTTATAACATCAAGGTCTAGAACTCTCTGAAGAATCTCACATGGTCAATTCCCCTTATAGCCCTGGTCATTCAATTAAAACAATGACCCTCTGAGGAAGCTCACGCGGTCAATCCACTTATAGTCTAAAGAAAACAAAGAATCTAAGAAGAACCTCACTCGTTAAATTCCCTTTATAGCCCCAAGTGGTTCTAAGCTCTCTGAGTAAGCTCACTAGGTCAATCCAGCTTATCGCAAGAAGTTATCAAAGACTCTCTAAGGAAGGTCACCCAGTGAATTCCCCATATAGTATACTATAGAAGCTTCTCATGACCCTGTGTAGGTCAACAAGCAGAGTAGTGTAATATGGCCAAAGTAAACCTATATAACTATATGGATAACCAATCTACAACATATCAAGTATGTCAGAACACAAACTCTCCATTGTATAGTAATAGGCATGGAAAACAGGCAGGGCAGTCAAACTGGCTATACAGGACCAAATGGTCGTAAACAGAACATGCAAGGTCAATACAACCAATGCATATAAATCAACCCAATTCAAATCAAAATTACCTCTACACAAGCTTACAAGCATGAAAGGAAATCAACAAGGGTAAAACGGAAAACAAGTAATACCCCATTAAAGGGTATTGGTGGAATTTGCACATAATACTCAAAGACCTTGAATGGAACAACACAGGCCACGTACCTCGACGTTAAAAGAAAATTATAATTGAATCTCGAGGCATGACTATCCTTGGAACAATGTATATCTACAAAACATCTAAAACTTTCAACTGGAAATATCTCATGAGAGAATTGAAATCACTAAACATGGCTCAAGAAGAAGAGAGAACTCACTTATGTGATTCCAATGCAACCAACGGTGTTGGATTCAGAGGACTGATGGTGTATTAGGGGTTCATCAAAGATCCACAGTTGTATGGGTTCTCTTGGTCGAACGTGACCTAAAAGAAGAGTCTTCTAGAAATTATACGTGACCCTGGTTCATTTAATGAAAAAAAAGAAAGTACACAGTGTGTACTTTTGAAGTACAAGGTGTGTACTCGCCTTTTCTATACTCTTCATTTAGCGGCCTCCAATTCACTCCCACACGGCCGTGTGTGTGGATACTACACGACCTCCTACTACATGGAAGTACATGGCGTGTACTCATAAATTACACAATGTGTACCTAGAAAATTTCTATAATTTACTTTTTCATTAAAAAAATTGACCAAAAAAAGAAAAACATGCGCGAAAAGAAGATCTGGGTTCTTACAAACTCCCCCCCCCCTAAACAAATTTGTCCCCAAATTTTCCTAACACAATGTTGAAGAATAATCCTCAAACAGTTCCAGACATTGAGCTCATACATCGGCCTCCCTCTCCAAAGTCTCATCATGCACCCGCCCGTGCTGCAATAGCACTCATACTAGATGAACAGACCGGCCATGAAGAACCTTTGTACTGCGATCCACAATACAGATTGGATGCTCCTCAAAAGATCCATCCACTTCGAGCTCAACCTCCTTGGGATGAAAGACAATAGACGAGTCTGAGAAGTAATGTCGAAGATGAGAAACGTGGAAGACGTCATGCATAGTTCGGTACATCAAAGTTAACTACCACTAATAGGCAACAGGACCAACCCTCTCTAACACCTCAAACAGCCCAACGTTCCTCGGTGAAAGCTTACCATTTCTACGAATCCTCTTGTGTCCCAACCTCAGTGTGTCACATAGAAAAACATGATCCCTGAACTAAAACTCCCAAGGTAATATCCATTGATTAGCATAAGACTTCTGTCAAGATTGTGCAGTACCCATCCTATTCCGAATCAACTCTATCTGCTCTATGGTCTCATTAACAAGACGAGGTCCTAGTAAAGATGCCTCTCCTTCCCCTAGCCAACATAAGGGTGATCAGCATGGAATACCGTACAGAGCCTCATAAGGTGTCATCCGAATAGTCTCTTGAAAACTATTATAGTAAGAAAACTCCAAAATAGGTATGTGCTTCTCCCAAGAGCCTTCAAAATAGAGGATGCATGCTTGGAGCATGTCCTCATGCACCTAAATCCTATACTATGACTGGACATCTATCTGGGGATGGTCAGTTGTACTCAAAAGTAACTATGTACCCAAAGGCTTCTGAATCCCCTGCCAGACCCAGGAAGTAAAACATGCATCCTGTCTGAAACTATGGATTGCGGAACTGCATGTAGAAGTAAAATCTCTTGTATGTACAATCGTCCCATCTCATGAACACTGAAGGTCTCCTTGATTGGAACGAAGTGGGAAAACTTCATGAGTTTTTCAATGACAACCCAAAAAACATCATTCCCCCAAGATGCCCTTGAAAAACCGGTCATGAAGTCCAATGTGATGTCTTTCAACTTCCACTCTGTAATGAGTAACTATTGTACAAGCCATGCTGGTCGCTGATGCCCTACCTTCACCTACAGACAAGTAGAACATCTCATGACGAAACCAGCAAATTCCCTCTTCATACCTGGCCACCAATATTGATGTGGTAGTTCACGATACATCTTGGTGATACTAGGATCATCTGCCCAAACTGAGGAATGAAAATATCGCATGATCTCCTAATGTATATCTTCTGGCACCCATACGCGCCCCTGGAAATGCAAGATCTCATCCTCACCTATGGTCCATCTAGAATAGGGTCCTCTCTTGACACACTCCCCTTTTGGAATAGGCCTTAAAAATTTGATAGCTTCCTTATTCGAACACAATCAGGAAGTATAGAGGTAACAACTACAGACAATAGAAAAGTCTTCCCCTGTCTATCATGAACCTCCAACTACATCTTAGAGAACATAGCCATAAGCTGCCACTCACTGCTGGCCTCTTGAATTTCCTATATCTGATTCATCCTGCTCAATGCATCAGCCACCGCGTTTCCCTCCCAAGGTGTATAGGCAATATCAACGTCAAAGTACTATAGGTACTCAACCCACCTGCGCTATCTCAAATTCAGATCACACTAACTGAAAATGTACTTGAGAATCTTATAGTCAGTGAAAAGCACAATGTGCTCTCCTGGAAGATAATTTCTACAATAGCATAAGGCTTGAACAACAGCTTCCAACTCTAGATCGTGCGTCAGGTAATTCCTATCATGTTGCCTCAACTATCGAGAACCGTATGCAATGAATCCATCACCCAGCATAAGCACATCATCCAGCCTGATACCTAATACATCATAGTAAATAGTATATCCCATGATTGTCTTTGTAAAGACTGGTATTGGTGCTGATGTCAACTTTCCTTTCAGCTCTTGAAAGGCTAACAAACAAGAATCATACCATAATAATTTCACACCCTTTTTATTCATACCCATTAGTGGTGCTGCTAAGCGTGAAAAGACCTGTATGAAACTTCTGTAGTATCCAAACAACCCTAGAAAACTTCTCACCTCAAATACGTTTTTCAGATTCCCCCAGGAAACTAAATCTATTACATTATCTGGGTCTACTGATACTCCTACCTCAAAGATAATATGACCCATGAATTGAATCTGATCCTTCCAAAAGTGAAATTTTGAGACATTAGCATATAATTGATGCTCCCTCAGTGTACACAAAATAATCCCAAGATTTTTATCATGGTCATGTAGAGTGTGAGAGTACACCAAGATATCATCCACAAAAACAACCATATGGATGGAACACTCGGTTCTTCAGTGCCATGAAAACTGTAGGCGCGTTCATGAGACCGAACGACAAAACCATATAATCGTATAGACCATAACAACTCCAAAAGGCAGTAAGAATTATATCAGATGGTCTAATGTGCAACTGATGATAATCGGCCCTCAATTCAGTCTTCGAGAACACCCAAGGTCCTTGAAGTTGATCAAAGAGGGCATTAATCCTAAGTAAGGGACATCGATTCTTGACCATCAACTGGTTCGGCTTCCAATACTCCACAAAATGCCTAAGGGTACCGTCTTCCATCTTTACAAACTGGATAGGCAAACCCCATAGTGAAGTACTGGGTTAGATGAAACCCTTTTCCTACAACTCCTCTAAATGCTTCTTGAGCTCCTACAACTCAGGTGTAGCCATCCTATAAAGAGGAATGAGAACTAGTGCCGCTCATGGCACAAGCTCAATCGAGAATTATTCCTCGCACTCCAGTGGAAAACCTGAAATGTATTTGATGAAAGACATCTTTGAAAAGATACACCACTAGTGGAAAGTCTAACTGTGATGTCTGATGGTCATCCAGATACAAACTAGCAATCTGGGCTATAACTCATCCAAACTCATGATGCTCTGGACTCGCTCTGATTGCCTGGACATCCCATTCACCCCAAAGAAGAAAAGATCCACCCTGTGGTGATATGAAAGTCTATCTGTGGCGATAATAGTTGATGAATACCTATAAGGAAAATATCCAGTCCATTTTGAGAATGACATCATAGTCTATCATCTCTATGACATAGAGGTCCCATAAAATGTGACTTCGACCAACCTCTAGTAGACACTCATTGCACTGACGTACACTAGCCGTTCTAGTCCCCAAAAGAATTGTTTAGCATTAAGACATTAGTAGAAGAAATGATTCATAGACCAAGTCTCTCCATGATAGCAACATATATAAATCTATTGGAAGCCCCTATATCGAAAAGAGCCGAAGCTATAAGTGAGGCTACTAAGATCATACCTCAAATGGTAGAAGGTCAGGGATCCAACTTCTGCTGGGTCTGCTCCACTCCAAATGTTTGGCCCTTACCATGTCCCTATGACCCTGTTTGACCACTCTGAGTGGATCTGCCCTGATTTCACTGAAAAGTGGGAGACTAACTACCATCCCATGACCTCCACCTCCGCCTGAACGGTCGGAAGAACTCCATTTCATAGACTGGTGTGAAACTTATGGTGCTGCTCTTAAATGAGGATTCATAGAAGAACCCTTATCACTAGATGTTGGTGAAAGGATCTTACAAAAGTGCTGAAGGTGACCCATCTTGCAGCCAGATCGGCACTCCAATGGGTCTCTCAGGAAATTTGGTCTCGTATGCCTGCTTCTCTCACACTGGTAGCAAACCACCTAGCTACCGGAAGAGGCATCCTGCCTACTCTGATCTCCAAATGTAGCCTCCCTTCAGCACTTCCTGATATCTACTGGCGGAGCACTAACTATGGATGTCGAATCGCCCTGTCTCATAACTCCATAATCCCTCAGATTGTGCACTATGATCACCGCTTGGTTGACGATAGAAGATATCACAGTCAACTAGAAAATTTTCACCTATGATAGGATGTCGTGCCTCAGACCATCCTCAAAATTCCATGCAAGGAACTATTCATCACCTCCTGGAATCAGTGTGAAATGTTGCAGCTCTATGAAGTGATAGGAATAATCCATAACAGTAAGAGTACCCTACTCTAGACTCATGAACTCTCGGGCTCAATCGGCCCTCAAGGTCTCCAAATAGAATTAATCATAGAATAAGTGCCAAAACTCATAACAAGCCATATTATGTTGGTTTACTTCCTGTGAGATCACATCCCACCATCTCTTGGTGGAGTCTCGAAGAAAGTAGGTGGTGAGATTCACCCTCTTCTCTAGAGGTATCTCCAAATTCTCAAAAATAGTTTCCGTGGCTTCTAGCCATGACTTTGCAACCTGGGGTCCTCCTTCCCCTGAGAATGTAGGAGGATGTTTCTGCTGGAAGACCTTCATCAAATCAGTCTTTGATGGGGCAGGAGGCGACGCTCCCTGAAAGGTCTGCATCATCCTCATAAATCCCTCCCTAAACTTTGCATCACCTCCTATGTTAGGTGCAATGGCTGGTGCCAATGCTGGCACAACTGGAGGATCTGCAGGTAGTCCCTGATCAGCCATGTCTGATGTTAGATCACCATCTGGAAACTGGTGCACAACCAGAGGACATCTCATTTTCCGGACTCTGTAAGGTCAAGAACACACCCTAGATCAAGATAATCATGGAATGAAAAATAGACACGTGAGAAGAAAATAGGAGAAAGAAATCACTCATGTTTTACAAAACATGAAAACACAACGTTTACATTTCCTACACGGTGTTTTCCCTTAATTCATTTACATGGGCGTGTACTCCCACCTAAACTAATCATGTAACTCCCAACCAACACGGTGTGTTTTCCTAACATAGGGTGTGTACTTGAATCCTCTTCCACTTCCCGAGTCCTTATACATGGTTAAGAAACACGGCTCTCCTAAGACAAGACTACACGACGTGTGAAAGATGGACACTTGGTGTACTAGACAAGATTCACATGGCATGTGTTGTTAATGACACGGCCTGACACACGGCTCACACTACATGGCATGTTCCAAATGGAAACAGCATGTTCATGAAGGGATAATACTGACCCATGTTTTTGGTGACACGGTCGGGTACCTGGGTCAGACTACACGACATGTTCAATACTGACAAGATGATTATATCTTAATGTTTTATCCGTCTGTGTTGTTAGTTACATGGGTTGACACAGGTTTAACACCACACATCGTTCTTGACTGGTACACGACATGTTCCCACTAGACGTTCTGCATCCCATGTCTCTACCCACACGGCCTATGACACGGTTAGAGACTACCTGATGTGTACATAAAGTACACAGTGTGTAATTATAAAAACGTGTTTCTTCCCGAACAAAAGAACACATGTCGTGTATTCAGAACTACACGGCGTGTATTCTTGGGTTATTCCAGACAGTAAGCCCTAGAAACTACACTGGAGCCCAGAAAAACACTAAAATGAACATTAAAGGTACCAATTTTTAATCTGTGAGGGCCTATACTCCCCTCGAATCAATGTTTGGCATCTTCTATATGATATAATAAGGAAAACAAGTCAATAATCCACCAAAATCTGCTCTATGAGGGCCCATAACACCTCAAGAACGAAATTTTGGAATTTATTCAAGAAAAATCTCACACGGCATTACCCTATCAAAATAGTAGGTATTCTTATCAAGTCATATATCATAACAACATGCATATTTTACACAACATCTATCACAACAAAATGCAATTGCTACTGCATCCTGGATGACATGACAAGAATGAATGTCATGCGAATTCTAGAAAGTGCCTATATGACGAATGAGATGGAATAACCTCATCTCATCAGGATACAATAGAAATAGAACCTTAATAATATCCACAACAACATCACAAATCATGTGAATCACTCAAGTTGAAATCAAATCAATTGTTATAATTGCAATAACAGAAAATTCGCAATTAACGAGGTAGATTGGATTTTCCCTGCACATGGGTTAGCTACTCCTGGGCACAACTTATTACCAAGTACATATTCCGTATTATCCTTGGATAAAAGCTCCAAACAGTAAATCAAGGGAAAATAATTCCTCTGATATCACATTGTAACGTCCGGGTTCCAGATCCAACAGGAGGTGCCCCATACCCGGTTGGTCACATGGCCTTAAGTGAATTGCACCTCATGCCAGAGGCTACCTACTAGCTACGAGGGATTGGGTGTGATAATAGGGAAACTATACCATCATTGGCATAATACATAGAGGAAGTAAACAAAACACAATAGCGGAAGCAATAAATATTCAACAGTCGTAAATAGTGAAATACTATAATAATAACAACTGGAGCACACACACCAACACACACACTCATATATATATAATGATGCATGATAAATATGTCTGGGAAAGTAGCCAAATAAGTCACAATGCTCGAAAACACAAACAGTGATAAACCAAAATACAATAGAAAACCAGTAAACTCCATTGCATCGTAAGCCATAGCTTGGTCCCATGTTCTCCATCTCCATAACAATCAAATAGCTGAAGTGGAAGGGTGATTTCCCTTATCTATACCTACATCAATATAATCTGTTTGGGTCCAAAAGCAAGAACCAAACAAGATGTGACACTAAATCCTAGTAGGCAACCACCTAAAGATCTATGCATAAGAGGTAGAGAACATATGGTAGGTAAAAGTATAGAAAATAGAAAATAGTAAAGTGCTCCACAGTAAAAATCCACAGTTTCAATATCAAGAAATAGTAAAACAAACAGCTAAACCTTAAATAGGTAACCCTCTAGGAAGTACTCACATCCATCCCCTCTAGTCCTACCAAAGAAGTACAAGAAACCCTCTAGGTAGTGCACTAAGCCTAATCCCTCTTGTTTAGTCAGAGGATTATAATAAGACTCCCTAAGGAAGTGCTCACAGTCAATTCCTCTTATAGTAAAAGTTAAAGAAATAATATCTAAGGAAGCTCACACAGTTAGTTCCCCATATACTCTAAGGTAGTCAAGGACTCTCGGAGGAATCTCACATGGTCAATTCCCTTTATATCCCAGGTCGTTCAATTAAAACAAAGACTCTCTGAGGAATCTCATGCGGTAAATCCCATTATAGTCTAAAGCGATCAAGGACTCTTTGAGGAAGCTCACTCGTTCAATTCTCCTTATAGCCCCAAGTGGTTCTAGGCTCTCTGAGGATTCTCACTCGGTAAATCCCCCTTATAGCCAAAAGTTCTCAAAGACTCTCTGAGGTTGCTCACCCGGCCAATTCCCCTTATAGTCTACTACACTAGGTTATCATGGCCCTATGTAGGTCAACGAGCATAGCAGGGTAATATAGAAAAAGTAAACCTACATATGTACTTGTCTTAGCAGTCTATTGTATATCAATCATGTCAGAACACAAACTCTCCATCCTACAGAAATAGGCTTGGAAAATAGGAAAGGGAGACAAACTTTCTAAACAGGACCAAATAGTTGTAAATAGTAATATAAGGGAAATACATCCAATGCCAAGCAATCAACCCAATTCACATACTAATTACCACTAAAAAAGAATACATGAATAACTAGAAATCAACATGGGTAAAATGGTAATCATGCAATACCCCATTCAAGGGTATTGGTTGATTTTGTACATAATACTGAAGGAATTTGAATGGAAAGGCACTAACCACCCATTTCGACATTAGGAGATCAATATACTTGATCATCGTGGCTTGGATCACAATGGAACATTGTATATCTACAAAAACATATAAAATTTGCAACCCACAATATCTCATGAGAGAAGAGAAATCACGAAACGCAGCTCAAGAAGAAGAGAGAACTCACCGATGTGATTCTAACATAGCCAATGGTGTTTGATTCAGAGGATAGACAAAGGCTCGGGGGTTCATCAAAGATCCATGGTTGTATGGGTTCTCTTGGTCAAACAAGACCTAAAAGATGTGTCTTCTAGTGATTAGATGCAACCCCAAAGCATTTAATGGAAAAAAGAAAGTACACGGCCTGTTATTTAGAAGAACGTGACGTGTACTCGCCTGTTCTGTACTCCGATTTTAGAGGCCTCCAAGTTACTCCCACACGGTCATGTGTGTGGATACAAATATGCCTTCACACGGCCTCCTGCGGCAGGTAAGTACATGGTGTGTACTCATAAAGTACACAGTGTGTACTTAGAAAAATTCCAGAATTTCCTTTTTCCTCCAAAAACTACCAGAAAAAGAAAAAATATACCTAAAAAGATGATCTGGGTTCTTAAAACGTATCTTTTAGCGTGCCTAAGATACATTAACCCCATTCATGCATCTTCATGGAATCAAGGATGCGTGAATGGGGTTCACACATCTCAATACCCATTTATTGAAATACTGGTAAACTTATCCCATTTTGCAAAAAAATATCAAAACCCCATTTTTAGAAAACAACACCAATACCCTGAATAAAGGTGATATTCTAAAACTAAAATGTAATCCCTGAAAGAGAGATCCACAATGATACCCTTGAATGGTCATTGCCCTAATGCACATCCATCAACCATCTGAATAGATAGAACCTTCATCTTCCTATCAACCTAGATCTAGAGAAAATAACTTTCATGAAATCTTCTTCAGAATCCAACATAATGCATATGGATTTGTGATTTAGTGCCAAGACATTGGCTAGAAAGTCAAGATCCCAAGACTCCACATATTCAGGAAGCATCGAAGTAGGTAGTTTATCAAGAAAGAATCTAACAACAAAATTCAATTGAGGTGGACTGATGCATCCTCAAGTGATGCAGCTGGAACCGAGAGCACAGGGATTTCACCATCAAAATAAGCCGATGATTCTAAAGGAACAGTAGGAACGAAAGATCATATAGAATTTTTGGTAGAAGGGGGATGAAGAATAACATCCTTAAAAGAGGGGCCCAACCAAATACCAAGATCACAAGAATCCCCCATCTTACACCCTATGTGATGGAGGACGAGGTGGTGGTGGTAGAGGTGAAGGGCCTAGATCCAAAAAATACATCTATGGAAAATCTAGTAGGGTTCTAGACCCAATGTTTGAATTAATTTTTCATGGATAGTTTTATATTTTCCAATTATCTTTTTTTAATATAATTTATTTTTTTGAACATTGTAGTGGATTTTTATAAAAATAATGTGATGGTTTTGATGAAAATATGTTAAATCATTAATATTGTTCAAAATGGTTTTAAATGTGTTATTTACATTGAAATATATTATTTTAATAATTTAAATTATAAAATGACATGGAATGTTTTGTAAATATTTATTGAAAAGTTATTCTAAAAATTTAATGGGAATGATGGGTTTTGAAATTATTTTTATTTAATATCACATTTTTCATTTTAATTTTATTTTTAAGGGTAATGGTTATAAATAGACCATTTAAAATGAGAGATTTAATGTTAGGATTTAATAAATTCAAATTTCCTTGATTTATTATTTTTGGATTTCCTAATGGCCCATTTGGAACTTAGTAAAGTGATTTCGTTTTTCATTAAAAATCAATATTGACCCATTATATATAATATACCATGGAAAAAAGTTCTTGATAGTGATGATAGTGTTTTTTGACCCAGGGGTTGTACGCATGGGGTGACATTGGGGCTGAGCGTGATATTTTGACTTCATATTTGATAGAAGGATAATTTTTCATGTTTCTATCATGATGGATCCTCATTGTGATACTTTTTCATCCCTATAACCTATATGACTGGTCCTGGGAAACCCATTTTGGTAGATGAGATGAAAAAAGATTTATGAGACACTTTAATAAACTCACTACCAAAGTAAATACGCTATTATAAATGTAGACTCAATCTAGGGATGTTTTCAATGGAGGATGGTGTCTTCCAAGTCTTTATGCTTGAGTATTTGATAGATTTTAAAATTTTTAAGTAGTTGGTAATTGGTTTTTAGTATTTATCTAATGGAATCACTAACATTTCTTAGACATTCCCTTGATATCTATTGATGTAACTTGATATTGCTTCATAATATATGATTATGATCTCTTGATAATGACTTTGAACTAGAGTTTCCATAGTGACAAATTTTTTTATATCATCTTGTTTTAATAGAGGTACATGATTTATCTCTGAATTTCCCATAGAATTAATCATTGTTTTATGATACATTGTAATTGCTCATGGTTTCCAAATACATTGTTATTCCTGACTGTGATAATATGTTCGATGTTTTTATAAACTGGTATTTTTTTAACATGAATTTATATATGTTTCTATTTTGGTTTTTAAAGGGATTATAAATTGTTAAAGTGTTGTTTTCAATTTATCATTACTTATAAATAAATATTCGTATTTTGATTCCCATTTAAATTTGAGAACTTTTTACATCCCTATTTAGAATAAAAAAACTATTTTCTTATTATTATTTTCAAACTAGCATATCATAATTACATGGTAGTGAAATTTCATAGACTCTTTATTTGAATAATAATGGGCTATGTAGCTCACAACATGATTATTGATTTCATACATTGTAGCCTTAATGTTCTATATATGGTTCTCTTGTCCTCTTCGCCATCCTTTCTGAGTTTGTTCTTGGGTGGGTAAAGGAAAGTGACATGTGGGTGGTTGTAGACCACCAGGAGATTAATTGTGTTGGTATATTTCTTCTTCCAATTCATGGATGTTTTTAACCTATCCTTGAATACAATTTATGTTGTATTGTTTTATTTATTGTTTCATTTTTCTAAAGAGTATTTTGATTTATAATGTCTTTTTTTGTGAAAAATAATTCCCAATTTCAATTTATTGATGCCCAAACTACTATTTTTATTCCTTGGGGATTTGGAACAACATATAACTAGTGAAAAAATTGATTTGATACTAGATAAAATGGAACTCTATTTTAGTACTTCATAGATAAAAAAAAGATGAACTAGAGGGTACACAATACTACACTAGGGGTTTAATTATTATTTGTTCAATTTACTTAGAAAATCCTTCTATAGGAAAATTTTTATTATTTAGAACACTAGTGGTTTGGTATCCCATAAATAGTGTGCTTTTATAACAAATGAATTTCACTCTAATAATACATTACTGGTATACATTTTGGAACATAAGAAAAATAAATCAGGATTCATGAATTCTATTCTTTGCATGATAAAATGGAATGCATTAATGGAATCCCTTCTAATAACTACTTATTGATTGTTTGGAAGTCCTAACTTATATTTGTGATGACAGAATCTTAATTAAAATAAATAATTACCAAGTATAGTAACTATTTCCCATCATTATATATATATATCATTCATCCATTATAAATGTATTTCCAATGGAATGGAAGGACTCTGGTGTTTTATAGCTTCTTTCATCATATGTGATTTAGTGTTGTACATACAGGGGTTTTAAGACCATCAATGATACTTATGAAAAATTGGAGTGAATTTGTTTACTATAAAGGCTCTCTAAGACTATAAAAAACATCAAGCATTAAATTTTGTTATTATAGGGTATTCTAGGGAAAAATACACATAATTAACAACAAGAGGGGAAATTATCTAAAATTGAGTTCATTTGAAACTTTTTGAACTTTCTTGCACAATATTTCTTCCATTCATCATACTTAAATCTAACACATTGAACTACCATTATCATCTCACACCCCTATAAAGATTAATATTAAGTTTTTTCATAGAAGAAATATCATTATCCTCATTGTTTTTTTGTAACACCCTAGGTAAATAAAGAATAGACATTTTCATATTTATCCATATTTTTGAATAAAATATTAATATGACTTTAAAGGGGACACTATGCTCGATGGCGTACCCAACACGCAACAACGAGTTTCTTGGGAATCTTACGTTGCACTCTAATAATAAAATAATATTATTTTAAATGGTAGTTAACATGTAGCCGTTGTAATGGCAGGAATGGATATAAATAACTAAAATATGATTATATATGTTTTTAAATGTTTTTACATTTATCCAATAAAGGATAGAGGATTAAAATACGGAAAGAATTCAATTTTAGGAGCATATGCCCTAGTTTTCACTAAAGGTTCACTTATCACCTTTTGATGGTGAACCGTCATTAAATATAGTTTTGTTCACTCTTAAACATTCTTTTGGACCAAATAAAACTCTTATGAAGAATCAGGACATCAAAATTTACTTTGTTTAAATTTTTGGTATCTTTCCGATAAAGTTCATTTTTTCAATGAATAGTGTAAAATGTTGTATTTTAATTCAAAACCACTTTTTAATCTAATTTATTTATATGATTAGATTATCTTTTGAATAGGTTTTAAAGTTAAATTAGAATATATTTTTACCATTAAATCCAATAGTGGTCGTTGGAATTAATTTCACTTTGAAATCAGACTTAAACTAGTGTCAATCTTTTGATACTTATTGTTTCATAAAAACACGCTATTTGCTTTGATAGCGGGAATTTATTATTAAATTAATTAATATGACTTATATGTTTTGAATTTTGTAAAATATACTTAATTTTTGAATTCGGAATATCAAATATATCTTATGTTTAATTTTTGGGATTTTTCTGAAAAACATCAATTTTTGATGAATAGTGAAACCACTAAGTGGTACTTATAAAAACTGATTTTCCATTTAAATGAAATTTTTCCATCATTGTGTTTTGAATTTCAAAAATCCTACATACATGGTTGTCATTAAGAAGTAAAATTTTGTTCAATGGGATAAAAATAATTTTTTGGTGAATAGTAACTTATTAAGTTTTTAATCGCGATTAGTGGTAATTAGTGTAGTTTAAGGTAAAAATGATATTATAAGAATGGGAAAACACCATGACACTTATCCTACACCTATTGGGTGAGTCATGGCCGACCAATACAAGCCATGGGACAACTTGGAGATCCCATGGATCCACTTTGTTTGGGAAATGACATAAATAACTTTTTATTTAATGTAAAAGTAAAAATGACACAGACATGATATGTTTTACTAAAACAATTTTTAAGTGGGGTTATACAAGTCATATATTTGATTATAAATAGTCATTGGAAATATAAAAAGATTTCCTACATCATAGTAATTTTTTATAATTTTTAGACATTAAATAAATTAAATTATTTATGACATCATAATGATGCAGTGATGACATCATTATTTAACGATTAAAATAAAATGGAAATATAATGTAATATCTATGAACTACACATGTCCAAAACTTATTGTATGGGTGTATTTAGAACCCTTATAACCTTATACACGAATTATATCAATGTGGGACCTTTTAAAACCGAAACACATTTTCAAATAAAGTAATATTTCCTTACTTTCCAAAAGTGCCCCTCCTCTCCTCTTATAAAAGGCCCCCACCTCAACCTCATTTCACACACTCCTCAAGCCTTTGGCTCGGCCAACCCCTGCCCATTTACTCTCTCCACATCCCTCTCCTCATCCTATAGGATTCCCTTTGGGCAGAATCCTTTCAAAGGAAGCCTTTAGGCTCAAATCAAAAAAAGTTACACTTTTAAAGGTAATTCATTCTCTCATGTTCATTTGATTTATTTTGCTTCTCCAACCCCCTAAACGCTTTTTATTTACTTCTTTTGTAACAACACAATTATTTTCAATATACTAGGATATTTTTATAAGATTTATTCGAGCTACACTCTCACAAAACTACATCAAATGGTTAAAGAACATACGGCTTCCGTGGATGGCGAAATTCTGCCTCCCGAAACGATGATTGTTCAATACTCATTTAACACCTTCAAAGGTGGCCATTATGATGTCAATAATTTTATATATGATATATAATATTTTTATGTTTTACTTATGCTTATGTATTTTTCATTTGTGTCATACCTTTATGGTTTCCATTATGGGTAAACGCGATATCTTCATTTAAGGAAGTGCGGACTACCGCCCCCTCAAAGTGATTTGATTCGTTAAATACCAAATGTGGGACGTATAAAGGATGGAACTATGATATTGTATATGATATTATACTGGAATTTTAATATACCTTTATATAATTATTATTCCATTCTATAAAATATGAAATAGAAATGAAAGTAGCGTTCATGCGTACGTACGGCTTACCGTCTCCATGAACGGTGCATTTCATTTCTTACCTCTAAATGATTATGTAATGTTATAAATGCATGCATGTACTGGATATATATGACATATATGATATCTAAATCATGAATACAATTCTGGATATAATAAACATTTGGCCACACGAACAACATGTAATTGTAAGAAGTCCACTTTCGACTTAAGAACCAAATATCGGCAAAAAAAATATTATTAACTTAAATGATTACATAATGTTTATAACATGGAAATAAGTGATATAAAAGGAATAATAATCTTGAAAAAGGTTCTTAATCTTGTAGAAATTAACTCAAGTTTATTATTCAGGAGATTAAAGAATGATCGAGTCAAGTCGGACCCGAGGTAAGTGATCCTACAACTCTCTTTCTTTTTAAGTACACTCTTTTATGTCATTTCTTTTAAGCTCATCTTTATTATGATTGGGATGTTCTTTTATATTAATCATACTGTAATTTTTATGTTCATGTGATGAGAGACCCTATTCTCTCTCATCAATCCATTTTGGAAGTTTTGAGTGGCGCCGTTAGGCTGCCGAATTTTCATAAGAGATCTGACCTCTCTCTTTCTTTTTAAGTACTCTCCTTTATGTCACTTCTTTTAAGCTCCTCTTTGTAATGTTGGGGGATGTTATTTTGTGTTCCTCTTGCTGTACATTTTATTGTAATGTGATTAGATACCCTATTTGATCTCATCAACCCATATTCGGAAGTTTTATGTGGCGTCGTTAGGCTGCCGAGTTTTCGTAAGGGATTTTTCATCTCACTTTTATTCCCGTGAGATTTATGCTACATTTGCCACAAATTCAATTGAGTGTTGTAGGTACTGCCCATTATTCTACTTTTTGTGTAATATACTTTTGTTTATGAGTATTTACATCAATGATCTATTGTCCTTCTTTCATGAAGTGTATGTTTTGAAAGATACCCAAGTCGGTAAGGGAACCTTTCACCCTCCTCTTTTTTAAAAACTTCTTTTGGTGGGTATTTTAATTTACATATTGTTAAGTTGGGATATGTTCTCATATATCCTTATTGATGTAAATTTTATGTCCAAGTGATGAGATACACCTTTTATCTCTCATCAACTCATTTTGATGTGATGCCGTTAGGCTGTCAAGGGAACTTTTTAACCCAATTTCGATTTCTTTGGGTTCAACATGTAGTCATTGAATATGTCATCCATTGAATATGTGTGAATGAACTTTTATTGTTTTAAACTTAATATCCACTTATATTGGGTGTATTTATATTTGTCACACATATTTTTTAGATTGATTTGTCCTTAATTTAAGGATACCTTCTTTATAAGGGATTTCATCTCATTTGACATTTCTATTGAGGGTTCATTGTTGTTATGCACCAATTCACTCTTATATGGTGTATATACTGTCCTTTGGAGTATTATATCATGAATCCATTTATTCTCATGATATTATAAAGTTATGACTAAATTTTATTCCTCAATTATTGTATTCAAGTGTCTCTGATTTTGGTAAAACCCCTTTAACCAAAATATCATTTTAAATGTTTTAATTATTTGTTCTTATTAATATCCATGTTTTCAAAATGGTTTTAAGGATTTATGTATATGGATATTAATGGTTTAAAATTTTAATCTTTAAGGTGGTATGGGACACTTTGATTCAAAAATCTCTTTATTAAATGTTTTAAATGGTTTTGGAAATGGTTTCTTTTTGAATGGATTCAATATTTCAATATACTAAAATGTTATATTGTGATTGAAATATGGAAATGTTATGTTTCCTTTATGCATGTTTTATGTGACACATTTATGTTATGGTTCTTGGGCATTGTTATGAAAACGGGTGGTTCCGTGATAAACTAAGGGCGGGTGAGCCCGTTATAGCTCTCCAATGCATTGGGTAATGCGAAGGAGTGAAACGCTAAGGTTTCTCTGAAGAGATTTAGGGAATATAATGTGATGGGTATTCCAAACGTAACCAAGAGGGTTACTCCCTACGTAAGAATGTTATGAATGCCTCAAGTTACCTTTATGTCTCATGTTTTCTATGATTTATTCATGGTTTGATGAGGTATGTTAAAGTGCCTATGTTTTATGGGTAAAGTATGATTTCATTCTTATGTATATATGAACTCATGTTTCCTTTACATATTTTTATAACCCTTACTGAGCTTTTTATGCTCATCCCAAGTTTTTTAAATGCTTTTCACAGGTCAAGGGAAAGGTACATGATGTGATGATAGTGTCAAGGATGTGTCAAGAAAGAATTCGTGATATATTTTAAATATGTTTCTGTTGATGGGAAGAGTGAATATTGTCTTTTATGTAACCACTTTGTTTAAATGTGGAATGTAATGCAAGTTTCATGATCTAATTCTCTAAAACTCTAAACCTGAAAATATCCTCAATGTGTAATCTTGTAATAACTCAAGATTAAGTAAGGTTTAAGGTCGGGGCCTTATAGTTGATATCAGAGGTCGGTTTAGATAACTTTAGAGGTTAGGGTATTCTTTAAGCATAAGTGACATTAACATAATGGTTAGGATTTCAGAAAGAGTCCCAGTTTTAGATAAATTGAATGAGTAAGTATATCTTAGTGTTTATCTTACTCATTAGTACATGATTGTTTTGTTGATATAATCACACTGACATTTTTGGTTTTAGTAAATGGCTGGATCTAGCAGGCACCAAAGTAACAGTGGATGTGAAGGAAACTGTGACAGTTTTTTGAGAAAGAAACTGAATGATATGGGAGCGGAAATGAGAACACTTTTGATTATCCTCAACCAACTATCTGGAGTCATGATTGACCACCTAAACCTTGAAGATTTCTCTAAGGCATCATATATGCAAGAAACAAATCCCTACGGAAGTACAGGTAATAATCATAAAGGTAAGTGTGTTCAAAAACCTATGTGTCAAAGATGTGGAAAGAAACACCTAGGAAAATGATTCAAAGGGACAGAAATATGCTATAGATGTGGAAATGAAGGTCATAAAGCAAGAACCTACCATGGAAAAAGGAAGCATCCAGTTGACTCAAGGAAAGGGAAATAAGTTCTTTCTGAGGGATCAATTGAATGTTTTAAATGTGGTGTGAATGGTCATTATGCAAACACATGTCCTATGAAGAAGTTTCGTGAATGGGGTCACCAAGAGCATACCAATATTCGTTTACCAATACCTAATGCCATTCCGATTGAGGATGAAAAAACTGACAATGACCAATCAAAGGTATGTACTATTTCATGACTATTGTTTTCCTATTTTGGAATCTTATAATATGATTCTGATTTTTTTGTAGGAAAAAGGTATTTCGGAATAAGTTGGAAAGGAATGGATAATGGATCATGAAGAATGTTGAATGAGTAAGATGTCAACATTTAAGGGCTTCAAGAGTTATGGTGAAATTCTTAAGAGTATTAAGTCTCTTTTGATGATGGGGTTACATTAGAAGACTTTTTATATTATGTGTAACCCTGATGTTTAATATAGGAAAATTTTATTCAAGTAATAGTTATCTTTTCTTTTGTGGACATAGTTATAAAGAACCATTTGGGTTTATATGATCCTTACTTTTGAGTTAATTATGGGTTACTATATGTTATGGTTGAAGTGAAAGGCATGAGATAAAATTGAGGTTAAATTATGTTATGGTTATTTTTGATGATTTTATCCCTTTTTGGGGAATGATTTGAGAATTATATAGTTTTGGAAAAAGGACAACACGTAGACCGTGTGACTACTCGTCGCATCGGACAAAGCTGCGGGAATCGAACCCACAACCAAAGTGCGACTGGTATTAATCGCCTACCACTGGACTATGTGAAGTCCCTGGTTAGTTTGACTGATTCTTTTTAGTTATATGATTTTATGAATTAAGAGTAAGTTGATTTTGGGTTATTTATGAAAATGATTAACCTATCATAGAGGATATGTGATTAGGTTAATTACCTTTCAATGCGAGACTTTAGGAGCGGCTAATGTTGTTTGGAGATAAATGTTACGATTTAACTTGGAAGAATATGTGACTAAATCCTTCAAATATTTGGGTTTCAATCTTATATTGGTTTAATTTGAAGAATTTTATGGAAAAATTGTTTATCGGATGATCCTTGTTGAACTTTGGGTTTTGTTTGACAAATTTTGGAGATTAAGAATAGATTTTCTTTTTATAAAGGGTTATCCTTTTCTGGATTATCTGACCTTGTACTAACCTTTTTGGTTTTGGTTATAGTTAAGGTCTAAAGATATGGGAAGTATATAGTTCTCTTTTGTGGATTAGGTGATTCTCTAGAAGTTTATTATAGTACTCTTAATGCAAACAAGTCTCCCTAAATACTCGTCTTTTGGAAAAAATATGAGTTTGACTAAGGAATCTAGTAAAAGTTGAAAGTCAACATGATAAGTGATTATGCTTCCTTATGAATAAATTCCTCAATAAAGAGTAACTTAAAACAAAAATGTTGTCTATTAACTTTTCCTACTGGGGAACCCAACACTGTTTAACCCATCACAAGTTTGTGATTTTCTTATTGTTAACTTTCTCCTAAACATGTTTTCTATCACTCTCCATCAGAACATGACCATATGTTTTTTCCTCCATGTCTATATTTTCATTCTTGGAATCCTAGTATGGGTTAACTCGGGTGACCTTTGTACTTATCCTTCTTTATTTTAAAGTGATTGTTTTACCGACTCTTGTTCCGATGTGGGACATTCAAGGATGTTTCCAAGCCCAATTTTAAAATTGAGAGGACGGAATTCCCAAAAGGGGGGAAGGATGTAACACCCTAGGTAAATAAAGAATAGAGATTTTCATATTTATCCATATTTGTGAATAAAATATTAATATGACTTTAAAGGGGACACTATTCTCGATGGCGTACCCAACACGCAACAACAAGTTTCTTGGGAATCTTACGTTGCACTCTAATAATAAAATAATATTATTTTAAATGGTAGTTAACATGTAGTCATTGTAATGGAAGGAATGGATATAAATAACTAAAATATGATTATATATGTTTTTAAATGTTTTTACATTTATCCAATAAAGGATAGAGGATTAAAATACGGAAAGAATTCAATTTTAGGCGTATATGCCCTAGTTTTCACTAAAGGTTCACTTATCACCTTTTGATTGTGAACCGTCATTAAATATAGTTTTTTTCACACATAAACATTCTTTTGGACCAAATAAAACTCTTATGAAGAATCGGGACATCAAAATTTACTTTGTGTAAATTTTTGGTATCTTTCCGATAAAGTTCATTTTTTCAATGAATAGTGTAAAATGTTGTATTTTAATTCAAAACCTCTTTTTAATCTAATTTATTTATATGATTAGATTATCTTTTTAATAGGTTTTAAAGTTAAATTATAATATATTTTTACCATTAAATCCAATAGTGGTCGTTGGAATTAATTTCACTTTGAAATCAGACTTAAACTAGTGTCAATCTTTTGATACTTATTGTTTCATAAAAACACGCTATTTACTTTGACAGCGGGAATTAATTATTAAATTAATAAATCTGACTTATATGTTTTGAATTTTGTAAAATAGACTTCATTTTTGAATTCAGAATATCAAATATAGCTTATGGTGAATTTTGGGGATTTTTCTGAAAAACTTCAATTTTTGATGAATAGAGAAACCACTAAGTGGTACTTATAAAAACCGATTTTCTATTTAAATGAAATTTTGCCATCATTCTGTTTTGAATTTCAAAAATCCGACATACATGGTTGTCATTAAGAAGTAAAATGTTGTTCAATGGGATAAAAATAATTTTTTGGTGAATAGTAACTTATTATGTTTTTAATCGCGATTAGTGGTAATTAGTGTAGTTTAAGGTAAAAATGATATTATAAGAATGGGAAAAAAACATGACACTTGTCCTACACCTATTGGGTGAGTCATGGCTGACCAACACAAGCCATGGCCCAACTTGGGGACCCCATGGATCCACTTTGGTTGGGAATTGACATAAATAACTTTTTATTTAATGTAAAAGTAAAAATGACACACATGATATGTTTTACTAAAACATTTTTAAGTGGGGTTATACAAGTCATATCTTTGATTATAAATAGTCATTGGAAAGATAAAACGCTTTCCTACATAATAGTAATTTTTTTATAATTTTTAGACATTAAATAAATTAAATTATTTATAACATCATAATGATGCAGTGATGACATCATTATTTAACGATTAAAATAAAATTGAAAGATAATGTAATATCTATGAACTACACATGTCCAAAACTTATTGTATTGGTGGATTTCGAACCCTTATAACCTTATACACTAATTATATCAATTTGGGACCTTTTAAAACTGAAACACATTTTAAAATAAAGTAATATTTCCTTACTTTCCAAAAGTGCCCCTCCTCTCCTCTTATAAAAGGCACCCACCTCAACCTCATTTCACACACTCCTCAAGCCTTTGGCTCATCCAACCCCTGCCCATTTACTCTCTCCACATCCCTCTCCTCATCCTAGAGGATTCCCTATGGGAATAATCCTTTAAAGGAATCCTTTAGGCTCAAATCAAAAAAAGTTACACTTTTAAAGGTAATTCATTCTCTCATGTTCATTTGTTTTATTTTGCTTCTCCAACCCCCTAAACTCTTTTTATTTACTTCTTTTGTAACAACACCAGTATCTTTAATATACTAGGATGTTTTTATAAGATTTATTCGAGCTAAACTCTCACAAAACTACATCAAATAGTTAAAGAACATACGGTTTCTGTGGATGGCGAAATTCTGCCTCCCGAAACGATGATTGTTCAATACTAATTTAACACCTTCAAAGGTGGCCATTATGATGTCACTATTTTTATATATGATATATAATATGTTTATGTTTTACTTATGCTTCTGTATTTTTAATTTCTGTCATACCTTTATGGTTTCCATTATGGGTAAACGCGATATCTTCATTTAAGGAAGTGCGGACTACCGCCCCCTCAAAGTGATTTGATTCGTTAAATACCATATGTGGGACGTATAAAGGATGGAACTATGATATTGTATATGATATTATACTGGAATTATAATATACCTTTATATAATTATTATTCCATTCTATAAAATACGAAATAGAAATGAAATTAGCGTTCATGCGTACGTACGGCTTACCGTCTCCATGAATGGTGCATTTCATTTCTTACCCCTAAATGATTATGTAATGTTATAAATGCATTAATGTACTGGATATATATGAAATATATGATATCTACATCATGAATACAATTCTGGATATAATAAACATTTGGCCACACGAACAACATGTAATTGTAAGAAGTCCACTTTCGACTAAAGAACCAAATATCGGCAAAACAAATATTATTAACATAAATGATTACATAATTTTTATAACATGGAAATAAGTGATATAAAAGGAATAATAAGCTTGAAAAAGGTTCTTAATCAAGTAGAAATTAACTCAAGTTTATTATTCAGGAGATTAAAGAACGATCGAGTCAAGTCGGACCCGAGGTAAGGGATCCTACAACTCTCTTTCTTTTTAAGTACACTCTTTTATGTCATTTCTTTTAAGCTCATCTTTATTATTATTGGGATGTTATTTTATATTAATCCTACTGTAATTTTTATGTTCATGTGATGAGATACCCTATTCTCTCTCATAAATCCATTTTGGAAGTTTTGAGTGGCGTCGTTAGGCTGCCGAATTTTCGTAAGAGATCTGACCTCTCTCTTTCTTTTTAAGTACTCTCCTTTATGTCACTTCTTTTAAGCTTTTCTTTGTAATGTTGGGGGATGTTCTTTTGTGTTCCTCTTGATGTAAATTTTATTTTAATGTGATGAGATACCCTATTTGATCTCATCAACCCATATTCGGAAGTTTTATGTGGCGCTGTTAGGCTGCCGAGTTTTCGTAAGGGATTTTTAATCTCACTTTTATTCCCGTGAGATTTATGCTACATTTGCCACAAATTAAATTTAGTGGTGTATGTACTGCCCATTATTCTACTCTTTGTGTAATATACTTTCGTTTATGAGTATTTACATCAATGATCTATTGTCCTTCTTTCATGGGGTGTATGTTTTGAAAGATACCCAAGTCGGTAAGGGAACCTTTCAGCCTCCTCTTTTTTAAAATACTTCTTTTGTTGGGTCTTTTAATTTACATATTTTTATGTTGGGATATGTTCTCATATATCTTTATTGATGTAAATTTTATGTCCAAGTTATGAGATACACCTTTTATCTCTCATCAACTCATTTTGATGTGATGTCGTTAGGCTGTCAAGGGAACTTTTTAACCCAATTTCGATTTCTTTGGGTTCAACATGTAGTCATTGAATATGTCATCCATTGAATATGTGTGAATGAAATTTTATTGTTTTAAACTTAATATCCACTTATATTGGGTGTATTTATATTTGTCACACATATTTTTGAGATTTATTTGTCCTTAATTTAAGGATACCTTCTTTATAAGGGATTTCATCTCATTTGACATTTCTATTGAGGGTTCATTGTTGTTATGCACCAATTCACTCTTATATGGTGTATATACTGTCCTTTGGAGTATTATATCATGAATCCATTTATTCTCATGATATTATAAAGTTCTGACTAAATTTTATTCCACAATTATTGTATTCAAGTGTCTCTGATTTTGGTAAAACCCCTTTAACCAAAATATCGTTTTAAATGTTTTAATTATTTGTTATTATTAATATCCATGTTTTCAAAATTGTTTTAAGGATTTATATATATGGATATTAATGGTTTAAAATTATAAGCTTTAAGGTGGTATGGGACACTTTGATTCAAAAATCTCTGTATTAAATGTTTTAAATGGTTTTGGAAATGGTTTCTTTTTGAATGGATTCAATATTTCAATATACTAAAATGTTATATTGTGATTGAAATATGGAAATGTTATGTTTCCTTTATGCATGTTTTATGTGACACATTTATGTTATGGTTCATGGGCATTGTTATGAAAATGGGTGGTTCCGTGATAAACTAAGGGCGGGTGAGCCCGTTATAGCTCTCCAATGCATTGGGTAACGCGAAGGAGTGAAACGTTAAGGTTTCTCCGAAGAGATTTAGGAAATATACTGTGATGGGTATTCCAAACGTAACCAAGAGGGTTACTCCCTACGTAAGAATGTTATGAATGCCTCAAGTTACCTTTATGTCTCATGTTTTCTATGATTTATTCATGGTTTTATGAGGTATGTTAAAGTGCATATGTTTTATGGGTAAAGTATGATTTCATTCTTATGTATATATGAACTCATGTTTGCTTTCCATATTTTTATAACCCTTACTGAGCTTTTTATGCTCATCCCAAGTTTTTGAAATGTTTTTCATAGGTCAAGGGAAAGGTACATGATGTGATGATAGTGTCAAGGATGTGTCAAGAAAGAATCTGTGATATATTTTAAATATGTTTCCGTTGATGGGAAGAGTTAATATTGTCTTTTATGTAACCACTTTGTTTAAATGTGGAATGTAATGCAAGTTTCATGATCTAATTCTCTAAAACTCTAAACCTGAAAAGATCCTCAATGTGTAATCTTGTAATAACTCAAGATTAAGTAAGGTTTAAGGCCGGGGCCTTATATTTTTCATAGTATAGGAGAAAGGAAAATAGTTTCACATAGATAGTTCATAATTCCTTGGGTCTTTTCATCAGCTTATTTTGGTGGGTAGCCTTGCACAATTTGTTAATATGGATAGAAGGATATCTGATGGATTTGAATTATGATAGACCAAAAAAACTAATTATCATATAGCCTCACAATGAACAGAAAAACAATATCTACCTCATCCTATAAGATATATGAGATGATTATACATCTACACTCCTTGCAATACATAAAAATAGTCTATTTTAGAAGCTACTTCGTTTATTAAAAACTTTTTGGGGGGAGATCCAAAGATCTATTTATAAGGTAGTTAGACAAGAACACTGACTACTTTCTTGTATATATCAATGTGATAAAAATAATGTGGAACATTAGCATTTTTCAGGGGTTCATCTAACACTAATGACAATGTGGAATTTATCTCTCTTGTAGTATCCGATTATAAAAAAGTACACTCAAGTACTATACAATATATGGATATAGTTTTCCCCAATGAGAAAAATGAGGATAGTTTTTTCTATAACCCCATAATAGAGGTATATGATTATATAAATGCACACCAATGAGAGGTAATAAATTATGAAAAAAATTAAGGAACTAGTTATAACCATAAATCAAGACAACACTACATGACTAGATGGTTTTCCTATATATTGTTATGTTGTATTTTGGGTGGTTATAATAAACAATTTTATAAATGAAATTCAAGAACATTTTATGTGGTGTTATTTTGATAGTTATATTTGGTTCCACCTATATAGTGACCTTGCCTTTTCATACTTTACAATTACATGATTCTAAAGATAAAAAACATAATATTATTACACATAGAGGATCCAAAGGTTTAGTTTCCTGGGAAAACTTCGACCATACATAACAATTACAACATCAAGCATAAAAATTTATTTAATTTCTTCTAATCTAGATTCTTATTGGCACGTGTCCTCTCATTAATACATGTATCCACTTGAAGATATACATCAAAATGGGTGATCTAGATTCCCAGTAATATGATATATAAAAAACAATATTACATGGGGTGAGCATAATCATAACACGAGAAAAAGATCATGAACATGTGAGGAATCAGAAATATAAGACTTAAAATGTGGCAATGCATAAAAATGATACATCATGTCTTAGTGGATAACTACCTCACATACTTGTGAAACAAGCTAAAATCTTTTTCACAAATCATTTAAAATTTACTCATGAGAATAATCACTATACCCAATGCATTGGAGCACTATATAATTCCGGGCGCACCCGTCACATTTAAACATTCATATTGTGCTATTTAATTTTGGGTGCACCCGTCACATCATAACATTATCATTTATAATTAATTCCAAAATTAACATATAACATAAATAAACATAAGTAACCCATGAAAAGAAATTAGTTTTATCTCATAACAACACATTCATAAACATTGGGTTCCCAAAAGAGTGAGGGAATAACAAACAGTTATAAGAACCGTCAATCTTGAATGAGGTAAAAGGGGTGTTCTTGAAAGAAGAGTTCTTCTGGAAAACATTTGGTTTTTCAAAAATACCAGTGAAAAAAAATTATATCATATAAAATTAAAGATAAATATGATGAAAATATTTTTAAGGAGTAACCATAAAAAAAAGGAGTTAAATAGGAAGAACCCGAAGGAAGAAAGTTAGGTTCGAGAATTTCCCCTTACATTGTACCTGAATGATTTTTTTTCATTAATGTCCTATATAATGACATTATATTCATTAATTATAAATAAATTACCTTGTGTACATTAATATGGTTCATTGTGGGTTCATTATGTGATTTTATGTTCCTTTGTATGTGTTATAGAGTTTCGAAACATTATTTGGGAATGTTTGTTTTTATGGTTTTCTTGAGTGGTTCACTTGTATTTTTAAATTGAATCTTGTGTAGAAAATGGGTAAACATCCAGAACTAATATTACATGTTATTAATGATATTAAAAGAGTTTGGATTATCTTTTAATGAATTATATTAGATCCATGTGGATGAATCATTAGATAAGAATTAAATGATGATTATTTGGGTTAATTAGAGCGATTTTTTGATCATAATGAACTTGTTTTATTTTATCACTAAAACTATAGCATAAGTTAGTTCCAGAACATTAAATAGGATATTATACATATAAAATTTACTTTTTAAAACATAAAAATGGTTTAATTACCCGATCTTAATGTAGAAATGGAAGAATAAAGCATGTTGTTCTTGAAGGTGAAAAATTAACACCTCACGAACAATGTTCTCTTTAATAAAATAAAAGGAAGAAGGAAAGGGGTTTGGATGATATAATTTACCATTAGCATCATACCATTATAGTATATGTATAATACTGGAGTTAAAATACAATTAAGTGAAGATAGGTGGGGAGATATCAAAAAATGAACTTGAACTTGAAAAGAAATTAAAGGAGAAGAGGGAGAGAAATTACCTCTTAAATATTCCTCTTGAGATCCTCCTTAAGGAAGACAGGCTTGGTCTTTGGATGAGGCCAGAAGCTCTTGAACATGGGAGAGGGGCTAGAGAAGAGGTTTTGGAAGAGTTTATAGAAGGCTTGGATCTTGATATGTGTGAGGAAATGAGGGTGTGAAAGGTGGTTTTTATAGAGGAGGGGAGAGGGGTTTTCTTAATATAAAATTCATTAGTTTATTAATTTCCCCTTAGAAAATGAATAGTGAGTCTTGAATGACCAATAATATTAATTTTATCAGGTGATCCTGAACCAAGTGGTCATACATCAACAGAACATCACACATTACTCTACAATTATCTTATTTGGCTTATTTTTGTAAATTACAGTATTTCACTATTCATAAGAAAAATCAAGTACCTTAGAAAATTCCCAAAAATTTACCCCAACCATTTTTCGATGTGTAGAATCTAAAAATAAAGTTAATTTTTTAAAAATAATTTTCTAAATATTATTAATTTAATATTTAATTAAAATCATAATTTACTTAAAAAAATAGTTTTTAAAATTAAAACTGCTTTTATAGTGATTAAAAAAATTAGGTAGGGTCATATATAATTATCTAAAAACTATAAGACATTGATTTGATAATTAATGAACAAATTTTAAGAAAAAATATTTTCTTTTAAATTAATTAATTAATTATAATTAATTATTTATGACTTAAAAATACCAAAACGTTTACTAAGGTAAAATCGATACTTTCTAAGATGTCTACATTTTATTTAATTATTCAATTGTAAAGTTACTCTCATGTTGGATGATTTACTATTCATAAGGGTCATATTACTATTCAGAATGGTATGTTACTATTCATAAGGGTATGTAACTATTCAACAAAAAATATTTTTGTTTTATTAGAATAAAACTATCATCTTGTACACAACCATGTATGTCAGATTTTCAAAATTAAAAATATATAAGTGAAAAAAATATGTTTAGAGGACACTTAGCACATAGTATTTCATTATTTTGTGTTTTCATGTGATTTTATGAAATAATTATAAGAAGGGAATTTCCATTGAAAAACTTTGGGTCATTACATTCTTCCCCCTTAAGAAATTTCACCCCTGAAATTTCACATTACACAAACAGGTGAGGGTACTTCTCCTTTATTGCCTCTTCTGGTTCCCAAGTTACTTCCTTAAACTTATGGTTCCCCACAACACTTTGACAAGATGGGTTTTATTATTGCGTAGATCCTTATCTCTCTGGTCGAGAATATTTACTGGATGCTCCTCACAGGAGAGATCATCTTCAAGCTGCACCACCTTTGAGTTTAGTATATGTGAGGGGTCTGTTATGTACTTCCTCTGTAGTGATACATGAAACACATCATGAACATGAACCATATTCGGTGGAATTGCAAGAAGGTAGGCCACGACTCCTATGTGGTCAAGGATCTTGAAGGGGCCAATATACCTTGGGCATAGCTTCCCTTTCTTCCCGAATCACATGACTCTCTTCGATGGTGATATTCGAAGGAACACTTTATCTCCAACTTCAAACTCCAAGTCCCTTCGACGGTTGTAAGCATAGATCTTTTTCTGACTTTGAGTAGTTTTGATGTGTTTCATGGTGACTTGAACCTTCTATGTCATCTCTTGAATAAGATTATGTCCAAGTAGCTTTCTTTCTCCAACATCATCCCAATAGGTTGGAGTTCTACATCGCTTTCCATACTGAGCTTCATATGGAGCCATCTGAATAATCGAGTGGAAGCTATTGTTGTATGAGAACATAACCAATGGGAGATGATGATCCTATCCACCTTTTAATTATAGAGAGAAGGCTCTTAGCATATCTTCAAGCATCTGAATAGTTCTTTCTGACTGGCCATCAGTTTGGGGGTGATAGGCCATGATGAAATTTAATTAAATACTCAAAGCATGTTGAAGGCTCCTCCAAAATTTAGATTTGAACCTTGGGTCATGGTCAGATAAAATTGAAAGTGGAACACCGTTCAATCTCACCACATCATTCACATATATCTTTTCATGTTGTTCAAGTGAGAGGTCTTCCTGAATAACAATAAAATGAGCATTCCTAGTGAGTCGATCAACCTCAACCCATATCGCATTATTTCACTTTTACGTCTTTGGGAGACCCGTGACAATGTCCATAGTAACATTTTCTCATTTCGACATTGGTATAGGAAATGGCTGCATCATACCATTGGACTTTTTTCTCTCATCATTAATTTGATGACATACCAAGAACCTTGATATATATTCCACAATCTCCATCTTAATTTTATCCCACTAGAAGTGTTCTCGGAGATCACGGTACATTTGGGAACTCCCAGGATGGATAGAGAATGTTGATCTATGTGCATTATCAAATAGCTCCTTCTATATCCCAGGTGATAAAGACACACAAAGCCACATTCCGAACCGAATCACACCATCATCCTCGATATGGAACCCTTCCAGCTTCCCTTCCTTTACTGCATTCTCCCTCTTTTTTATCTCCACATCATTCCTTTGTTCTTCCTTAATATTCTCCTAGATTGATAGTTGCAAAATCATTTGGGAAAGTTAGGATGTATCCCACACCCTTATGATTTACAAATCCTTTATTTTCATATCCAAGAAGATAGGTTAATTCTGAATCCGCAGCATGGATAGAGTAGTAGGTTCTTTTCTGCTTAGAGCACTAGCTTCTTTGTTAACCTTTCTAGGATGATAGTGAATAGAGAAATTGTATTCCATTATTAGCCATAACCATCTCCTTTGAAGCATGTTCAGCTCCTTTTGTGTGAATATATACTTTAGGCTCTTGTGGTCAGTGTATATGTCACACTTTTCACCATAAAGGTAGTGCCTCCAGATTTTCAAGGCAAAAAACACAACTACACACTCTAGATCATGCATCGGTTATTTCTACTCATGGATATTCAACTGTTGTGAGTCATATGCTATCACATTTTCTTTTTTGCATGAGTACACAACCCATGCCTTTCTTTTAAGCATCCCTATATATCACAAAACTTTCTCCACTTTTCAGTAGTGTGAGTACAAGTGCAGTGATCAGCCTTCTCTTTTTCTCCTTGAATCTTCCCTCACATTCTTCCATCAATACATACTTTACCCATTTCCTCGATTACTTAGTTATCGGGCTTGAAAATCGTGATAAGTTTCTCACAAAACGTTTGTAGTAACAAGCTGATCCAAGAAAACTATGGATTTCTGTGACACTAGAGGGCCTGGTACCTTCCTCAATCGCCTTTGTTTTTCGAGGATCCACAGAAATTCCCTCATTTGTGATCTCATGTCCCAATAAAGTGACTTGTTTCATCCAAAAGTAACACTTTATAAACATGGCGTACAACTTCTCCTTTCTTAATCTCACCAACACAAGTCTTAGATGTTCTTCATGTTCCTCCTTTCTCTTAGAGTAGATGTGAATATCATCAATAAACACTACCAAAAATTTGTCGAGGTAATGTCTAAAGACTCTATTTATAAAATCCATGAAGATTGCAGGGAAATTAGTAAGTCCTTATGGCATCACCAAAAAATCATAGTTCCCATACAATATACGGAATGTAATATTTTGAATATCTTCCTTCTTCACATTTACCTGATGATATCCAGAATGAATTTACTCCTTTGAGAAGTATTGAGCTTCTCTTAACTGATCGAACAAGTTGTCAATCCTTGGAAGAGGATACTTGTTCTTTATGGTGATCTTGTTGAGTTGTTGATAATCGATACAGAGCGGCATTGCTTAATCCTTCTTCTTCACAAAGATCACCAGTTCACCCCAAGGTGATGCACTAGGGCATATGAAACCTTTGTCTGGATGCTCTTGCACCTGCTTATTTAACTCCTCTAGTTTGATAAGAGCCATCCAATAGGAAAACATCGATATTGGAGTAGCTCCTGGTATGAGTTAAATTGAGAACTCAACCTCACGATTTGGGGGAATTCATGTTACTTGTTGAGAAATACATCATTGTATTCCCTTACAATGGAAATTTCCTCAAGGTTGGAATTTTCCTTCAACTCATCCATTTGGGAGAGGTTTGCTTCTTCATAGGGAACCAACACCCACACCATTGAAGGATTTTTCAAAGGAGATTCATGTTCTTCCATGCATTTGTAGAGGAGAATGGGATGGTTCAGAATATGAAAAGATATTTCCTTTTCCTGACAGTTGATATCTGCTCTATTAACGAGAGCCAATCCATTCCCATTATAGCATAAAATTCCACAATGGGAAGTATTATGAAATTTTCTAGAAGAATCATCCCACATACACCAACAGGAGAAGAGTCAAACACTTGGGTTGGAATGATTTCACCACTGGGTGTTTTACGGATATCTCTACTTCAAGGTTTCGTGGCTTCAATTCAATATTTCTAGAAAACATGCAAGATATAATGTAATGCGTAGAACCAGAATCAAATAAGACTTTTTCCATTCATGAGAGTATAAGAAGTGGACCTTGTATGACTTCATTATCATGCTCCACCTCTGTAGTAGTGATGGCATAATCCTTCCCTTGATCCTTTGGATTTGGTGGCTGTTGACGCTAATTACCCTCGAGAGCTCGAGGTTTAGTGTACTGGTTTACATAATTCCCTAGCTCCCCACAGTTGTAGCATTGAACCATGAGTGGTTCTCTCCTTTCATCGACTAAATTCTCCATTATTTTCGTGTCTTTTCGACACTCTTGAGCATGGTGGCTTTCTTTCCCACACTTGAATCATTTCCCCATCCCTTTTGAGGCAGTTCCCATGGCTCAACTTCCCACATTTTTGGCATGTTGGTCGTTGAGTTTTCTTCCCACTTTTGTCATTTGATCCTTCGACATGAAACTCCATCTTTCGTTTCTTATCACCATATCCATGGGACCATTCTCCAAACTCCATATCCTCTTTTAGAGAACAACAAAAAACTTCTTCATAACTCCCAAAGTCTCACATTACAAGAGCATTTTGAAGGTGTGGTTTTAATCCACTAAAGAATCTATCAATTTTACTATCATTGTGGATAACAAAACCAGAAGCGTACCTTGAAAGCCTTGTGAAATTCACTTCATAGGTTTTGAAAGATTCTACTTCTTTTTTCTTGAGCTCTATGAATTATTTCTCCATCTTCATGCAAAGAGTTATTAGGAAATACTTGTTAAGAAACATTATTTTTAATTCTTCTGATTCCATCTCTTCAATTTCCTCCCTTGGCTTGGTGTTCTTAATCAAAGAACACCATTGATCGAATTATCTATATAGACAATAAATGGATAGAGTCACCTTCTCCATCTCATAACAGTGAAGAATAGAAATGATCTTCTCCATGGAGTTGACCCACTGTTTTAAAACTAGTGGATTAAAAGTTCCACAAAATGTCGGTGGTCATTGCCACATAAAACATTCGATTTCCAATTGCTCCCTCTTTGTTGAAGGAGTGTGTTCCCCACTATTATGGTTATTTTTCATAACCTGAGATAATTGGGTAAGCATCTTCATAAAGTTTTGAAATCCACCTCCCAAATCATTAGGGATGTCGTTCGGGCAATCGTTACATTGGACAACGAACGAGTTGTTGGCCTGATTTCTCCTAGTTCCCACCATTTTCTAAAATAGAAATGGTTAGAAGAATACATAAGTAAACAATTCATGATTAAATTATTCATTTAAACAATTTATACCAAAAAACATAACATATGGGATCCCTCTGTTAATATTATTTTGTGCATTTTTTGTACTTAGTCTCGTGCTATATGTTTTCTCTAGCGTTCAGTAATCCTAAATCCCAAATTAACTAAACATTGCATCTGATACCAACTATAGTGACCCTTCCTTTTCTTACATTACTATTACATCATTTTAAAGATAAAAAACATAATATTATTACACATATAGGATCCAAAGGTTTAGTGTCTTAGTCAAACTAGGACCATACATAATAATTACAACATCAAGCATAAACATTTATTTAATTTCTTCTTCTATAGATTCTTATTGGCTCGTGTCCTTTCCGTAGTACATGTAGCCACATGAGGATATACATAAAAAGGGATCATCAAGAAGCCCATTAATAAGATAGATAAGAACAATATAACATGGGGTGAGCATAATCATAACATGGGAAAAAGATCATGAACATGAGAGGAATCCTAAATATAAGACTTGAAATGTGGCAATGCATAAATATAAAACACCATGTCTTAGTTGTTAACTACCACACATACTTGTGAACCAAGATAGAATCTTGTTCAGACATAATTCAAATTTACCCATGAGATTAATCCCTTCACCTAATTCATTTTAGTGTTGTATAATTCTGGGTGCACCCACAACATTTAAACATTCATATTGTGCAACATAATTCTGGGTGCACCTGTCACATCATAACATTATCATTTATCATGAATTCCACAATGAAAATATAACATAAATGAACATAATTAACCCATGAAAAGGAATGGGTTTCATCTCATAATAACACATTCATAAACATTGTGTTCCCAAAATATTGATGGAATAACAAACATGTTACAAGAACCGTCAATCTTGAAAGAGGTAAAAGGCGTGTTCTTGGAAGAAATGAACTTTTGGAAACAATTTGGTTTTTCATAAATACCAGTGACAAAAATGTATATCCTAGAAAATTAAAGATAATTAGGAACAAATATTTTTAAGGAGTAACCATATAAAAAAAGGAGTTAAAGGGGGAGAACCCAAAGGATGAAAGTTGGGTTCGAGAATTTCCTCTTACCTTGTACCCAAATGATTCCTTCTCTTTAATGCCCTATATAATAACATTATATTAATTAATTAGAAATCTAGAACCATGTGTACATTAATATGTTTAATTATGGTTTCATTAAGTGATTTTATGTTCCTTTGGATGTGTTAGAGTTTAAAAACATTATTTGAGAATGATTGTTTTTATGGTTTTCTTGAGTGGTTCACTTGTATTCTTAAATGGAAGGTTGGGTAGAACATGGGTAAACATCCAGAACTGATATTACATGTTATTAAAGATATTACATGAGTTTGGATGATCTTTTAATGAATTATATTAGATCCATGTGGATGAATCATTAGATAAGAATTAAATGATGATTGTTTGGGTTAATTAGAGCGATTTTTCAATCATAATGAACATGTTTTATTTTATCACTAGAACTATGGACATAAGTTAGTTACAGAGAATTGAATAGGATATAATACGTATAAAATACTCTATTTCAACCATAAAAATGGTTTCATGACTATATATGAAGGTAGAAATTGAAGAAGAAATCATGTCGTTCTTGAAGGTGAAAAATTAACAACTCACGAACAACGTTCTATTTAATAAAATAAAAGGAAGAGGGAAAGGGGGTTGGATGATATAATATCCCTTTATCATCATGAAATTATATTATATTTATAATACTAGAGTTAAAATTCAATTTAGATAAAGATAGGTGGGGAGAGATCAAGAAATGAACTTGAACTTGAAAGGAACTTAAAGGAGAAGAGGGAGAGAAATTACCTCTTAAATCATTCTCCTGAGATCCTCCTTAAGAAAGCTAGGCTTGGTCATTTGATGAGACAAAAAAATCTTTAACGTCAGATACGGGATAGAGAAGAGGTTTTTGCAGAGTTTATAGATGGTTTGGAGCTTGAGAGGTGTGAGGAAATGATGGTGTGAAGGGTGGTTTTTATAGAGGAGGGGAGATGGCTTTCCTTAATATAAAATTCATAACTTTATTAATTTCCACTAAGACAAGGAATATTGAGTCTTGAATTACCAAGAATTTTAATTTAACCATGTGATCTAGAATCAAGTAGGCTTATATCTGTATAACATCACACATGACTCTATAATTAGCTAATTTAGCTTATTTTTGTAAATTACGGTATTTCACTATTCATAAAAAAATCAAGTATTTTAGAAAATTCCCAAAAATATACCCCTACCATTTTTTGATGTGTAAAATCCAAAAATAAATTCCATTCTTCAAAAAAAATATTATTAATTAATATTTAATTAAAATCATTATTTATTTAATTTTTTTTAAAATTAAAACTTATTTTATAGTGCTTTCAAAAATTACGTATAGTATTATAAAATTATCTAAAAACTATAAGAAATTTATTTTATAATTAATGAACACTTTTAATGAAAAAATAAATATTATTTTAAATTAATCAATTAATTATAATTAATTATTTATGACTTAAAAAATAGAAAAATGTTTACTAAGGTCAAATTATCACTTTCTAAGATGTCTAAATTTTATTTAATTATTCATGGGTAAGGTTACTCTTATGTTGGATGATTTACTATTTATAAGGATCATATTACTATTCATAAGGGTATGTTACTATACATAAGGGCAGGTCACTATTCACCAAAAAATATTTTTGTTTTATTAGACTCCAAAAATCATCTTTAACACAACCATCTATGTCAGATTTTAGAAATTCAAAACATATAAGTGACAAACTTCTGTTTAGAGGTCACTTTGCAATTAGTAGTACATTATGTTTTGTATTCATGTGATTTTATGACATAATTATAAGAATGGAATTTCCATTGAAAGACTTTGGGTTATTACAACCTATTTCATCATCCCTACGGTTAGGGAACACATGTCCCTAAATTAGTATTGTCGTACTTTCTTGTGAAACATCCAATATAATGTTTTAGACTCTATTTTTAATAGTATAATAGCATTGATTCAACCCAAACTAATATAAGTAGAATAATACTACATTATTATTGGATGATGTATATAGAGTTCAATTGGTAATGAATAGGAAATTATTTGTTATCCTAATATGTAATCTACAAGATATAAATTTATTGTCAAATTTTCCTTAGATAAAGCCTATGAAAAAATAGAGATGAATTGCATTATTAAGATTAAGAAACTATTTGGAATCTTTGATTGGGATTATTATTTTTTACTTCCCTTTTAATTTTGGTTCATGGGATTTATCAAGGTGATCTTCTCTATCATAGAAAATTCATTATGGATAATGTTATACTCTGAATAAACTTCAAAAAAGATATTTCAATATGTAATATTTCACTATATAGGGGGAAACAATGATTTAAAATTTTTACACATTGTTTCTTTACTTATGGATTGATATATTTCATCAAAGGAAGATTCAAATCCATTAGATGTTTCATTAACATCACCAAGGAGTAGAGGAAATGTCAGCACCAATAAATCAATGTTCATAAAATCAATGTGTCCATATCTACCAAATTCATCCCAAGGTTTGAGAAAAATATTGTGAACAATATTTGTATTGGTAGGAGAAATTTATCAATAGAATATCTATCTAACTCTTTTTAATATTAGTGATATATTATTAAAAACATTGATGGCGTTGTTAATAAGCTGGACATTTGTATCAATAACATGAAAATTACACTCCTATCGTTTAAAGGAAAAGTCACACATGTTAACTATTTAATATATCTATACTCAATATTTTTCTTTTATTGATGAATTACCATAATGAGGTTCTTGATAAAATAAAAAAATATTTTAAATTGAATCTTCGTAGATTATTAAATGGTTGTGAAACATCATTAGGCTAGTTTTGTGTGGATTTCTAGTCCAATCAATGTTGGATAAATTAACAAAAAGAATGTGGTGGAAAAAATGTATAATTATTAGGATAAACTATAATGGGAACTTATTAAATGGAACAAAAATAGGAAAATATGATCATGGATATTTATGAGAAATTTTCAAATATGTTCCTACATGAGTGTGTGACCTATCTATTGAAAAACATCCAAGAGACTCTATAACTCTTACATTAGAATTCTAGATAGATTTTTGAGAGGGGAGATATAATATTTTATATGGATAAGAGGAATTGAAATCCGTTAAACAACCCAGTTTAATAGAATATTATAATACATTCTAGGAATCCTAACACCATAAGTACAACACAATTCAGTCTAAGAAAACTATCTGATGAATTTATTTTATAGTACTAAAATCTCATATATACATGACTAATGTGTGATCATTAAATATACTACAATAGAATTCATAGAGGATAACAATCATAATATTTCAATTCCTAAAAGAATATAGATTCATGGGTTGATCCATCATAATTCAAGGGGATCCTATTGAAATATTTCTACTTTAATTATACAATTTTAAACTAGTCTCTCTTTACTAATGATTATTTGGAAGTAAAGGGCCTACTTTTTTAATTTAAATCATTTATTATACCAATATAGAAGGGAAAAATAGTCACCATCTCGTTTTTAAGTGATATTGAACATGATTTGTCAGGAAGATTTATATCACATGTATATGAACAAAAATTCTACACGATTTTATGGTTAATTATATTAATATATATTTTCATGAAACTGAAAAATGTACGATGGACATTCAATATCAATGTATTTTAATTTCATTAGTCATCTATGTTTCCTCTATTGCTCATAAATATGTTACGAATAATTTTATATATCATACTCTCTCCAACCTAAATGTCATAGTTAAATCTATTATTATAAATAATAGAAACATGATCTAAATGAGGGGATCCTACACAAGTATACAGAGACTTATAGAAATCACAAACATAGAGAAAAATGTTAAAATACCGCATGAATGATGAGTGTGTTGTTTTCATCCAAAAATAATACATTAACATATTAAAAATGACTTGTTTTATTAGGGTACCATGAGTGGGGGTACAATTATACACAAGTCAAGGGGATCAATTATCATGGCTTTCATTTTTTTTACGGCCAAGGAAACTAGATATTATTATAAGCTAAATCCATGTTCGTTTTTCATTACATTTGAAATCATTGCAATTTTTATTATTTTTCGGTGTTCATGATCTCTATATTTTTGTTCAACACTATTCCTTTCAAGCTTCAGGTCACAAGTCCATCACTTAAGTTATAACAACTCATTTGGGATTGGCTAGTCAGATTATGTATATACATCAAACATTGAGAGTAGATAATAGTGTTTTTGATTAAATATCATTGAAATAAATACATTAAGTTAATTAAAAAAATTCTTTTGTATTGGAAAATTCTCTATAGATTGCATTCACATAATCAATACTTATTACTTCAGGTTTCATTCTTATAGACCCATTCAATTATTATAGGGTGTTACCACCCATTTGTGTTATTGGGTTATCTAATGAAAATATATAATTCTGAGTGATTGAATTAAATAAATTAATATAACATTTAGAATTTATGATTTTAAATACAATAAGAAAAATAAAAAATATATTAATAAGCCCCAATTTTTATTCTTCTTGAAAAATCATCATAGGGAACAACTTTTATTGGTTATTTTTAATTTTATGTTACTGAAGATAAACATGTATCACATCCTTGATCATGGACAAAGGTTATTAAATATTTAATTAAGTATCATTGATCCTCATGTATGATTATAATCTTTGTCACTAAATTAAAAATAAAACCTCTTACTATATATATTTTTTCCTCACTGTAGACACACTTATGGTTCATAATTATAATGAGACTTCATATTTGATTTTCCAAAAGACATAGAAAATGAAATATTTCTCCTCACATGGGTTTAAATTGAATTTAAAGAAATATTCTGATTAAACTGTTATTATAATTTATTATACATTTTATTATACCAATTACATAAAATTCCTTCCCACTAGGTATAATAATACATGTATTAATATATTAATATTTCATAATGTACAACTACTCTATTACTAATTTATTTACCATCACATTATAGGTGTTTAAGGAAAATAAGATTTTATTTTAATTAATCTAATGTATTAGAGACATTATAAATATTTTAGATTAATTTTTTTCATTAGATATCTTCACTTCTTCAATGAAATGTAACTACACAAATGGATTAGTGTATTTCAACACCATCATACTCCCTTACTCTAATTTTAATAAATCCGGGTATTTCTTCATCTTCAAATTCACTCAGTACAACAATTGACTAGATATAATTATGAATTGGAGCCATTTTATAAAACCTTATAGATTTCATTTAATAATTGACTCTCACCACTTATGACTTTCACCCTATATAATGTGGCATACTTAAAAATTTTCATATTGGAGTATGAGGATATTTATGGATTTGTATAACAACATGAAAATATTATATAGTTTCTTATTATCAACTATATTCTTTAAATAAAGGGGTTTTTTAATTTAGAACTAATGTTTTTTATTCAATTACTTAAATACCATATGATCCATTCATTATAAAAACATATAATTTTCTTATAATATGAAATTCAACGGTTTAGGGAAACATTTCACTTTTTGACACTTTTCATATATACATTCTCTTTATATTGATGAATTTAAATAATAATAAAGAACGAATTATTCACGCGCTATATAATATTTCATTATACACATATCCTAGGACTTGTATATTCAATTTTAACCGGATTATATATACATTTACTTTGAACTATGAATTTTTCCACCATTCATTATTTCGTGGTAATGAAAATGAAATTAAAAAAAATTAACTAAAGTAATTCCAAAATATTTATTTTCCAAATTTTTTGAATAGTAATTAATAAAACTTCGAATGACTAAATCTTTTTTAAAATAGAGTTATTAAATTTTATATCTTTATCAATGGTTGTTAAGATACATAACAACCCACCCATATCAACATATCATGGTTTTAGAAGCATATAATGCATAACCACCATAAAGAGAACCTAAGATCACATGAGATTATTAAAGTCTACAGAATATAAGGATTCACCATAAACAAGTTATATACTATTTTTGGTTATATCATTCTTTTATATAATAAAAATTTTCATTCCTAATAAACATTTATAAACCAAACCTTAATAAATTTTCACATTTACTCAAATAATTCCACCAATCAATAAAATTATAAATTTATGTAAGGAATAAAACATAATTATTGGGGAATAATTGGTCATAAAAATAATAAACTCTAAATAAATAAAGGTTTAATTTTATTTACAATAATTCATATTAATTTTTTTAAATACCAATAATAAATAAACAACATAACAAATGAATAATTAGTAGAAATTAAATGTCATATACCAATCAATTGATTGATAGATTTCTATATAGAATATCCAATCTCTTCGTAATGATATAAAACATGGCATTGTTTCATGCCTCCATGAACATGGACACTAGGATTTGTCAATGAAAAATAGAGCATAATTTTTTTTCTTATATCATAAAAAAACTCATCTACATTTCCATATAATTAGTTACTATAAGTGTGTATGAAATTATTTACCCTTGTATATTCCCATTAATGATTTATTCTCAACTATGAAACCAATTCAATTTGGAAAATTAATTTTTATTTTATAGATAAACATTTCATAAAATAGTTTTTACAAAATAATAATAATTTTTTATATATTTAACTGTGAATCCATATTTGAAAACAAAAAAACATATATATTCTATTAACAAATAAAATCATAACTCTATTATTCTAGTAATTATAAAAAAACATACAAATAATTTATTCATGAAACCAACCATTAACAAAATCAAATATTATCATATTACATGTAAAATTAATCTTCATAATCATAAATTAATATGGTATGGAATATTCAACACGACTGTGGTTATTTACAACAACTAGAATTTTTTATTTCTTGTTATAGTGTACTAATTACTTATTTCTTAAAAATAGTCTAAACAACACCATTCTATTTAAGAAATTATTTTTCATGTAAAGTAAAAATAATAATTATATCTTAAATTTAAAATTAATAATAATAAAAACATAAAATTTTATAAGTAAACCACTTTTATTTCAAAAACCTCTACATTCAATCATTTCAATAATACTTCTCATTTATTATTTATTTTAATTAAAAATTACACACTATTTTATAAAATTAATTCCATGAAACTAATGTTCCATAAATTATTAATCTATAATATTACTAATAATTTATTTCATGTGATAGATAATTGATCCTTCATAAGGATTGCAAACTAGGCCAACATAAAATGTAAATGTGGGGATTACATAAATAATTATGATAATGGATTTAATTTACGTTCATGAATAATAATTCATATTTTATGAAATTAAATTTGGTTATGAAAAATAACCTCAAATTAATAGGGTAACCAATTTTTTCCCCATAAAGATCAAAGACATAATATTTTTTTATGGGGTAACAACCTCAATCAATCAGTGTTCCAACAGATTCAATAGTGGAGTGACATTGAATAAAGTCTATATAGAATATATTTAAGGAATTTCACTGTATTGAGAAGGAAAACCTAATCATGGATAATTATTATTTGAGGGAATATGATGACTAATATTGGTAACTAATTTAAAATACTATGAAAAAGATAGAGATTAAAAAACCTATAATGGAATGATTTTATGGTTATTTTTCAGTAAAAATATTTTTTCTATGGAATCATGTGGAGATTGAATGGAAATTAATTAAATAATTACAAATTAATGAAGATATAGTGGCATATTATGGGTATAATTTCTTATGGATTTCAATATATTTTTTATTACTACATACGTAATGTAATTTAAATAAATTGTCTTTTCCTTGATGTTTTAATGCTATGACTATGAAAATATTTATTCCAATAATCTTATACATCATATGAATATATTGTAATAAGTTTTTTCAATATAAAGAATAATTTTTCATAAAAATTAATTTACCAGTGGATGGTTGAAAATTATTGTAGGGAAAATCTCTATATAAAACAATCTTTATAAAATTAACATACGGTAATATTAGAGTTCCCTAAATATAATATAATAGGAAGAAAACACCTTGGGTACATGTTAAGTGAACTAAATTTTATTTTTTAATGAGGATATAAAAATCATTAAGATCAAGAATGAAAATTCAAGAGTAAGTTGATCACTCTACAATATGTCAACTACCTGGAGATGGGACAACACACTAATTACTTTTTTAATAACTAATGGAATATACCCAATAAGAGGAATCGGTATCATGAATAATAATTTTTCTAAAATTTTAATATATTGAATCTTTAAATGATGATATTATATAAATTTTTATTATAAACTCTATATTAGCTAATAATTTTTCAATTTTGGATTTGTAAACTTATTTATTTAACTTTTGTTTGGAGTGAATATTTAATCATCCCATAATATATTAAGGATATATTTTTCTTTTCATGTATGGAATTGTAAATTTTTTTGAAAAAAGATATATAAGTCCATTTAAATTATAATTCTTGGATGTTATCTTGATAAATATTTAATCATTATATATGTAGTGTATTTTGATGTAATATTGGGGTATATTGGATCTCAAATCATAATGATATCATTTATTTTATAAATAAGTTCTAATTAGTGAATCAAGTATATAATTACCTATTGCTTTATGAGATATTTCATTACATGAGTCATTTTTGAATCCACCCTTAGTAGAACTGCTTAATGAGACACTTTAGATTGAAATTGATAAAATTAAATTAATAAAGACAAATGAATTTTAGAGAATAGACAATTTAATGATTAATAATTTATATATTTATAATTTTCCTTATAAATAATCATAATTCCCCTTGATAATGAAGCATGGTTATTTATTGATCATATTCCAGTTGAAATACATACATACAATTAACTATATTAAATATATCCAATGGAATTAGTCATGTAAATAAGAAAATTATGAGACCGACATTTTATGGTTTGAATTAATCCATGTAATTCACATAGATATATTGATTTTTTGTGAAGAGTGTTCATGGTTTAAAGAGGTTATTCATTCATTATCAAAAAAATCAATGTAATCAATATAATGAGGAAATATACATTTACATATATTAATGACCTATTTTATAAAAATTTAGGGGATCAATTATTCTCAATGATTGATCATTACTCAGGTTATTGTTAGCTATAATATAATATTTATTATAGACTAAAGTCAACCTTTTATATGATTTCTAATAATTATATGTGAAGAATAATTAATTTTCCTTAAAAATTTAACATATTTTTTTATGGATTTGATGAATAATTTATTCAATTATGATATATAATATTTTATGGGGTTATTTATAAATTATATTATTCTATACTCTATGAGTTTGATAGAGTATGACGCCCATTTGAAAAATTTTCTTGAGTTTCTATTATAAAATGGAATAAATTGGAAATTCAGTAATTGTGAATCCAGGCTTCAATAAGGTACCATACATGACCATATTATATCTATTGATAGTATATATTATCACCCATGAAAAGAAAATGTTCTCAAGGAATTCCCATGACTCTGAAACATAACATAAATAAATAGTTTCATTCGATTGGAGTGGTACTATTAGATATATATTGAAATGATTTCTCTAATTCCTTATCTATTATCTATGTTATCATGAAAAAGGATCGAACTCACAAAAAAAGGAATTTGATTATGGAATTGGGGAATTAAATAAGAGTTTTTTAATCCACCTATATTATATTTTATATATTTTATATAAGGGTTATTTTGAGTAATAGATCATACATTAATCATTGAATACTTTATTGAAAAATGATATAGTGGTATATTTTAAATCATGATATATTTAATCTCACTAGAATAATTATAAAATTCATCATTTAGATTTTATTATGATGGTAATATCACTGATTATATAGATACTATATCTCTGTAGAGGTAAATTTTAAATATATTTCTACCAAACAAGTTATAAATATATATTTTTATTGAATAATATTAATATGAAGGAAAAATATATTATTAGAATTACTTTTCTGATTCTGATTGAGTTTTATTTTTTTCATAGAATATCAAACATGGTAACGGACTCATTATGTATATTTGAATATGGTATATTATCTATGATGTGGATTCAATTATATTGTAAGAATAATATTTAGTATTATAATAAAAAGGGAAATATAATACTAAATCAAAGTAATTACCCACCCATATTTATTTTATTTAAATATCAAAATGATGTGGAGGTTGTATGATTTAATATGGAAGATATGGGAAATGTAAAATTAATTAAATTTATCATTAGCAGTGGTATAGTATTATATCTATGTAAGAGGATATGTGTTCCATCAATACCAAAGGAAATGAAGAATTTGTAAGCTGAAGCTCATTTTCAAACATCATTTTATATCAAGGTACAACCAAGATGTATGGGAATATCTTAGGGATTTTATGTTATATAATATGAAACAAGATAACATTTACTACACTATATTAATCTTATTATAATAAAATTTGATTTTATAAACTAAATTAATAAAGTCATTTTACATAATCTAGTAATAATAGAATATATGAGGGATAATATTACAAAATATTTCACCACCATTCATCCTAATATATCAAAGTGTAATATTATAAAACGGTTTGTTGTAGACCAGCTTGTAATCTATGACCATTTTATATAAATTTTAGAGTATTGGGATCTTTAATATTTTTCATGGTTATTTGAAAATGATGACGTGAGACTCTATAGATCATTGATATTGTAACATATCGGTTTCCCTAAAGTATAAAACCATTTAATTAATGTTTAATATTTTTTTCAACCTAATATGAATGCCTAATGGGGTTTCAGATGATTTGTGGCTGTTAGGGGCCTATTTCTATCCTAATGTCTTGAGTTTTGGAGGAAATGGGTAGGATGCATAGTGAGTATAAACTGTTCTTCTCAATCCACATGTTTTTTAAACTATATGGGGTTCTCAAGATCACAATAAAGGGCCACATGAATATTCCTAACCATTATGGCCAAGTAACGTCTATATGAAAATGTAGTTGGTCTTGTTAAGAGGTGTTATTCATAGGATAATCATGTTTAGTCTAGAAATGTCTCTATCCTGCGTGAGGGGTGCCTTTGGATAGTTCTTATCCCATGGTTGGCCCACAGTTGGAAACAAATGATGCCCAAAAGTGTTACCTATTAAAGAGGGGTGAATTTATTTTTTCCCTTCCATCATTTTTATTTCTCATCCTCTTTCTCTATATCCTAAATGCACAACACCTCACCCACATGTTCGTGTTTCCCTTAAACTTCAATATAGTAATTGAAGTGTCTCCCTCATCTAGAATCTAGTTTGAGCATCATCGATCACATTGGATTCATCATGAGAAGAGAATGAACATGCATAATTCTTTTAATGGATTATCTATCCATATTTAATGCTATTTTTCCATAGATAAAATTAATTATTTTGTGGTCATTTTTCTATTTTTTTATTTTCTCCCAAATTATGTAAATCCCAAATCTGATACTGGATGTTCGATCCTTTGTCTCCATAAGGTAGGTACTCTATACCATTTATGTATGTGTTTGTATTTATTAAACTATTTCTCATTAGCATCAGGAGGGGCCTTTCATACAATGATAGAAAAAAACTAATGTCTTAATTTTATTATTTGATCTGTAATGTGGTTCCCACATAGAAAATTTACATGGTTCGAGGTTTTTAACCTCAACCCGAATAAACTGTTAGGTGGGTTCATCCATTTTTGTAAACTGAGAACAACCACATTGTGTGTGTAATATTTCCTCCCAATTGTGGAATCCTTGTATAAATAAAAATAGTTATTGATTATATTAAATTGGGTTTTAACTGAAATAGATAATTATACTTGGATTCATATACTAATATATCAATCAATCTTATATTCTATTTTATTTTAATTAATGTGGTATGGAACTAATGTTTATTTACAATAAGAATGTGATCATTTTTATGTTATGGAATGGACGAGGGGGATCATGGAATGACACCTTGAACCTCAATATACACATATATCATTCAATATTAGGTCTCCTTAGTCTTTGGCCATGGGTTCCTAGCCCATGTAGGTTTGATACTATTCTGTGGAATCAAGGAGGTCATCTCAGCCTACCACCTTAGGACCTGGACCATGTTGTATTATACTATTTACATACGTATAATATATCAAAGGATATTATTAGTTTCATGATTTAATTTTATGGATTCTTATTCATCATTTATCTCTTTACCATGGATATCTCCCTATTTATGGACTTCTTTATATCTATTATTCATTATTATGATTAACATGTTATACTAACATATTTTTATTGTTTTAGTACATTTGGTGGACATGTTAAAGATACCGTTGGTGGGGGAATACTGATTATATATCACATCCTATTCAGACTTCCATTTGGCATCCCTAAATAATTCACAGATGCAACTAGAGACAAGGGAAATATCATGGCATTGGTTTCTTGATTAATTCTTCACATAGGATTATATGAGCACCAAACTAAGCCTTGGATCTTAATGCTCTTAGAGAAACACTTTTTCATATTTTTCCATTTGTTATACATGTATTTTTTGTATGATTTCATTTTATTTCATTCAATCACATACTCGTAATATTATATTTGATGTTGCATCTAGATTTCTTATTAATATTATTTGGAGGATTTTACTCTTGTTTCTCTATTTTTTATTATTATGATTTCAATATTTATTATTTATTCTTCCCATTGAGCTTCATTGATAATGAGGTTATAGTATCCCTACCATACAACCATGTACCCTCATAGGTTGTCAGTAGCCTCTTGAATACGAGGAAGTGAAATTGATGTCATGTGACTAAATAGGATTAGTAACATATGAGTTAACCCTGAATGGGTAAATTTAGATGTGTATAAATGCTTATATCTTGTTATATTACTTTTTCAGTATGTTGGAATAAGGCTATAATGTGTCATAATTTGTAAATGTGCCTCTGGATGGGAGTAGCTAACCCATGAATGGAGAAACAACATAATTTATGGTAATGATATTTAATGTTCTGGATTATACATGTTACAATTTTCTGAATTTCACCATTGAGTGATGCATAAGAGGTATGGTGTTTGTAATTACTGCCATTGGTTCAAATTTTTCTTGGAATGGTATGGGGAGGAATCATTAATCGTTTCAAAAAATAATAATTTTAAAGTATTAATTATTCATGCATTATTACATGCTAGGTAGATTTCATTGTTTGACAGTATAATACTTGTTTTATGTTTATTTTGTGATATATCTTTTATAAAAATAAATTGTCTACCAGAAAATATTAATTGAATATCTGGTTATTAATGTGTCTAAATCATCCTAAATGATATTTTCCCATGGAGTTTGATGATTCCACCATAATTATCCAATTATTAAATGATAGAGTAATGTAACCGAGGTTATATATACTGAAATGTTAGTTGAGTTTGAATAGCAGAATGTCATTTCTAATTTAAAGAAAGAATATACTTATTTATATTGTGAACGATTATTCATTTAGTCAAATCCCCACTACTATCCATTATATCCTACTATCAAATGTAAAAGACATGATATAGTTAAAAAACCCACTATTGGAAATCTGATCGTTCCCAATGCTTCTATACCAAAGGTTTGTAAAAACCGTTGGTATAGGTCCTCTTTCCCAATGGTTTGGCCAAAGCATTGGGAAAGCCCCATTTGAGTCCACCTTTCCCAACGGTTTCGGAAAACCGTTGGGAAATGTCCACTTTGTGGACACCTTTCCCAACGTTTTGGCCAAACTGTTGGTAAAGGGTATACCAATCCCAACGGTTTTCCAAAACCATTGGGAAAGGTCCCCAATATATAAGTATGTTCACAAAAAAGTCATGTTAGCTTAGTGGTAAAGTCTTTCAATGTTAAACTAGGGGGTCTTGGGATCAAATCCCAACAAATGTTTTTTTGAAACACATATATAAAAAGTTCCATAACCATTGGTATAGATTTTAATATTAATTATACCAAAGGTTTTTCCAAAACCGTTGTTATAGACCTATCCCAATGGCTTACTTGGAAACGGTTCTACAAACTGTTGGTATAGGCTATAGCAACGGTTTGGAGGCCTATACCAACAGTTACAAACCATTGGTATAGGTTAGTTTTCCAGTAGTGAACATCCAATTTTAATTTATAATAAATGTAAGAGGGAAAATTGGCAAAGGTACATCATTTAATAGTTCTAAAATATTAATGTAAAAATTGTTAAATGTAAAATTTAAATTTGGTTTATATTAAATGGGGATTAAAATTAAATCATAAAGTTTATTTTCCTATATAGCATGCAGTTTAAACTCCGTACATAAAGAACACTATATAAAATAGAGAGCTTTAACCAGAACTGCCCATGGTAGTGGGCAGTAGGAAGTGTATCTTATGATTCATTATGGTCTAATATGCAATCAAGAACAAGATTTAGGATCATTCCTATGGGTGTCACTCACGTATAAGAAGGAATGTACTTTTTCTAACTTATATATATATGTTCATTTGTTGTCCAGTCATATTTATGTCACGTTATTGAAATGTTTAGATCTATGACACCATGATTCATGCACTAGGATGGTGGTGACGACCCTTATCTAGAGGATGTGGGCCCTGAGCCACTAGTTATACATCAAGTAGTTCCACACGTGACACCCCCTCTTATTTATGATGTGGGTGTTGTTTCCTAGTGTCAAGAGGGATTCCTTCGGATTATAAAATCAATGTGGGGATATCCAAGAACTACCTCTTATATGGATGAGTTGACATGAGAGTTTTAGAAAAAATATCCCTCTATATTAATAAGGGACTTTGATACCTAAGATGAAAAGTTATGTATTGAGGTATTATTATGTATTCTCAATCATCTATAGATGCATCCATATAGGAGGGTAAAAACTATGTTGAATATTATTTGTGGATCAGCTAAAAATAGAGGCATATCTAAGACTCTGTAGATCAAAACAAGGCAATGTTATGAATGAATTCCCAATATATCTTTTATAAACACTTTAACAATTAGATATTGAGGGTTGAAAGAGATAGGGAGTTTATGCACCTTCAGATGGGTATTATTTTTGGGATGGATTATTCAACTCACTTCATATAGCATCATCCCTATGAGGCTGTCTATAATGATGATGAGATGTCTAGAGAAGAAAACATTGAGGATGGGTTCAGGAATGATATTTTATCTTAAGTGAATTTATTTTTGTAGACTATTGGTTCTAATATTGTAGAACGTCTCTTAATAATTTTTTTACCTAAGGTATTTGGAGCTATGTGTAACATCCCCAAATGATAAAGGTTTAAATGACTAAATGATATGACTCATGTCAACAAGGTGCACCTTCCTTTTCGGGAGCCTGTCTAATTAGAACTCCACAGTTAAGCGTGCTTGGCCTGGAGTAGTGATCCGGATGGGTGAGCCTCAGGGAAGTTTCCCAGGGTGTGTGTGAGTCAGGACAAAGCACACTAGAAAGGACATTTGTTGGCCTGTGGGGACTGTCATTAGTCAGATGACCCGTTCAGGCATGTGGGTGGACCCTAGGGTGGGCCCCATGTGTCTGCGGGGCAACCGGTGGTACCTGGTGGGCCAAGACCCGACGGCCATGTTAAGGCGGGGTGTCTGTACTGTCACCGGGACCCCGTTGTCACATTTGGTATCAGAGGAGGAACTCGGCCTTAACTATGGTGCACTGCCTGGGTTGAGATGTATGGCCCACAACGAGTGTGTTGTGCCCTAAAGGGGGGGGGTGATTGTAACACCCTCAAATGATAAAAGGTTAAATGACTAAATGATATGACTCATGTCAGCAAGGTGCACCTTCCTTTTCGGGAGCATGTATGATTAGAACTCCACAGTTAAGCGTGCTTGGCCTGGAGTAGTGATTAGGATGGGTGACCCTCTGGAAAGTTTCCCAGGGGTGTGTGTGAGTGAGGACAAAGCACACCGGAAAGGACATGTGTTGGCCTGTGGGGACTGTCATTAGTCAGATGACCCGTTCGGGCATGTGGGTGGACCCTGGGGTGGGCCCCACATGTCTGCGGGGGCAACTGGTGGTACTTGGTGGGCCAGGACCTGACGGCCTTGTTAAGGCGGGGTGTCTGTGCTGTCACTGGGACCCGGTTGTCACATTTGGTATCAAAGGAGGAACCCAGCCTTAAATGTGCGGTGCACTGCCTCGGTTGACATGTAGGGATCACAACGAGGGCGTTGTGATCTAAAGGGGGGGTGATTGTAACATCCCCAAATGATAAAGGGTTAAATGACTAAACAATATGACTCATGTCAACAAGGTGCACCTTTCTTTTCGGGAGTCTGCCTGATTAGAACTTCACAGTTAAGCGTGCTTGGCCTGGAGTAGTGATCTGGATGGGTGACCTTCTGGAAAGTTTCCCAGAGTGTGTGTGAGTGAGGAAAAAGCACACTAGCACACTAGAAAGGACATGAGTTGGCCTGTGGGGACTGTCATTAGTCAGATGACCCGTTCAGGCATGTGGGTGGACCCTTGGGTGGGCCCCACATGTATGCAGGGCAACTAGGGGCACCTGGTGGGCTAGGACCTGACGGCCATGTTAAGGCGGGGTGTCTGCGCTGTCACCGGGGCCTGATTGTCACATTTGGTATCAGAGGAGGAACCCATCCTTAATTGTGCGGTGCACTGCCTGGGTTGACATGTAGGGCCCACAACGAGGGCGTTGTGCTATAAAGGGGGGGTGATTGTAACATCCCCAAATGATAAAGGGTTAAATGACTAAATGATATGACTCATGTCAACAAGGTGTACCTTCCTTTTCGGGAGCCTGCCTGATTAGAACTCCACAGTTAAGCGTGCTTGGCCTAGAGTAGGGATCTGGATGGGTGACCTTCTGGGAAGTTTCCCAGGGTGTGTGTGAGTGGGGACAAAGCACACTGGAAAGGACATGAGTTGGCTTGTGGGGACTGTCATTAGTCAGATGACCCGTTCAGGCATGTGGGTGGACCCTTGGGTGGGCCTCACATGTTTGTAGGGCAACTGGGGGCACCTGGTGGGATAGGACCTAACAGCCATGTTAAGGCGGGGTCTCTGCGCTGTCACCGGGGCCCGATTGTCACATTTTGTATCAGAGGAGGAACCCAGCCTTAAGTGCGGTGCACTTTCTGGGTTGATATGTATGGCCCACAACGAGGGCGTTGTTCCCTAAAGGGGGGGTGATTGTAACATCCCCAAATGATAAAAGGTTAAATGACTAAATGATATGACTCATGTCAGCAAGGTGCACCTTCCTTTTCGGGAGACTGTCTGATTAGAACTCCACAGTTAAGCGTGCTTGGTCTGGAGTAGTGATCAGGATGGGTGACCCTCTGGAAAGTTCCCCAGGGTGTGTGTGAGTGAGGACAAAGCATACTGGAAAGGACATGTGTTGGCCTGTGGGGACTGTCATTAGTCAGATGACCCGTTCGGGCACGTGGGTGGACCCTGGGGTGGGCCCCACATGTCTGTGGGGGCAACTGGTGGTACCTGGTGGGCCAGGACCCGACGACCATGTTAAGGCGGGGTGTCTGTGTTGTCACTGGGGCCCAGTTGTCACATTTGGTATCAGAGCTGGAACCGAGCCTTAAGTGTGGTGCACTGCCTGGGTTGAGATGTAGGGCCCACAATGAGGGCGTTGTGATCTAAAGGGGGGGTGATTGTAACATCCCCAAATGATAAAGGGTTAAATGACTAAATGATATGACTCATGTCAACAATGTGCACCTTCCTTTTCGGGAGCCTGTCTGATTAGAACTCCATAGTTAAGCGTGCTTGGCCTGGAATAGTGATAAGGATGGTTGACCCTCTGGGAAGTTTCCCAGGGTGTGTGTGAGTGAGGACAAAGCACACTGGAAAGGACATGTGTTGGCCTGTGTGGACTGTCATTAGTCAGATGACCCGTTCAGGCATGTGGGTGGACCCTGGGGTGGGTCCCATGTGTCTGCGGGGAAACCGGTGGTACCTGGTGGGCCAGGACCCGACGACCATGTTAAGGCGGGGTGTTTTTGCTGTCACCGGGACCCCGTTGTCACATTTGGTATTATAGGAGGAACCCAGCCTTAAGTGCGGTGCACTGCCTGGGTTGAGATGTATGGCCCACAACAAGGGTGTTGTGCCCTAAAGGGGGGGGGGGTGATTGTAACATACCCAAAGGATAAAGGGTTAAATGACTAAATGATATGACTCATGTCAGCAAGGTGCACCTTCCTTTTCGGGAGCCTGTCTGATTAGAACTCCACAGTTGAGCGTGCTTGGCCTGGAGTAGTGATCAGGATGGGTGCCCCCCTGGGAAGTTTCCCAAGGTGTGTGTGAGTGAGGACAAAGCACACTGGAAAGGACATGTGTTGGCCTGTGGGGACTATCATTAGTCAGATGACCCGTTCGGGCATGTGGGTGGACCCTGGGGTGGGCCCCATATGTCTGCGGGGGAAACTGGTGGTACTTGGTGGGCCAGGACCCGACTTCCTTGTTAAGGCGGGGTGTCTGTGCTGTTACCGGGACCCGGTTGTCACACTATGGATCCGGGTGGACCATCATATTGACCTAAAAGTACAATATCTGGTAGTAGGAAGATTCAATTCATAACCACTAGTGGGGGATGTACTATTAATTCTAAACTTGTGGGTAGTTTTTTGTTCTTCTAAAAGTATTGAAAGTAAAAAAATGTGAAACATCGCTATGATAGATCCCCATTTGAGTACCAACCCTGTGGTAAGATGGTTGATTTATATTAGTTTTTATGGATCCTTCCTTCAACCACTATTGATTGAGGATCTAAACTATATCTAGCCACTAGAGTGGGATATGGAACTCCATGTTATCCAAGAAATTGGAGTTCTACCATCTAATAAGTCTGAGGGTGGTATTTATACTAAATTTTTTGAGACACCAGTGGTACATCACTATAAGAGTAGGCCGTCTCAGTGTAATATATTTTTATCATAGGATCAGGACCGGGAAAATTTATATAGTACATCTTGTACTTTTAGAGAAGAGTCCTAGTACTTCTATAGTCTATGTTTTTGTTTTTGTAGAATCTCCCATGGCATGTATTTTATTTGATATATACACTTTATACCCCTTTATTTATGTAATGATTATGGAATGTCTTTGTCTTGAGATTGAGTTATTATGCCGAATAATTAACCTTGACACATAATTGGGTATCTGATCAAAGAGTGTATACCAATGAAATAAATTCCACCATGACATATGTAGCATTGTTTTTCTTATATAACATTTTCATCCTTGAGATTAGAGTATTTGAAATCATTATCTACATAGAGTAGTTAGTTCCTTATGATGTATATATTGATTTCGATTATCATAGGGAATTATTCACATACCATGTGGTAGGAACCTATATTTACTATGGATAATGGGATTTCTAGGAAAGTATAGTTGGACTAGAGATTTATGGGTTAGGTAGAGTGACATCCTAGTTTTCTAGTCTTTTTATGAAGGATCAAAAAATACATCAGGTTGATTTTCTTCATCTGGAAGGTAATTTCAGGGATATATTCCATGATTTATTTCCTGGAATACCTCTTGAGATAGAGTTATAGTCACTATCGAATAATAACAGAAGCAACAACGGTATCCATTACTCAATATTGGATGGATAATAGTGATTTGATGTAGCTCAAGAGGTAGGTATAGGACCCAGAAGACAAGGGTTTTATATAGCCCAAAACAACTTCTTAGGGGTTCTATTATACTTTTATCTAAGAAGGGTGATGGTACCCTCAATTATTTAAAGGATTAACACAAGTAGAACCAACATATGGTTTAGAAACATTATCCACTACCTCATATAGATGAATTATTTCATCCTCTTCGAGGAGGGAAGGTTTTATTAAATTTTTATTTGATTTCATTATATTATCATGTTTGAGTTAGGCCTTTAGAAATACCTCTTAGAAGATTACATAATAGTTATAGTCACTATGATTATCTCGTAATGTTGTTCAGTCTAAAAAATTTCAAACTATTTTTCTGGCTTTGATGAATTGGGGTTGTCACCCATATATGGATTCATTAATGGTAGACGTCATGGATGCCATCATTCTTTGTTATTGTGCTTAACATGATCACATAAAACATTTTGAGATAATGTAGAATACACTGATAGATAACCATATATATTCTATGATTAGTAAATTCCCTTTTTGGATCAACACATTTCCCTTCATGGGTCACGTCATCATATATTAATGATTTTCCATAGACCCGTATAAGGTTAAAGCTATTGTTAATTGGGAGAAACCCCCGAATCTCTTTAACATCTGATGGTTCTTGGTTATTGGTGGCTCTTAGAAGAACTTTATTATGACGTTTTTTTCCTATAAACACCTCTTATAATCTTGAATAATATGGGTTTGATGTTCATGTAGTCAGAAACCTATGAAATAGATTTTTAGTATTTGAAGGTATGTCTGACTTCAGCACTGATCCATATTCCCTTATATTCTAAAAGAAGTTATATATTTTATTATGATGAACACTGAATTAGGTTATGAGTTGTTGTGAAGTAGTAATATATATTCAACTTGTACAAATTACATTACTTGAGACCACATGAGAGGAATTACAAGATGTTCGATATCTATCTTGTAGTTATAAATGATTTTCATTTTTGGAGGAATTATATTCTTTGAGATATTTTTGTATGTGTATATAGAATCCTAAAGCCACATGTAAATAATTACAAAATGTGTCTTCAATCTTATTAATATAACATGAGTATAATACCTATATTCCTTAGATTTTGATCTTGCCTATACCCCCTATAAGGGTATTGTTGTAATAGATTCTTTGAGCAAGAGGAATCAAAAACTACCAGTGTGGGAGGCTAGTAGTGAGTGGAATCTAATAGATACATTCATTGATATTTATTTATAGGTGAAATACTATCATCGATAACACATACTTATATATATTTTAGGGACCACTTCAATCCATGAAAGGGTGAATATAAGGAATCTATGATATCCAAAGTGATTAGTCATATGGGATAGTGCATCTGGTGAGGAACCACCACTAGGGAACATTATTAACAAGGATGGGGTATTACACATCCTTAGATGCATTCGATTTCCTACAGACAGACAAGATAAATTTATTCATGATTCTAATTATTCTATATAATAAACATAGCCTAGTATTATAACGATTTATCATGATCAATATATCTAATATTGGTATCCTGGTATGAAATTATAGATAAATGGATTTGTTACTCAGTGTTCCGCATTCCAGTAGGAAAAGGTTAAACAGTAGTGACTAGTAGAGGTGTAACAACCATTTCTCATTCATGAGTGGAAATGGGATGATATTAACATGGATTCTGTGAATATATTACCAATATCACATTGAGGTAATGATGCAGTAAGGGTGATCATCGATAGACTAACGAAGGTATCTCACTTTTTACATGACAAGTAGACCATTTTTTTGGATTATCTTGTATGGATCTTTGTTAGAGAGATTTTACAACATCATAGTGGTCCCTGTAATGATGTATCAGATAGGGATTATCATATCACTTCTCACTTTTAGCATGGGTTATAGAGGTTATTATGAGCATCTGTACTTTTGAGTATAGCATACCACCCTTATACTGATGTGTTGTTTGAGTGAAAATTTTAGGTGTTAGAGGCTATGCTTAGATAACATGTCCATGATTGTGGTGGTTCAAGGGTGATACATATACCAATAGATAAATCCTCATACAATAATTTCTTTTATGAAATGATACTTATGTATTATTATGAGGCCTAATATGGTATGTCATCCCAATCACCTCTATGCTAGTTATAGGAAGGTGAGGTATAACTATGTGTAACTCATCTCGTACATGAAACATTAGATTATGTAAAAATAATAAGGAAACTAATTAGTATAGACTATTTTATATATAATTTATATGTTGACCATTAATAATGACATCTAGTGTTCAAGGGTGGGTATCAAGTTCTCTTTATTCAAATAGTCTATGGAATTGACAATTTAAGGGGAATCATAAATTGTCTCCTCATTTTTTCAAACAATATGAGGTTTTGAAAGAGTTAGATTAGTGGATTATAAAATATAACTTCCTAAGATATATTAATGTATAAAAAATGTCTTTCATGTTTCTAAAATGTGTCATCACTACTTAGACCCATATTCTATTTTACATCCAAATAAGGTGGAACTGAATTTTGATGATTCTTTTGAGGAGATACCAATTTGAATCATGGAATAGTAAATAAAGTCTCTCTATGATGGGTTAGTTCCTTCATTCCAAATGTAATGGTATCAAGGACACATAAATGATGTGACCAGTGAGATAGAGACTGACATATGTGCGCAGTGGATCGACCTTTTATCAGATGGTGTTTACTTAACATCATGAGGGAAACATGAGGATGAGTTGTCTTATGTGGGGGTTTTTGTAATACCCCCATTTCTTCTAATATATGGAAGCTTTTAATTCATTTTTAATGATTTATTTTGACCAAATATAACTTTATAATTTTGTTGCGGTCATTTCAATGGTGTCTAAAAACTTTTGGAGCTTGGATCCCTAGGTTTAAGAGGGAAAATGGGTCACACATTTAGAATAAATTTTGATACATAATACCCATGGTTTGATTTATCAATGAGGATTGATCTAGTTCATATAAAGAGGCCTCATGGTTTCTTCTAAGCACTCATCCAAAGCCACATGGTTGTTTAAATGCTAAAGTATCATTTCAGAGGTGTTTCTCACATGATTCACATGGTTAGTCTAATCGTTTACCATTCCCATGATAGGGTTTACGTGGGACAATTATTCTCATACAGATGGTGATTGGATTAACTATCCATGTTTACAAACCATGTTACCTATTAAATAGGGGTGAATATAAATTTTTTCCTTCCTTATTTATATTTCTCACCTTCCTTATCCCCTTCCTCTATGAAGAGTGCATCACCCCATTTGGAGCTTCTATTTGGCTTTAAACTAGGCACTGATGTATTTCCCTTTCCTAAAATCAGATTTAAATACTGTATATACCATTGTATTCATCTATAAAAGATCTTCAATCTGCCTCATTTTTTTGTTGGTTTATCTCACTATCTTCTACTCTATTTTGGTGTAATCTAATATTCCATACTTTCAAGTAATTTGATTTTCCATCCATTTTAGCTCGATTTTGGCCAGACCAAGGGATGATGATAGATGAATTATCCTATACCATAATAAGGATGGTGGTTTTTTCCTTTACCCTACTATTTTTGGGATTAATAAACTATCACTGATGTGTTGCAAGTCAGACCATCCAGAAGGTACTTTTAAAATTAATGAATGTATTGATTTAATTATTCAGGGTTTAATTTGACTCCTAAATAGTACCTTGACTTTGTTTTAAGGTTGTAATCCACAACTCGAAGCACCATTGAGGATAGTTCATTTATATACATAAGATAAGAGCCATCTATTTTAGTGTGTATGATTTCCATCCAGTTTTCTAATCCTTGATTAAATAAACGAGTTAATGATTGGATTAAATGGGGATTTTGAAATGAAATAGATCATTGTACTTGTGTGTAGTCACTAACATATCCTTAGATTTAATGTACTTATTGATTTTTTTCAATGTTTTATGGTACCAATTGTTATTAAGGTTTGAAACCGATGTAGTGGATTGAGGAATTGAACCTAGGAACTATATATAATCATATATCAATGGATATTAGGATGAAACAACCTTTGGACTAGGGTTATTAGGACCCATAGGTATAATAATATTCTATGTTCATTGGTCTCATGGAATCCCAACGGTCTATAGACATGGGACCTAGACCTTGTGGTTTGATACATTTTACATATGTGGCGTATTCCAGAGCTAATAGTTACTTCCATGCTTCACTTTTATGGATTGTGGTTCATCATTTATCACATAGACATTATTATAGATAGGTTTCTAGACTTGTTTACATCTTTCATTTATTTTATAGCTTAAACTATTATACATACACAAGTGTATATTTTTCATACATAAGTTGTTCTTATTGTAAACATTATTGGTGGTGGTCTATTGGAAATATACCCCACCCTTTTTAGACCACTATTTTATACGATGATTGATTTCATGGATGCAGTTAGGGATAACGAAAAGTGCTTAGTCTTGGATGCTCAGTTGATTTATTTCAAGGGAGATTAGAAGGAGGAGATATATCCTTGGATCATGATGCTATTAGAGATAGCCTTCTAGTGTATCCGTACTTTTTATATCCTTATATGTATGGTATTTATACCTTTTATATAGTTCCATGTAATTAAAATAATTTCATATATGATATAAACTATAGATTTTTTATTACTATTATTTTATTGAATTTACACCTGATTATCTATTTTTAACTATTATTATTGGTCCATTTTTTCATTTATTATTTATGTTATGCTTCTCTGATCATGGGTGTGCAGTATTTTCTCTATACCACATTGGTCTCTCACCTCTTGTCAAAAACCTCTAGATGATGGGGATGTGCTATTATGTACACGTTACCAAGTTGGTTCTATTACATTTGAGTAATATAAGATTGTGACATTATAGATATAAATAGTTGCGGATTGGATTCCTTGATTTGGGTTAACAATTAAGAGGATTATTGAAGAGTATTTATATAAAAATCTCAATCATCACACAACATATCTTACTCAATTGTATTTTTTTTCTAAAAGTAATCTCATGAAATTATTAGACATTACAATTTTCTGATTATCTATCTTTGAAATAAGATACAGTCAGTATTTACCTCTATTTTAATTGGAATATAAAAACATTATCACTTTAAAATAAAAACAATAATATATGAATCCTTTTTTATAAATATAACTAATAATATAATTTTTTTTGAAATTTTAGAAAGGAACATAGTAGGATTCTAAAATGTAGTCGTGATATTTTTAAAGGAAAGATCAATTTAGAATCATTTCAATATGAAACAATTTTACTAGAAACAATATGCTAACTACTGAATGAATAATCTTGAATTTTATACAGGGGACCATATTTTTGAAAAAAAAATCTCCATGGAAAGGTGTTATGATATTTTGAATGAATAGGAAACTAATTAAAAGGTAAATTGGGATGTTTGAGATATTGGAACTGATAGGGGAAATAGCATATCATTTTGGAATTTTACTACACCATTCACATGTTCATAATCTCATTTTTATATCATTTCTGCGTATGTATATTACATAACCAAACAAATGTTTTATGTGATGACCATGTTAATTTAGTTATTATTGTGTCATGTAATGAATAGATAATTCATATTATTGATATGTGATAGTATGTGTAATGATTAAATATAACTATATTAGATAGGATTCTTTATGGGAATCTCGAAATAAAGGCGGAGACCATTGAAAGTATCAATTAAATGATAAAGGGTTATTCATATTGGTTCATGGATTTAATTTTGATTTTAATGGAAAAATATATATGGGAGGAGATTGTTTTACCTATGAAATTATACTTTAAATGAGAATGTTTTATTATAAAAAAATTAAATCCAAATTAAAGATACATCATTAATAATACATCTATATCTATTTTAGGAAATAATAAAAATAAAACAATTAAATTAAAATTTATATATCGAATGTCTAATATTCTTTTTTAAACATAGAAAATATAACTAATATATTATAGAATAAAAATAACTCAAGTGATTTACTCGACACACTAAATGAACTATAAATGAGAAGTATTATTTGGTGGATTAATGTAAATGAATTTATATAATGTAAAATGTTATATTATTATTATATGATGATTTAGAAATGATAAAATTGGAAATATAGTACCTATAAAGAAAAAAATTTCAATTAATATATATTAAGGGTCCATAAAATAGTAAATTCTAAAAGAAGTGAAAAACCATTTCTTTGACTAGTTGGAACATCTTGAATAAAATTCACATTTTCAATATAGGGATATAGATATCCTCACTTTGGTTTTACCAAGAATAAGGCCAAGTATGACATCAATAATTAAGTATTAAAGAAGAACCATTTATGTGGGAATTTAAAATTAAATGAAATCACTATCATAAAAATATTTTTTGTACCAACCCATCAATATACCACATTTTCATAAATTATCCATTGAATTTATACTTGTGTAAAATTGATATATATATATATATACATATATAGTTGTTAATTTGTGTAAATGTAGAAATTATTTTAATAATGTAATGTATGTTAATCCATTGAACATTTTCATTGAATATTTCAACCTTACTGAAAAGTAACACTTTAAAAAATTAGTGAAATAATTTGAAAAATTGTGTTGTATATTTGAAATTAAGTTGTTGAAATTAGGTAAGTTGTTAATTTTCTTTAATAAAATATAAAAGTATTGAAAAAAGTTTTAAAATATGGTGAAATACGGTAAATATGACATAATATATATTTATGTATGCTAATGTTCACCAAATATAGTGATATATACCTATTGTTTCCACTAAAGCCTATAGAAGAGTATTAAGGGAGTTAATGGGACACTATCAAGCGTAGTGTATCACTTGAGATAATGGGAAAATTAAGAACTAATACTTTATTCCCTAGGATTCCACTCACCCTATCTATGAATACCCATCCCATTTTCCCATTTATCCTCCCACAAAGTTAAAATTATATATTCATATATCTCTCATCATTCTTGAAAAAATATATTTTCTTATAATGGTCAACTCTGGGATAATAACATAATGATTGGTAAGGGACCTCTCTCTCTTTCCCTTTCTATATCTTCAATTCTTATTTACATTTACATTATTGTAACATTTTTAATTTAATTATTCATAGTGAAATACCTTTGTTTTTATCATTGAATGTAATTTATTTTTGAAATCCTATACATACAATACCCCATTTAAGACACATTATAAATTGTTTATATGTATTTATAATGAATAAATACATAATGTCTTGGATTTTTCCGTTTATTATTTTTAAATATTATATGGAATTATTTCGAGACCGGGCGTGGATACAGCACATCATTCCGAGGTCCAGTGATCCCGGAATGGTGGTTTGAACTTTTTAAGTCTTGTGAGTCGGTTCTTGTGTGCAGTTGTGGTACTTTCCAAATGGATACCCTGATTAAAAATCTGAGTGCACTGTTACGTCTGGGACGATGAATTTACCTAAGAATGAGGCTAACCTTGACCGACGCGGGTTGAGGGAAAAAGTTAATTTTTGGACATTTTAATAATAAAATAAAATAAAATAAAATAAAAATTTTTATTTTATTTTATGGAAACAACCACTACGGCGTGTTAAAAGGGAAGTTGTTCCCTTAATTAAATATTGTGTCATAATGGCAAATAAATGTAAAGTTGCACTCTTTAATACGCAGTGATGGGGAGTCTGTTTCCTTAACTAATGGCACGTCATAATGACTCAAGTTTTGAAAACTAGGGGTCATTAATATCGCCGCGTAATTAATTTCCAATCTTGTTTCCCTTTTTAAATGGGTGAACAATTGATGATAGTTGGCAACGCTTGAGGAGAACCACTGCTGAATCTGCGAGGCATGGGAGCAATTCTTGATGACGAACGACAACAGATCGAAACCAAGGATCTTTGCGCCGGCGTTGAAGGATGACGACGACAATGGCAGCACGATGCCTTCGTTAATGATCGATCCTTTAAAAAGGTAGGGGTTGTTGTTTTGATTTTATTTTCCCCGTATTTGAATTTAAACGATGAACGTGGATCAACCACAAACAAGTTGATCCGCGGATTCGTACGTTCTTGCGGGAGGGTTTTCTTTGGGATGATTTTGGGGAATTAATCAATGATTTATATTCATGTTGATCACTGCTCCTTTTAAACCTACTAACGGGAGTGGATCAACGCCGTGACGAACGATGGTTGAGGTTCATTCCTCAATTTGTTTATTTGGTTCTCTTCCTCCTTTTCCCCACGCGTTCTTCACGTTCTTCGCGGGGCGACGAACAACGGATCGTTGTGCATCCATTCTGCGATGCAATGATCCCAAATCGATGGTTCGACATTGGAAGGTCCTTATGGAGGTGCGGAGATGTTGCCGGGTGACAAATCGGACCCGATCCGAAAGGGTGTTCTTCGAGCGTTCTTCGAGAGTTCTTTGCGCGGGAAGACCGATCATGTTTTCAGAGCCGATCGGAGGCCCGAAAATGAAGGAAATAGCATCGTGGTGTCGGGGCGACCAAAACCTGAAGGTTTCATGTCGATCGGATGGCAGGATCATTGATCAGAGCACCAAAGGAGGCACGACAGTGGAGGTCCGCGTTCCTGGAAATTTCCAGAATACACGGCATGTACTTCTGAAGAACACACCGTGTAGTTCTGATGGTGGCGGCTAGGATTTCGGGGTTAGAGAATGACCACACAGCATGTGACCTTGGTCACACGGTCTGTTGGACCTTCCCCGAATCTTGGCGTGTACTTTGGGTGGTACACGGACACGGGATGCTCTACACGGCTTCAAGCGGCACGGAGTGTATATCTCGGCAGAGGCGGCTACGCGGAGCTCGGTGTGTATCCCAGGGATACACAAACACGGGATGGAGTACACGACCGTGTACTCCCTCACCCAGCCAGGTGAGGTCACCAGCACGGGCCACCCCGTGTGCGGATCGCATGGGTTGGAGTACACGGGTTGGTGACCGTGTATGGGTACATGGCCAGAGTACACAGAGCCAGCCCCAGTGACCCAGACACGGCGTGTACTCCGTACTACATGCCATGTATAAAGTTTTCTACACGACCAACCTCACGACACGGGCCTTTGCACATGGGTAGTACCCGAGGTCGGACAACATGGCGTGTGTCATTTCTACACGTCGTGTACCTTTTGGAGAACAGCTTGGTCCTTTTGTTCATCGTGCCTTGAACATCCATCATTTGGGTTAGTGCCCATTCTTCTTTTCCCCTGAAGCTCAGGCAGCATTCCATCACACCAGTTTATGATCCCTTCAGCAAGGCTTTTCTGTGATAGATTCAGGCATCCGTCTGAGAGGCTCAGATCGAGATCCTCTATCCCTTCCAGACCCTAGGTAGACTCAGGCATCGGCGTGACCAACTTTACAGGGCGTTGATCCTCTACCTAGCAAGTGAATTCCGGATGAGTCACGGTATCTACCATAACCCTGACAGTGATCTTCATCTGTGTATCAAGATCTTTTCACTCATGAGTGTGTCTCCCATAATGAGTGCTTCTATCTATCGTAACCCTTCCACTCAGGAGTGTGTCTCCCGTAATGAGTGTAGCTATATCTCGTGATGGTTCCTGAAGAACATCACTCCTCTGACAGATGTCATCAGAACTATAAGACTCGTGGAGTGTGTTCTCCCGAAACGAGTGCATCATGGAATCTGCAAACAGAATCCCTATCGGGGTATGCGGTTGCGTGGCTTGTCTCTAGGCCACGGGCCAGGGTTTTGGGTATATCTGGTTTGTTTTATATGTTCTGTAAACATATATTGTGCATATATGACTATACCTTTACTTTGTGTACGGCTTTGTGGTTTTCGGGGTCCTCTACTGAGTATTGTTATACTCACCCCTGCACGGGATTTGCCCACACGTCTGGTGTCTTGTGCAGGCGAGAAACCTTTTGACAGAGTCCAGGGCGGACCAAGACAGGACCGAGCTTTTTTAGTTTCCTATAGGCCGAGGCGTTCCTACGGCTACGAGCAGCAGTCCCAGTACCTTTGTGCTTATAGGTTAGACTTTGCAGTGTTTTTTTCAGACTCTTGTTTTTTTGGTGGGCTTGTATACTAGCCCAGTTTACATTTACAGTACTCTACCTTTCTTCATGATCTGTTGGTTGGGTTTTGTTGTATGCATGCATTTTTTGTTCCTTAGTGTTTTACATTTCAGCATTTGTGGGCTTGGATATGTGTTTGTGTGTGTACAGGTACATAGGAAATGCCTCCCATGTTAGTGACATGCCTACTCAGTGCTAGTCACCAGCCCCTGGCCTATTGGAGGCAGGCTTGGGGAGTCACGGCGTGGGCCCCACTGGTACGGGTCGTGACAGAGTGGTATCAGAGGTGGTCGGTTCTACCTTAGGACCAAGAGTCTGTGAGTTTGGTTGGGGCAAATAGTGTTGAGTGTTTCAGGTTCAGCTTTCAGACTAGAGACTCCAGTGTTGGTGCAGCGGCCGACGTATCCATACACCAGGACTCTGATAACTTGCTTTTCGACCCGGTTCATGAAAATACTGGTTTCGGGGAAATAAAAGGTACATGCATCACATAGGAATGGGTTGTGTCTCCCATATCCTTGGTGTCAACTATCCAGGTATACACATTGACTGTGACACATCTTGTTTCTTTACAGGATTCCTCCACGACGCGTACCCGCTAGGATTCAGCAGCACGATCATGAGGATGACCCCCTCTGTGATGAGGCTTCGATACAGGGACCAGTTCCCAAGGCGTTGCCACCAGGTGGTGCACCTTCTATACCGCCACCAGTGGAGCAGCCAGTGGTACCAGCGGTACCGACTGGTGAGGAGCGCAGGCTCAGCACGCTCCACGAGTTCCAGAGATAGAGACCCCTTAGGTTTCGAGGCGAGCCCGACCCTCAGGCGGCTAAGGACTGTCATGAGGTGGTGACCAGAGTTTTCCGTCTAGTGAGAACACCAGCAGACCAGATGGTTATCCTAGGAGCGAGCCTTCTTCAGGGTTTGGTCAGACGATGGTGGAGTCTGACCATGCAGACTCATGACGAGGAGACTCTTTCGTGGACGAAGTTTGAGTGTCTTTTTAGGGAGGAGTTCTCTCTGGTTATGCTGAGATCTGTGTGCATCCAGGAGCTTCTTCAGCTCCATCAAGGCAGCATGACAGTTGATGACTATTCATCGAGGTTCACCAACCTCGCCAGGTACTCGATGGATATGGTCTAGGATCCGTACTTTAGGGCTCGGACCTTTGAGAAAGGTTTACGGCGAGACATCTGAGATAGTTTCGTGCCTCTATGCATATTGACATATGCTGGAGTGCTCGAGCGGGCCTTGGTAATCGAGAGCTTCTTGGCAGAGCAGAGACAGCTGCCGGCAGTCAGCAGTAGGCTGACAGGTGTAGAGACACCGACAGTAGGGAGCCGATGTCAGGCATAGGGATATGGACATGGGAGATGTCATAGGAGGACCCAGGATAGGGGATCGATAGTCCAGGGCTCTCATGATGGATTCAGTCAGCCTAGGGAGAAGCGATGCTATGCATGCGACGGTAGGGGGCATCTTGCTAGAGATTTCACGACACGTCGAGCTGCTGACAGGGAAGTGGTGGATGGGCCACTGAGGCAGAGGTAGAGAATGGAGAAGGTAGATCTGCCAGGCGACGGACGTGGCAGAGGAGCGGGGAGGGATGCAGTTGGTGGCAGACGCTTCGACTTACTTCCACCACCACCCCCAGGAGGTCCGCACCAGGATCAGGGAGCTGGGGGACAAGGATGGGGACAGCTGCATGCGGTCGAAGCATACAACCCAGGGGCTCTAGGGATGATTCGAGGTACGATCTGTGTCTTTTATACCTTATCTTTCGTACTCATAGACACAGGTGCCATTCATTCCCTTATAGCCTCATGTCTTGTACAAAACCTCGAGATTCTGGTAGAACAATTGACTCGATCCTTACGCTTGGAGACACCTATGGGAGGAGACTCGATGATCACGCACCTTTGCAGACAGTGTGATCTTACCCTTGGAGGCAAGTGTTTCGGTTGGAACCTCTTGGTGGTAGCGTCGAGGCCTTATGACGTCATTCTCGGTATGGATTGGTTATCTTCGGTCCATGCTTAGATTGACTATTTTAGGCGAAGAGGGCGGTGTGTCCGCCGTGATGGAACAAATTTTTCTTTTGTCGGAGAAAAGGAAACCCAGGCAGCACAATGTGGAATCATGCATAGGAGGGGGTAGCCGATCACTCATGAGTTGTCTAGACTTACCCTCGAAGAAGTAGATGTTGTGAGCTCTCAGTTCCCAGCAGTGGTGGCATAGTATGAGGACGTCTTTCCAGAAGATGCCCTAGGGTTACCTCCCCGCTGGGAAATTGACTTCTGCATCAACTTACACCCCGGGATGACACCAATTTCCTCATCAGCTTATCGGATGGCTCCCGCAGAGCTTCATGAGCTAAGGGTGCAGTTGGAGGATTTTCAGAGCAAGGGTTTCGTGAGACCCAGTGTTTCACCCTGGGCGGCCCCAGTCTTGTTTTCCAAGAAGGCATATGGGAGTCTAAGGTTGTGCGTGGATTACCGGCACCTAAACTAGGTAACGGTGAAGAACTAGTATCCACTGCCAAGAATTGATGAGCTCTTCGATCAACTAATAGGGGATCAGTGGTTCTCGAAGGTTGATCTTCGATCAGGTTATCACCAGCTATGAGTGGGGGATGATGATATACCGAAGACGACTTTCAGATGTCTCTATGGTCACTATGAGTACTTGGTGATGACCTTTGGCGTGACGAACACCCCCACATTGTTCATGGGGTTGATGAACCGGATATTCTAGCCGTACTTGGACCAGTTCGTAGTGGTTTTCATCGACGACATCCTTATGTACTCGGCGTCAGAGGAGGAGCACGTGAGACACCTGCAGATGTTTCTGGAAGTACTCTGAGAGAACTAGCTTTATGGAAAGCTCTTGAAGTGTTAGTTTTGGATTCAGGAGGTCCACTTTATGGGACATGTCATCTCAGCAGATGGAGTAGCTATGGACCCAGCCAAGGTGGAGGCTGTGTTAGCATGGGAGCCACCTCGGAGCATGACAGAGGTGCAAAGCTTCCTTGGGTTGGCAGGATATTACCAGAGATTCATCCCTGATTTCTCCCGGATATCAGCACTAATGACGGCCTTGACCAGGAAGGGGAAACCCTTCGAATGGACAGAAAAGTGCCAGCATGCCTTTGAGCAGCTGAGGTAGAGTTTCACGAGTGCCCCAGTCTTGAGATTTCCAGAGGAGGGTTTCGGGTACGTAGTTTTCTGCGACGCATCAGGGATCGGTCTTGTTTGTGTCTTGATGCAGCGGCATGCAGTGATTACTTATGGTTCATGCTAGCTTAGGCCACATGACCAGAACTATGCGACCCATGATCTCGAGTTTGCAGCGGTAGTCTTCGCATTGAAGATGTGTCGACCCTACCTAATGGGAGAGCGGTTCATTGTCTACTCTGACCACAAGAGTCTCAAGTACATCTTCTCACAGAAGGATCTAAATATGAGGTAGAGACGTTGGATAGATTTCCTCCAGGACTATGATTTCGTGATCATCTATACTCATGGGAAGTGGAACAAGGTGGCAAACGCTCTTAGCAGAAGGTCGAGCTCATAGCTGTTGAGTGAGGCAACACAACAATTAGTCGCGTTACAGTTATCCTTCGTGGATGGTGAGGACACAGCTTACCTACAGTCGATGTTTTTCACAACTCCACTCTTACAGCGAGTTAGGGAGGCACAACTTGGGGATGTCGACGGTGTGGATTTACATGCTCAGTTAACCACAGGAGATGCTCCTAATGGTTTTTCGCAAGGTGGGGAGCACATAATTCTCTTCAGAGGACGCATTGTTGTACCAGTGGCATTCCCGGAGGAGGTCCTGAGGGAGTTTCATACATCTCCTTTGGCGGTACATCCCGGAGTGGAAAAGATGTACCATCCTCTCCGATGACAGTTCTGGTGGTCAGTCATGAAGAAGGCAGTGGCATAGTTCATTTCTCGATGCCTCACATGCCAGCAGGTAAAGGCTGAGCACCAGGTTCCAGCAGGGTTAGCTCACCCCTTGGAAGATCTAGAGTGGAAGTGGGATGGAATATCGATGGACTTTGTGACAGGCTAACCATGAACGTCAAAGGGGCACGATTCCATCTGGGTGATCGTTGAACGACTCACCAAGTCGGCCCACTTCCTAGAATCAGGGAGCAGAGTTCCGTAGAGAGCTTGGGATGCCTCTACGTATAGGAGATAGTTTGGCTTCATGGCGCCCCCTAGACTATAGTCTCAGACCAAGATGCCCGCTTCACATCCCGGTTGTGGAAGGGATTGCAGGAGGCTTTTGGGACTCAGCTACGCTTGAGCAAAGCGTTTCATCCCCAGAAAGATGGTCAGACAGAGAAGACCATTCAGGTTCTGGAGGATATTTTGCGGGCCTGTATCTTGGACTTTGGTCATAGCTGGGAGGAACACCTACCACTGATGGAGTTTTCATACAACAACAGCTACCACTCCACCATTGGTATGGCACCGTTAGAGGCCTTGTATGGGAGACTCTTCCGATCACCACTTTGTTGGGTCAACCCCAGAGAGTTAGTAGTCATGGGTTTAGAGTTAGTGAGAGCTGCCCCAGAGAAGGTGCAGATCATCCGGGATTGGATGAAGACTACACAGAGCCATCAGAAGTCTTATGCTGACAGACGACAGAGGCCTCTAGAGTTCAAGGAGGGAGACCACGTTTTTCTTCGAGTCTCACCTCGACGTGGGTTGCATAGATTTGGCCGAGGCGGAAAGATATCTCCAAGGTTGATAGGACCCTTCCAGATCCTGGGAAGAGTTGGTGAGGTGGCATACCGCCTGGCACTACCACCACAGTTGCATCGGGTACATGATGCCTTCCACGTGTCGCAACTAAGGAGGTACGTGCATGACCCATCGCACGTCATCAACTGGGGCGGTATGGACATCGAGGATGGAGTGACCTTTCTTGAGTACCTGGTGGAGATTGAGGATCGGCAGGAGAGGATCCTTCGTGGACAATCGATTCCCTTAGTGCACATCCGGTGGCAACACGGGAATCTTCAGGAAAGCATGTGGGAGCGGGAGGACCAGATCCGTGCCCAGTACCCTCATCTTTTGAGTAGCCTTTTTTTTGGATTTTCAGGGGCGTAAAGCCATAAGGTGGGGAGAATGTAATGTCTCAAATTTTTCCGTTTATTATTTTTAAATATTATATGGAATTATTTTGAGACCGGGCTTGGAGACGGCACATCATTCTGAGGTCCAGTGAGCCCGGAATGGTGGTTTGAACTTTTTAAGTCATGTGAGTCGGTGCTTGTGCACGGTTGTGTCAGTTTCCAAACAGATGCCTGGATTAAAAATCTGAGCACACCGTTGGGTCCGGGATAACAACTTTACCTAAGAATGAGGCTAACCTCGACTGGCACGGGTTGTTGGAAAAAGTTAATTTTTGGATGTTTTAATAATAAAATAAAATAAAATAAAAATCTAAATGTTTATTTTATTTTATGGAATCAACAGTTGTGGCGTGTTAAAAGGGAAGTTGTTCCCTTAATTAAATTCTATGTCATAATGGCAAATAAATGGAAAGTTGGACTCTTTAATACGTAGCGATGGGACGTATGTTTCCTTAACTAATGGCGTGTCATAATGACTCAAGTTTTGGCAAGTAGGGGTCATTAATATCGCCATGTAATTAAGTGCCAATATTGTTTCCCTTTTTAAATGGGAGAACAATTTCTGATCATTGGCAACGCTTGAGAAGAACCTCTGCCAAATCCGCGAGGCGTGGGAGAAATTCTCGACGACGAACGACAACGGATCGAAACCAAGGATCGTTGCCCCGGCGTTGAAGGATCACGACCACAACGGCAGCACGACGCCTTCGTCAATGATCGATCCTTTAAAAAGGTAGGGGTTGTTTTTTTTTATTTTATTTTCCCCGTATTTGAATTTAAATGATTAACGCGGATCAACCACGAACAAGTTGATTCGCGGATTCTTACGTTCTTGCGGGAGGGTTTTCATTGGGATGATTTTGGGGAATTAATCCATGATTTATATTCATGTTGATCTCTACTCCGTTTAACCCTACTAATGGGAGCGAATCAACACCGTGATGAACGACGGTGGAGGTTCGTTCCTCAATTTTTTTATTTGGTTTTCTTCCTCCTTTTTCCTCGTGCGTTCATCACGTTCTTCACAGGGCGACGAACAAAGGATCGTTGCGCATCCGTTCTATGACACAACGATCCCAAATCGAAGGTTCGACATCAAAACGTTCTTATGGAGGTGCGGCGACGTTGGCGGGTGACAAATCAGACCAGATTGGAAAGGGCGTTCTTCGATCGTTCTTCGTGCGGGAAGACCGATCATGTTTTCGGAGCTGATCGGAGGCTCAAAAATGACAGAAACAGCATTGTGGTCTTGGGGAGACCAAAACCTGAAGGTTTCGTGGTGATCGGACAACAAGATCATTGATCGGAGCACCACGAGAGGCGCGATGGTGGGGGTCCGTGTTCTTGGAAATTTCCAGAATACACGGCATGTACTTCCGAAGAACACGCCTTGTAGTTCGGATGGTGGCGGCTAGGTTTTCAGGGTCTGAGAAGGACCACACGGTGTGTGACCTCGGTCACACGGCGTGTTGGACCTTCCCCAAAGCTCGGCATGTACTTTGGGTGGTACATGGACACGTGATGCTCTACACGGCTTCAGGCGGGATGGCGTGTACAGCTCAGCAGAGGCGGCTACGCGGAGCTCGGTATGTATCCCAGGGATACACGGACACGGGATGGATTACACGACCATGTACACCCTCACTCGGCCAGGTGAGGTCACCAGCGCGGGCCACCCTGTGTGCGGATCACATGGGTTGGAGTACACGGGTTGGTGACCGTGTACGGGCACATGGCCAGAGTACACGGAGCCAGCCCCAGTGACCTAGACACGGCGTGTACTCCATACTACATGTCGTGTATAAAGTTTTCTACATGACCAGCCTCACGAAACAGGCCTTTGCACAAGGGTAGTACCCGGGGTTGGACAACATGGCGTGTGTCATTTCTACACGCCGTGTACCTTTTGGAGAACGGCCTGGTCATTTTGTTCATTGTGCCATGAACATCCTTTGTTTGGGTTAGTGCCCCTTCTTCTTTTCCCCTGAAGGTCAGGCATCATTCCCTCACACCGGTTAATGATCCCTTCAGCAGAACGTTTCTGTGATAGAGTCATGAATCCATCCGAGAGGCCCGGATCGAGATCCTCTATCCATTCCAGACCCTTGGTAAAGTCAGGCATCGGCGTGACCAACTTTACCGGGCGTTGATCCTCTACCTAGCAGGTGAATTCTGGATGAGTCGCGGTATCCGCCATGGCCCTGGCAGTGATCCTCATCTGTGTATCAATATCTTTCCACTCAAAAGTGTGTCTCCTGTAATGAGTGCTTCTATCTATCGTAACCCTTCCACTCAGGAGTGTGTCTCCTATATGAGCATTGAGAATCTGACCGCTATAATTTTAATCTCTCTATTGGAATTATAATATAGATATTGGGAATAGTAACCTAAAGGTTAGAATTTTATCACCAATTATTGAATTATAAAATAATATTTAAATATATAATAAAATGAAAATTTTGTTTTTTACATCATGATATAAGTAAAAAAATGTTTTAAAAATGATAAAATAAGTTGTTTTATTTTTAATTTTTTTATCATCATTCATATAAAAATATAATGATTCAAAATAGATTTTATGTTCATAATATGGGTTCATATATTTATATTATTTTGTAAAATAAGTTTATGAGATAATGCTTAATTTTTCATTGAGTAAGAAAATTGACCACAATATAAATATATGTATTTATAAAACAAATAAATGATTTATTTTAGAAGCATTGTCTCAGATTTATTAAATTATTTTAATAAAATAAATGATATTTTTTTAATATGCATTTAAAAACATAATTTGGTGATTTTTTTTCAATTTTTATATAGTATATAAAATTTTTGGTGATCTCTGAAATACAACAAAATATTATGTTTAACATTAAATGTGACATGCAAGATTTATATTGTTTGGGATGTTGTAAGAAACATTTCTTTAACTCAAATGAACCATTTTTTATATATAAATATATGATTTATCACATTTCATATTCTTTAGGAAATATAATAATCTAATGAATATCATATTCCAAAACTATCATGTCCTCAACTTATAAATAACATCGCACGCCACGCTTTCTCTTTAAACATTATTACCCTTAGAGCATGCCCCAAATCTAACCAAAACAATCCACATCACTCTCTCAATATGATATAATACTTTTTCTCACCAAAATACCAACCCATGGTCCCATTAGTACAAGACCAAGAGGACACATCCAAATGAGAAGGTAATTTTCTCAATTGAGACATTAAATGTTTTTTTCTTATTCATCCTCAAAGAAAATTCCATTCATCCTGGAATTATTACACTATTATCAAAAATATAATAGAATTTTATTTTCTTAATGGAATATCTATAATCAATACCATTCTAATTTCATCTCAATATAAAAAAATTAAAAAAATTCTTATTGTGGGCAATTCTCTTCCTCGATCTACAAAACACGTCTTTTCTCTCCACCACCTTTAAGGATATTTAAAAAAATATTATATTTATAGGATTTGATTATAATAAGTATATTAAAAATTATTCCTAATTATAGAATATATTAATGAGATATTAAATAAATAAAGAAAATCTAGTTTTGGATGTTTGGTGGAACTTCTTAAATGAAATAACTATATAAAGATAATGTTTATACTAAATGAATCATACTTATGTGAGAAAAATTATGGATATTGTGTAAAAATAAAACTTTTATAAGGTGATTAATATTTTTTTATTTAATTTCTATAGTTATAGTCATATTTTAAAAGATCCTAAATAATTATTCTCAACTGACCTGACCATGGATCCATGAAACAAACACACTAGGAACAATGAAATTCAACATGATATCTTATTGAATTATTTACAATTTTAAAAAATAACTACAATAAATATAATATATATATAATGGTATATGTTAATAAATTATTTGAAATAATTTTATTATTCTATATATAATGAGAATGTGTAGAACTAGTCACGATACGAGTTAAGGTACCAATCAAAAAATATTATTTTATTTGGGTTATAATATTTATCTCTATAACTCATTTTCTCTCTAAATTTTAAGCTACGTTATGAATATAAAATATGTATATATATATTTAATACATATCTACCTATCTTATTTTCCACACTATTGTTGGGTTATACATTCATTTATTTCAATTCTAAATTAATTATTTTAAACCAAACATGATTAATGGAAACTTTTATATCCCTAAATCCTTTTATGTAACTCTATTATGATTTCATGATTAAAATTAACAATTACATTATATAAATCAATATTTTATGAAAAAATATTCAGTTTGGCCACTTGTCTTCAAGGGAAATTACATATATACTTTATTCAACGGTATTGAATTGGATCCTTAATATACTATTTAAAAAGTTCATTTTTACTCAATTATCTATCCTTTATGATGATATAATTTAAATTGAACACAATTTCTTTGACTTATACTTATTTATTCAAATATGAATATCAAACATTATATTTTTTTTTAATTTTAAATATTTCTGGAATATTATTCTATTATGATATGAGGAAAAGATTATGTATCCTATTTCATTTCATATATACTTATTATGATTATTCCATTAGTTTTATTCCCTTATGGCGCACATATTAATATACATGATATCATGGGTTCACCTATATGGTAATCAAATTAATTGGGAATTTTTTTCTCATTATTTAATTTGTATAAAGAATATGGATTAAAGCTCATTAATGATGTGACTTTTTCCACATTGTGATGTTTTCATGGAAGTTATACTTGTTTCATTCTTATGTAATATTTTTTTGTTAATATCATATAATTATGTTTTTGTGGTCATATAGTTCCATGTTATTTATGTTATTCTACCATATATTTTTTTATTATAACTTTCTTTTATTATACCATTTAAATCCTTTTTCTCAAATTATAAGCTATGTATTATTCTTATTCCCATACTATAAATTATATATAAACCATTTTTATGTATTTTCCTAGGATATCTTATAAAGTTTTATGATATTAAATGGATTTAAGAATATATTATGGATAATTAAGTAAATATTTTGTGTTTTGGTTTCATTTTGATGAATTATGAACCCATTGATACAAAGACACTAGGCCTTTGGATCTTAAGGTTTATATTGTTTTTTAAGTCAATGATATTGTATTGGTACGTGTAAAGCACATGGTTCTATATAGTTGTAATTTGAAATTTTTATTAGTATTTTTTGGGATTAGGACAAGAATATAATATTAAAAAAAAATTGATTAGACTATGTATAGGAAAACATCCTAGAATATTGGGTTGGTGGATTCTAAGAGACTACTTCCATTTTATGGATACTAAAAGATTTTGTGGATCTAGAATAGATACAGCTTGGGAGTAATAACCATCAAATGACTCATTGGGAATTAACATTAGCTATAGCTGGTGAAAGGCAAAGTGGTCACCCAAGAAAAATAGTCTGATATACTCAGGGTTTAATCATTGGAAAATTAAAAAACTCATTATGAACCATTATAAAGGAGTTAAAAATATTATTAGGTTAAAAAAATAAGTAAAATACCATGGTATACTAATACTTGGTGCCTTATAAATTAGGATATTGTGGTCAATTATTTGATATAAGTTCTATGTTTATAGTTTCCATTTTATTTTATTTATAGTTCCGATATTCACATATAAAATTTTATATTCATTATTTTTGTTAGAGGGAAATATGGGAACCATTTAAAATACAATTTAGTGTGAAATATATTGATTTCCCTAAGTAGATGCATAATTATATTGGAGGGGGAGTTAAGAACATCATGGATGTCATGGCTGAATTGACTAATGTTATAAATAATATCATGACTCATATGGTACTACCTTCTTCTCCTATGAAACATAATGTAGTGGTCGAGTTCTTTATGAGAAAATATCATCCAACCATTAGTGGATCGTATATTACCCTCTTCATGGAATAATTTATTATCTTCATGGAGAATATATTTTTTGTCCAATAATTTTCAAAACAAGATAATTTTCTACTATAGGTCATTCATCATGAAGGGGATTTCAATTAGTAGTGGACAATAATAATAAAAAAACAATCCAATATAAGAAATCAATTCCATGAAATGGAAAGAAATAAATAAAATAATTTTCAATAAATATTTTCCAAAAGTACACAGTCATATTATAAAGAGGTTGTTACTTAGAGTTCTTTTAAGGGAAGATGAATCTACCACGGCATATAAAGAAAATATCACAAGATTTTCAAGATATATGTCCATATTTTTCATTAACTAATTATTTATTATAATAAATTCAAATAAATAAAAATACCTACCAATTTGAGACATTTTTATCTTAGAGGAGACTATATGCTATTATCGTAAGGGAATGATGGAGATTACAGACCCTTATAGGCATTTTAGGAATAGAGTTGAAATGAGTAAAATGAATTTTTATTCAGGAAAATAAAAGAATAAATCCTATAGAGGAATAAAATCCAATCTTCCCATGGTCAAAAATGTGGGAAGAAGTATCTCTGAAACTTCCTCAAGGGAATTGAGATATTATTAATGTTTGTAAAAGAGAAGTATCTCGATATTCAATGCTTATGAGAGAAAATTAATACCACTAACATAATAGTAGAAAAAATGTTCAAATCAATAGTCAGAATATAGTCCAGTTATTCCAAAAAAATGGAGCACAATAAATGTGGATTTCTTTTATCAAATATAATGGTAATTAGATATAATATATAATAATAAACTCCAAGTATTATGAAAATTTATGAGAAAATTGTATCACTACTAGTGAGGTGGAACCTGAAAATGATGTGGTGAAAAGTTTGTTTTTGATTCACTTAAGAATAAAAATTATTTGATTTGATTTTTGATCTATGAATTCATTCATATCTTAGAAGTATGTTATAACAATTGAAAAACTACCACAAAACCTTGTGATTGAGTTATATGTGAGAATCAAAAATGGAGAAATTATTTTATCCCTGGTTTATAACCCCCCTTTGTTAATTTTTGGGGATTAAGAATATTAGAAAATCATATGATAAATACTTTAGTAATGTTTTATTATATATATGGAATGAATTAGTTTTCCTTATATAAATTCATCATTAGTTTTTTAGAGAGGGATATCGCTATTCACATTGGTAGTCATCGTCATATTCGATACATGTGTAAGGTGGAAAAGAAATCTCCATTGGTATTTTTTCACCAATAATGGAAATTATTTCTATATGAGAAATGAAATCAATAAAAAATAATTTTGAAATGAAGATAATCATTCCCAAAATACGTTCCCAATATGACGTACTATACTGATGTATTTTTCTAATGTTTTATGTTGACTTCTTCTTTAATAATGGGTTTTTTTCTTAGTTAAAAATATACTTAGATCCCTGTTCATATTCAATATTCTACAAAGAATAGAGACCAATTAATTATAAAAACAAAAGTTTCAACAAAAATAGAATCTGGGAAAATTTTTAATACACCCAATTGCTTCACTATGAGGTTTTTCGGTCCTCTTAATCAATAATAAGGATGTGAAATGAGCCTTTTAAAAAATTATCATGAACTCAAACAAATATGGATAAGTAATATGTATCAGCTAACATGGAATTATAACTTGTTAAAAGAATACAAAGGGATTATACTTCTCAATTACATAACTTTTTTATGGATATCATAAATCATAGGTGAATAAGAAATATGTTCCAAAGACTTTTTGTTGAACAAGGCATGAACAATATGAGTTCATAGTTATTCACTTCTGTATCTCTAATATTCCATCAGTCTTTATTTGTTTTATGAATAGATACTTTATATATTATCTTAAAAAAATATTGGTTATTCATTATAGATGATATTCTACTATACTCCAAAATAGAGAATGAGTATAGAGATCATTTGAATATCATGCTAAATGTTGGAGTTGGTGGCCAAGTACCAGGTACATTGTACATTATTCATTAATAAATACCTTATCACATCTTGAATGTTCTTGTGCGTAAAAATGCATGTGATAATGTCCTAAGGATAACTATTTCATTTAAGGGTCATAGTGGATCCTAGCTATGATGAGAATCTAGATATTCCATTACACTATTCTTGAAAATATTCTCTATGGCTGGGTGATGTTATTTTAGTGACAAAAATAATACCATCCATTAGGGGTGAGGAGTTATAAAACATTGAGTCTCCTTTTCATGGTGTGCACCATTGGTAATTTCTAAGAGGATATTATGAAGACAAGACCTACCAGCAGGAAATACAATTTTCATAGTCTCATTGGATGTTCCTATCTACAGACGTGTGTATTCATCCTTAGAATTTAAGATTATTATTAATGTGTATTAGACCTTTCTCACATAGATGAATTGACGAAAATAGTAATGACCCACTATTCGTAGTGAGGTAGGATATGTTGGGTGCATCATGAGTAACACTGAATTAATATATAATGTGAGAAAGGATTTTTCTATTTTTTTTCATAACGGAGGAAGATATCTCATGCCCTTTGGTAGAATTGACATAGCCTAGTTAAATCCATTTCCATGTTAAGGAATGGGTGAGTTTAATGATGAAAAGTCAAAGAAAGAATAATCGATCAGATGGCTTGATGTCACTTACATGCAACCTGCTTGATTCGAGATATCAAGTCAAAGGGATAATATTACAAGGTAGGCATTTTTAGGAGGTGACACGTCATTGCAGCGTTAACTTCTTTGTCTATGGGTTCCTTGGCCTACTGTATGATGCTAACCTTGGAAATTTGGTAGGATATACCTAATTCCATTGAGATAGAGGCCTAGTGGGACACACATTATGTGTGTCCAAGTATCTGAGTGAAATATTCATCTAACAAGTTTAATAAATATTATTCCCGATTGTGGTTTAATAATTATTCAAGGATTCCTAATCACATTTATTTTTACACTAGTTATTAGAGACTTCATATTGTAGGAGAAATAATATATTTATTTTCAAGTAATCCATTGATAATTATTTAAGAAATAAATAGCCATTATTTAGGGTATAATAAATGAGGTGGAGGAAAGAAAGAAAATGGAAAAACAAAAGTACACACCCTGTATATTAATATAAACAGCATGCAGTTTTTCTGGAGATTTGTGAGAAATAATATTTTTTAATTAATTAAATAATATATGGAGTAATTTGATTGGTGCATATCACGTAATAATAATAGTAAACTGATATTATTATACACAGGGTCTTACTAAGAATTAAATGAAATAAAAAAATGCTTTTGGGTCACAAATACATTTTATTATTTTATGTAATTAAATTCTGAATTATATAATTCTCATTAGCCTATCAATTTTCTTGGGTGGTGCACAATGGATCTAAAAATCTCTTAACCCAATAGATAATTTTGTTATCCAAGAACTCTCTCAGTTTAAGAGAGTGATCCTCCTCCCATGGATCAATGAGAGCGCTTTAGAAGCGGTTCTCAGGGCGATTGAAGGCGGACATCGCTAGCGAAGACTCTTCCATTCTAGAACACAGATATCCCTTCAACGATGTCCAAAGATACCTGGGGCACATTTGGATCACCGCTAGAGGAATCCTATACTAGGATTCTACGACGCAATGACAGATCACATCATATTGTGACTAGAAACATCATCGGAGAGAGAATTCTATCAAGGAAATAATTGTATTTTAATTAAATTAATTATAAACAACAAAGGATGATCCTCTCTATGGATCCAGAACACCCTTCCTTTCATTCATTATTTGTTCCATTCACAAGATATAGCGTTTTATTATAATGACGGATCTCATATTGATTATTTTTAACAGAAATATTAATGTTGGGTACACCAACCAATGCATTGCTATTGTGCTCAGAACCAACAAGTGTTATCAGAGTAGTCATATCATTGGTTATAATTATTTAGCTTTTTGTTGATGATTTACGTATTTAATAATTTATTTGTTTTAATTCATATTAATTTTTGGAAAATCTAAATATCAAGATCTATTCCTCCCCTTTTTTTCTCATTCACCTTATAGAAACTATCTTTTATTTTAATTTTGATTATAATAAAATAGAGGATCTCATATATAGGTACCAAATATTCCTGACTATACAACACCAGAACACATGGAATGTATTCGAATGTACATGCCATGGACTATAGGTTCCATGCACCAGGATGGTTTGCCAAACTAAGGCCGAGTGTTGGAGCATTTATAAGTCTTAAATGACTCTATGTGTTGAACAAGAATAGGTGGCACACAATTTCTTGATTACATTCCATGTAGTCCACTAGACACGGCATGTATTCCATTCGGGTTAGGGTTGGGCCGTGTACCTCGTACATGACTTTCCAGGCTAGAAACGAAGTAACACAAATACTACACAGCGTGTGGGCCACTAAACACGTCGTGTACTCTGAAGATTTCTGATGTATGTCTACATGGCTTGTCCCCATGGATGTACTTCATATGAATGGTGAATGATAGTACACACTATATACTCTGAATATTTTTGAAGTACATTTACATTCCTTTTCCCCAGGCTCGTACTTAAAATGATTGGTGATTGATAGTACATGTTGTGTAGTCAGAAATAAATGTCCTGTACTTAACCAAAATTATGCAGATTTATTAAAATTTTATTATTATATTATACAAACTCTGGAGAAGTGTACTGTAGTGTGGGTGTAAAGATGAGGCACAACACATGATATGTGTTTTCTATATATGTGTTTAATTTAACATCTGAGTAATGTTCATTTCAAATCATTGGGTAGTTATGAATGAGAATTCACGAGGTTCCCTTCAAGGTACAAGTTATGTACAATGATAATTTTAAATGAATATATTTGTTTAAAATTATGGTGCATGAGAATATCAAGTAAATTAAGAAAAGGGTTTATGATAAAAGGATTGATTAATTAAATATAATTAATTGAATAAAGCGTGATTTACCTTTAAAAATAACAAATAAATAAATTAATGTTAGTTTTATTTATGAGTAAATATCATTGCATGTATGGATGATCATGAGCTAGACCAATTCCTTTGTATGTGAATAGTTTCTTTTCATTTATTTATTTAAATTAATTTTTTTAGCCCACGATCCTTCTCCTCATTAATATGTATGGTCGGTGTGCCGAAGGATCCTTTTATGTAAAACAATGTTTTACCCCTAAACATCTAGTGCGATTAAATAATATGTAATGGAGTGATATTCAATGATAGTGGAGGTGGGTCAAGTTAGGTGCCAATGTGAATCCAAACCAAGGAGATACAAAGGTGGACAGATGGAAAGCTGTTAACATGAACCCAAAAAGGTTAAGGATTTTATCCCCTAGGACATGGGTTAGTTTAACAATCACTAGGTAAACTAACTAAAAGAACAAGCTCATGATCATACCATTTATTTTACTTCTGTCAGTTTCATGGTTTATTTATTGAGGAAGTGTTGTCATGATGACACAATGAATTAATTAAACAGGCATTAAAGATGGAACTACAATAAGACCACCTTATGCATAAATATTATCTTAGACATGGTTAATCACATAAATATATCCCACTTAATATTAAAAGGAAATTAATCAATGATAATAAAATTAAAATTTATATATAATGATAAAATCCATTAAAGATATATTAATTTTCTATAACCTTCCATAATTTTGGTTAGAATCAAACCACAGTTCAAATTGCTTGACCAACCCTAGTTGGGGTGCTTTTAATTATTGTGGAATCTTAATTCAAGGTTTTGGGTTTACTTGATAGTGTTCTCATTTTTGGTTGACTACCACAATTGGACTTGGTTTGACCAAGGGGAAAAGGTTGAGGAAATCCAAAATAAATGGGTTTCAGGAATATGGAGACCACTCAGAAGATCCAGGAACTGCGAGTTAATGTAGTTCGAATTTGGAATGCATACCTAAAACCCTTCAAGTTTCTTGACCAACCATATTTGGGGTAATGTGATGGGAAATATGGAACCTTTCCACTAGAATATTCAAGAAACAGAATATTCTGATGTCAATGGTGAAGGCTATTGGATTTAGATAAAATAATGGGATAATAATAAGCATTAATTTTATTTATTGGTCTTAGTTTTATCATGATAAAGTACTAAAATATTTTCTCATCTTAATTTGTATAAATGACAAGAAAAATGACTTCAAACATATCATTGAAAACTATACTTGAGAAGGAAAACATTCTCACCAACACCAATTTCCTAGAATGGGAGAGGCATTTGCGTGTTGTCCCTCTCCACAAGAGGAGAATGTACGTTCTAGAGGATCATATTCTATTTTCACCAGGAAAAAATTACAGTGATGAGGAACTATCTCTCTATATGAAACACAGGGATGATTCCACAAATGTCTAATGTTTTATTCTATCATCCATGTCTAATGAGCTCTTGATGAAACATGAAAACATTGACATGTATAGCATGATGTATCACCATAAGGATATATATCAAGACAAGGCGAGACATGGGATATTTGAGATCTCCAATGCTTTGTTTACAACTATGTTTTGGAGAGTCTGTGCTAGTTGGGCCTCATGTAGTCAACCTTATTAGCTACATTGAATGCACGTACATCTTGGGGACTATGTTCATAGATGGGTTGCATACAGATCTCATCCTATCATCACTACCCAAGACCTTTATAGTTTTATTGTCAATTAATACATAAGAAACAATGAGAAGAGTCTATCGGAACTTCTAACCTTAATTCTCCATGTAGATAAGGACATGGGGCATCACAAGCCCGCATCCCTTATGGTGAATAAGAAAATAAAGGATAAGGAAAAGGGGCCAAAGATTCATAAACAGTCTGAATCCCTTGACCAACATCCCTCTAAGAATGGGAATATCCAAAGGTAGGGCAAGGAAAGAGAGGTGGTTTGTTTTCCATAGGGCAAGCCTGGCCAGTAGAAGAGAAACTGCAACCAGAAGCGTGGGGATTCTGAAGGTGTGTTTGTTATCTTGTGTAATATTTCCATTTCTGTATAATGGGTATTAGAAATATCTTGTGGCTCTCACATCTGTATTCAAATTTTGGAACCAAGTATACATAAAAATATTGACAGAGAAGAGGGGAATCTTAGAGCTTCCAATAGTGCGAGGCTGGTGGCATTGGCCATTGGTGGTTACCAACTCTCATTTCCAATAGGGATACTTTTGGTTGTACATAATTGTTATGATGCTCCTAGTGTTACCAAGAACATAAATTTTGAATCGTGTTTGGATATATATGGATTTAATTTTATGTTTGGAAAGAAGGGTTGTTTCATTTATAATAATAACGTATATTAATGGGTGTCACATTTAAATAACTATTTGTATATATTAAATTACGAAAACCATGTGTTTTCAATCGATAACGAAACAAACAAACATGACTCATACATCACCAAGTTATGGAATCACCATCTCGGTAATTTAAATGAGAATCACTTGATAAAGATCTACCAAGACGGTTATTTATACTCTACTATGCTAAAACCACTTGAGTGATGTAACTCTTCTTTACATGGTAAAATGACAAAGCCGCCTTTTGGTGGACATGGTGAAAGGGCCATGTAGTTTCTAGGATTGGTGCACACAGATGTGTGTGGATCATTTATAGAAGAATCTATAGGTGGGTACTCTTACATCATTACTTTTACCGATTATTTCAGTAGATATGGCTATTTTTACTTAATTTGGTATAATTCAGATTCCTTATTAAAATTATAAGGAATTCAAAAATGAATTAAAGAATTATCTTGGTAAGAAGATAAAGAAACTTCAATCTGATCAAGGTCAAGAATACCTAAACCTAAAGTTCATCTCCCTTTTACAGGAGTCTGATAATATATCTCAACATACCCCTCCTTATACACCACAATGGTGTAGTTGTAATAAAAGGAGAAACCACATCGTGTTGGACATGGTGAGGTTGATGTTAAATCATGTAGATCTTCCATTATCATTTTGGGGATATGCATTGGAAAATGTAGCATACACATTAAATCAAGTAACAAACAAGGATGAAAATGGAATTCCCTCTGAGATATAGAATGCAAAGAAACCCATTTTGTTGCACACATATGTATGGGGATGAGAGGAATTTTTAAGGCCTTTTCAGGAAACAAACTAGCACCCAGGGGCATGAATTGTATCTTTATAGGATATCCCAAGGAAACGAAATGATATTTCCTATATAACCCTTCATACAAGAAAGTCATTGACTCCAGAGAAGATGTATTTATTGAGGTAGAGATCATACGAAAAATGGATAGAGGGAGAATCATTAACTTTGATGATGTTAATTCTCAAGATATACCTATGTTGTTACAAGAACAAGTTCCACATATCCCTGTGGAAGATGTTACAGAAAAACAAGAACTGCGTATGAGCTCAAGATAGGTATGGGAACCAGTTAGATTTGGTTTTTTAGTCACTAAGGATGGTGAATCATTATTTTTGTATAACGATGAAACTAACTCATTCAAGGAAGTTTTAGAGAGATCAGAAGCTACAAGAATGATAGAAGCAATGAAATCTGAGATGGAATCCATGTATCAGAAACAATTATAGGTTCTGGTCGATGAGCCAGTTGTTGTAAATCATGATGGAAGACAATGGGTATTGAAGAGAAATTTGGACATGGAAGGTCATGTTAGCACCTATAAAGCAAGTCTTGTGGCTAAAGGATCTAGATAGAATGAAGGAATTGACTATGATGAAGCCTTCTCGAAAGTTTCCATGTTTAAATCCATAAGAATCATACTTTCCATTTCATCTTACCATGACTACGATATTTGGCAGATGGATGTCATAACAACATTCCTTAATGAGAACATATAAGAAGATGTCTATATGACACAACCGAAAGTGTTTGTGACAACAGGTGAATCCAAATTAGTTTTCAAGTTAAAGAGATCCATTTTTGGATTAAAGAATTAATCCAGGTCATGGAACAGTCTATTTGATGAAACCATAAATGAATTTGGATTCATTAAGAGTGAATGTGAGCCATGTGGTTATAAGCGTATTAATGGTAATTAATTTTTTTTCCTAGAATTATACGAAGATGAAATATTCTTTATTAAAAATGATGTATCCGTCTTCCATTCAATTATGGACTGGTGGAAAAAGAGTTTCTTCAGGAAGTACATAGGTGAAGCATCCTAAATTCTAAGGATCAAGATCCTTCATGATAGATCCAAGAGGTTTCTTGGACTAAGTCAGGGTACATACATTGACCATATACATTATATATTTAGTATGGAATAATCCACAATGGGATTGGTTCAAGTGTCACATATCCTACAACATTCTAAGTGAATGTGTCCTCAGACACAACAGGAGAAAGATAGGATGAGTAACACCCCATATGCTTCGGCTATAGGATACATAATGTATGGAATGTTATGTACCAGGCTTGATGTTGCCTACGAACTGAGCATGGTAGGAATATATCAAGCAGATCTAGGAGAACAACATTGGACTACTGTTAGGACTATCCTTAAGTATTTGAGAAGAACTAAGGATATTTTCCTGATGTATGGAGGTTACATGAATCTTGTCATCAGAGGTTATGCTGATAAAAGTTTTTAGACCGATCAAAACGATATGAAATCACAATATGGATATGTTTTTGGTCTCAATGGAGGAGATGTAATCTTAAAGAGTTCAAATTAGTATGTTTTCATAGATTCTATAGTGGAGTCTGAATATATAGCGGCTTCTTATGTAGGTAAGGAAACCATCTAGATTTTGAACATTTTCCATGATCTTGATGTGGTTATTATAAGTAAAGCTCATATCACATTGTATTGTGATAATACTGCATTAGTGGCTCCTGAAAAAGAACCAAGTTCACATCAACCAACCAAAAATATTCTTTGAAATTATCACTTCTTGAGGGATTCATATCAAAGGGGTGAATTTACAGTGAGCAGAGTGTCCATGAAAAATAACATGGTGGACCCCATTATTAAAGGATTATCTCAATAGAAGAATGAATATCATGTGAGAGAAAGTTGGTTAAAGGTTGTTAGCAGTTGGATCTACTCTAATTGGTAGTCCATTAGAGTTGGTGGCCTTCAACGAACCACTTTTTAGTTTATTAATTAATAAATACCTTATCACATCATGATTTTTCATCTTTATAAAAATGCATGTGATAATGTCCTAATGATATTTTTTTTCATTAAAGGGTTAATGCAGATCCCTGCTATGATGAGATCCTGGACGTGCCATGACACTATTATTGAATATATGTTATATGGTCAGATGATTTAATTTTAGGGACACAAATAATACATTCCATTAGGGGGTAGGGCTCATAAAATGTTGGGGCACCTTCTCATGGTGTGCACCATTGGTAATATCCATGATTATATTATGAGAATGAGACCTACCTACAAGAAATCCACATTTCATAGTGTCATTAGATGTTCACATTTGAGGAAATGTGTATTGGTCCTTAGAAATTAGTATTATTAATAATGGGTTTTACAACTCATGCACTTAGATGAATTTATGAATGTTTTGAGACACACTATTCGCAATGAGTTAGGATATGTTGGGTGCGTCATGTGTAATTCTGTATTAACAGATAAAAGTAGAAAGGATTATCCCCTTTTATTCTATAATGTAAGTAGATATCTCAAGATCTTTGATAGAATTAATATAGCCTAAATCAATCCATGTCCATAGCAAGGAATGGATGAGATCAATTCATAAAAGTAAAATAAATAATAATTGAGCACATGGGTTGATGGAACTATCATGAAACCCGATTAATTCGAGATATCAAGACAAATGGATTACATTACACAGAAAGCATTCGTAGGAGGTGACACATCATTTCGGCATTAACATCATTCTCTATGGGTGCCTTGGAATGTTTCTAGATGCTAACCTAGGAATTTAGGTAGGCTCTTCCTAATGCTAGTAAGAAGGATGACTAGAGGTACACAAACTATGTGTGTCCAAGTATCTTAGTTAAATATTCATTTAACAAGTTGAATAAATATTATTCCTTAATATTGTTTAATAATTATTCAGGGATTCGTGATCACATTTAGTTTGACACTAGTTATTTGAGAGAATATATTATGGGAGAAATAATATATATATTAATGATTAATGTAGTGATATTTATTTAATAAATAAATATCAATTATTCAAGGTCTAATAAATGTGGTGGAGGAAATAATGAAAATATAAAAACAAAATTACCCGACATGTATATTAATATACACACCTTGTAGTTTTTCGGGGTATTTATGACAAATAATTTTATTAATTAATTAAAAAATATTAGGTGTAATTCACAGGTTTTAAGAACCCAGATCATCTTTTCTGGTATGTTTTTCCTTTTTTGGTCGTTTTTGAGAAAAAGATGAAATTATAAAAAATTTCTATGTACACGCCGTGTACTTTTTGAGAACACACTATGTACTTCATTTTCTTGGTAGACTATGTGCTGAATGTGTTGTATCCACACACATGGCCATGTGGTAGTGAATTAAAGGCGACATAATGCGGAGTACAGAAACAGCAAGTACACACTGCGTACTCTAAAAGTACACGTCGTGTATTTGGTTTTTCTCATTAAATGGATTGGGGTCACGTCTAATCGACAGAACACACTTCTTCTAGTTTTTCTTCATCTGAGATAATCCGTACGACCGAAAATCTTTAACGATCCCCCGATCCTCGGTCTGTCCACCAAAAAGAACACTGTCAGTTGCTTTGGAATCACATCGGTGAGTTCTCTCTTCTGCTGGAACCTCATTTCATGATTTCTCTTGTTTTCCAAGAAATCATGTGTTGAAATTTGAAGAAATTTTCTTAGATATATAGTGTTATAAGAAGATTAAAGCATCTAGGTTCAAGTATAGTGATCTCCTAACTCTGAGGTAGGTTGTTTGTGCATTTCTGTTCGATGTCCTTAAGTATTATGTAAAAATTCCACCAATACCATTGAAAAGGGTATTGCGTGTTTACCGTTTGACCCCTATTGATTGTCTACCATGCTTGTATGCCTATGTAGAGGCAATTTAGTATTAAATAATGATAATTTCCATGATTTGAATTTTTTTACATGCATGTTCTGTTTATGATAGTGTGGTCCAATTTATCCAGTCTGGCTACTTTTCCGGTTTTTCATGCCTATTGCTATAGGAGGTAGAATTTGTATTCTGACATGATTGATATGTTGTAGACTATTTAAAAAATTAGTTCTATAGTTTTACATTTGCCATATTACCCTACTATGCTCGTTTTCCTACACTGGGCTGTGAGAACATGGTGTTGTAGACTATAAGGGGAATTGACTGGGTGAGTTTCCTCAGAGAGTCTTTGCGCACTTAGACTATAAGGGGGACTGATTGAGTGAGAATCCTTAGGTAGCCTAGAAGCACTTGGCACAGTAAGGGAATTGATAGATTAAGCTTCCAAAGAGAGTTATTGATAACTTTAGACTATAAGGGGATTGACCGCCTGAACTTCCTCAGAGAGTCTTTGTTTGAATTGTACGATGTGAAATATAAGGGGAATTAACCGAGTGAGCTTCCTCAGAGTGTCCTAGACCTTGGGGATTTAAGGGGAATTGGTCATGTGATATTATTCAGAGAGTCCTTGAATATCGTAGACTATGTGTGGAATGGACGATGTGAGCTTCCTCAGAGTGTCCTAGACCTTGGGGCTTTAAGGGGAATTGGTCATGTGAGATTATTTAGAGAGTCCTTGAATACCATAGACTATGTGTGGAATGGACGATGTGAGCTTCCTCAGAGAGTCTTGCTTTACCTTTGACTATAAGGGGAATGGACTATGAGAACTTTCTCCAAGAGTCTTATTATATTCTTTTGGTTGAACCAGAGGTGTCAGGCTGAGTGCACTACCCATAGGTTTTTCTGTAATTATTAGATAGGACCAGAGTGGATAGATGTGAGTACTTCCCAGAGGGTTACCTATTTGAGGTTTAGCTGTTTGTTTCAGTTTTTCTTGATTTGAAACTATGGATTGTTTACTCTTTATTACATTTCTGTTTACTGCTTTCTATACTTTTTACCTGCCATATACTCACTGGCTATTAGGAAAAGATCTTCTGGTGGTTTCCTACTAGTATTTAGTCTCACACCCTATTTGGGTCATGCTTTTGGTCTCAAATAGATTATATTGTTTCAGGTATATATAAGGGCAATCACCCTTTTAATATAGGTACATGATTGCTGTGGAGCTGGGGAGCATGGGACCATGCTTAGGCTTGCGATGCTGAGGATACATCTATCTTTCTTTTAGTACTTTGGTTTAGCACTTTTTGTATTTCCAGCATTGCAACTTCTTTGGATAGTTTCCTAGACACATGTATCTTGCTTCAGTGTATATATATATATATATATATATATATATATATATATATATATTCTCCTATTGTTTATTATCCCAATGTTCCACTGTTTACTATTGTTGGATATGTACAGCTTCCTCTGTTGTATGTATTGTTTACATCCAATGTGTACTCTTCCAATGAGGTAATAGTTTCCCTAATATCACACCCAAGTCCCTCGCTACTTGTCGCAGCCTCTGGAATTAAGGGAAATGTGCTTGAGCCCATGTGACCAACCGGGTAAGGGGTGCCTCTGGGTTGCATCTGGAACTGGGACATTACAAAGTGGTATCGGAGGATTTCTTTTCTCTTCACTTACTGTTTAAAGCCTTATCTAGGGATAGGAAGGAATAGGTACATGGTAATAAGCTATACCCAAGAGTAGCTAACCCATGTATAGGGAAAATCCAATCTACCTCATTAATTGCAATTTTTTTGGTTTTTAAATTATTACAGTTGCCTTGATTTCACCTTGAGTGATTCACATGATTTGTGTTGTTGTTGTTGATATTATTGAGGTTATATTTCTCATTCAACCTGATGATATGAGTGTATTCTATCTCATGCATCTTGTAGTCACTTGCTAAAAATCACATGTCATGCTTTTTTTCCATGCCATGTAGTATGAATTAGTGATTGAATGTTGTTGTGATATGTGTTGTGTAAAATATGCATGCTACTTTGATAGTTTCCTTGGTAGAAATACCTTCTCTTTGATAGGGTATTGTTTTTTAGAGTTTTGCTTGGATTAACACCAAACATTGGTTCTTCAGGTGTTATGGGCCCATATGGACTGTAATTTAGTGGATCATTGCCTTTTTCCATGTTTTAATGTGTTTATGATGCCAAAATTTGATTTCGCGGGGAGTATGGGCCCTCACGGATTAGAATTTGGCTCATACAATACTTATTTCACAATTTTATGGGTTCCAGAGTAGTTTCTGAGACTTACTGTATGGAAAAATCCAGAATACAGACCCTGTAATGTTTTAGTAGATGACATCCCTTCTTCTATTTGGGAAGAAATAGGTTTTCCAAAGTACATGACATGTAGTTTCTAACTGTGTCATAGGCCATGTGGGTAGAGACACGGGATGGAGAAAACCTGGATGGAACACACCGTGTATCATCCATACACGTCATGTAGTGTTGACCTCGTGCCCACCCTCGTCTCTAACAACACAAGTTGGATGAGTTGTGTCTAAGACATGTCATGTGCCATCTAAACATGCCTTGTAGTCAGACCTAGGTACTCGGCCGTGTCATGAAAAACATGGGATTGTGTTACACTTTCACATAAACGTTGTTTCTTCCTTGAACACGCTGTCTAGTCTGACCCAGGTACCCAACCACGACACGAACAACATGGGTTTGTGTTATCCCTTCTCATACACGCTGTTTCCATCTAGAACACGCTGTGTAGTTTGAACTATGTGTTAGGCTATGTCACTAACAACATGGTCCAATTGAATCTTTTTCAGTACACGCAGTGTAGGAATTGTACAATCTGTGCAGTCTTTCCTTACGAGATCTGTGTGGCTTAACCCTGTAGAAGGACTTAGGTAGAGAAATAGGATTCAAACACACTCTGTGTGTTAAGAAAACACACCGTGTGTTTGGGGTGTTACATGACCAGTTTAGAAAGTAGTACATGCCCATGTAAATGACTTCAGGGAACATGACATGTAGGAAATGTACATGCTATGTAGTCATGTTTGTAAAACATTAATGTTTTCTTTCTCTTGTTACCTTCTTACATTCCTTGTTTTCAGTCCTTGATAATATTGATCTAAGCATTATTCTTGACCTTGCAGAGTAATCCCACTGAGACATCCTCTGGTTGTGCGCCAGTTTCAAGACAGTGATCAGACACCGGACATGGAAAATCAGTGACAACCTGTAGATCCTCCATTTGTGCCAGCCTTGGCACCAACCATTGTACCCAAAATAGGTACTAATTCACTGTTCATGGAGGTATTTCTAATTATGATGCAAAAATTTCATGGAGCACGCCTCCTTCCCTATTGTTTGCTGATTTGATGCGGGTCTTCCTGCAGCAACATCCTCCCACTTTCATAGGAGAAGAAGGACCTCAGGCTGCAGAGTCATTTCTAGAGGCCACACTGACGATTTTTTGAGCATTTGGAGATACCTCTAGAGAAGAGGGTGAAGCGTGCTACCTACATGCTTCGATACACTTCCAAGAGGTAGTGGGATGTGATCTCATAGGCGTGTTTCCAGGAGAATATGGATGGGGATGTGTTTCATCACATCTTATATGATTACATCTATCTGGAGACCTTGAGGGCCGATCGAGCCCGAGAGTTCATGAGTCTGAAGCAGGATACTCTTACTGTTATGGAGTATTCCTCTCACTTCACAGAGCTGTAGTGTTTCACACCTATTCCTAGTGGCGATGAGTTGTTCCTTGCACATAATATTGAGTATGGTCTGAGGCGCGACATATGGTCGTAGGTGAACATATTCAGGTTGAATTTGATATCTTCTATCATCAACCAGGGACTGATCACAGAGTGAAATCTGGGGGATTCTAGAGCTGCGATTTATGGTGGTCTGGCATCCAGAGTTAGTGCTCCTCTAGCTGATAGTATGAAGCACCATAGGGAGGTCGCACGAGGATATTAGAGCAGACGGGATGCATCTTTTGGTAGCCCTGTAGTGTCAAACCAGTGTGGGAGAAGTGGGCATACAAATCCAGGTTTCCTTAGAGACCCAGTGGAGTGCTGATCTTATGGAAAGATGGGTCACATTCAGTGATTTTGTGAGTTCTTCTCACCCGATGCGGGTGGAATGGGTTCTTATATGACTCCTCATTCAAGAGTAGCGCAATTAGTTTCTCACTACTCTGGGAACTAGAGTTCTTCCAGCCGTTCGGGCCGAGGTGGAGATCATGGCCATGGTAGCCAGTCACCCAGTTGTTAGTGACATCTGGGTGAATCGGCTCAGAGTAGTCAGGCAAGGTCACCAGGCCGCGGTGCATGCCAAACTTTTGTAGTTGATCAGACCCAGTAAGAGCATGATCCCAAACCTTATACCATTCGAGGTATGATTTTAGTAGCCTCATTTTTGGTATCTGATCGTTTTGATACAGGGGATTCCCATAGATTTATATGTATTTTTTCGTGGAGAGACTTGGGATATGCATTTTTTCTTCTACTCATATCTTGACACTAGACACTCCGTTGGAGACTAGAATGGCTAGGGTGCATCAGTGTAGAGAGTTCCCTCTACTGGTTGGTGGATGTAACTTTTTGTGGGATGTTTATGTCCTTGTGATGACAGGCTATGATGTCATTATCTGGATGGACTGGTTAGTTCCATTCCAGACAGTCATCTACTTTTACTGCCACAGGGTGAGTTTCATATCACCAGAGGGTGGATCATTTTTTCATAGGGGAGAATGGGATGTCCAGGCAAGCAGAGAGGTTCCAGAGCATCATGGGTTGGGAAGAGTTACAACCCAGATAGCACGTCTTTATCCGAATGACCATAGGGCTTCACCGTTAGACTTTCCGCAAGTGGTGGATCATTTTAGATATTTCTTTCCAAAGGACTTTTCAGGTTTTCCTCTAGAGCATGAGGTTGACTTATCGATGGAGAATGTGCCAAGAGAAGCACTGGTGTCCATTACTCCTTATAGGATGGATACACCAAAGTTTCAAGAGCTCAAGAAGTAGTTGGAGGACTTGTAGGTAAAGGAATTTATCCGACTGAGTACTTCTCCTTGGGGTTCTCTTATTCTGTTTGCAGAGAAGGAAGACTGTACCCTCAGGCTTTGTGTAGACTGTTGGAAGTTGAACCAATTGATGGTCAAGAACCAAGATCCCTTACCCAGGATTGATGATCTCTATGGTCAGCTTTGAGGAGCCCGTGTGTTCTCAAAGATTTAATTGAGGTCTGGTTATCATCAGTTGTGTGTTAGACCATCATCTATACCTCTTGCAGACTTCATTATTAGGTATGGTCTATACGAGTATTTGGTTTTGCTATTCAGTCTCACAAACGCACCTGTAGATTTCATGGCACTGATGAACCGAGTGTTCCATCCATACTTGGATTCCTTTTTTGTGGTCTTTGTGGATGATATCTTTGTGTACTGTCACACTCAACAAGACCACACTACCCATCTTGAGATTTTTTTGAGTACACTAATTGAGCATCAGTTATTTTCTATGCTCTCAAAGTTCCACTTTTGGATGGATTAGATTCACTTCTCAGGTCATAATATCTTAGAGGGAGGAGTATCAGTAGTCCCACAGAAAGTGAGATATGTAGTTTCCCGGGAGCAGCTAAAGAATGTCTTTGAGGTGCCAAGTTTTCTTGGGATGGCATGATACAACATATGTTTCATACAAGACTTTTCACGCTTAGAAGCACCACTGACAGGTCTGACCAATAAGGGTGAGAAGTTCATGAGGTCAGATTCTTATGAGTCAGCCTTTCAGTAGATGAAAGGGAGGTTGACTTCAGCACATATACTAGCCTTTACAGGGTTGGAAAATAGCTATAATGTTTACTATAATGCATTCGGTATAGGGCTATGAGCTCAGCTTATGCACGGAGATGGAGTCATTACGTACGGGTCTCGGCAGTTGAGGCCACATGAGAGGAATTACCCGACACAAGATCTGGAGTTGGTAGCTATTGTTCCTACCCTGTATTATTGGATTCATTATCATCTAGGGGAGAATTTTGTGGTTTTCACTGGACACAAAATCTCAAGTACATCTTCACTCAGTGTGATCTGAAATTTACACAGCTCAGGTGGGTTGAGTACCTACAGTCCTTGGACATTGATCTTGCTAATGCGCCTGGGAAAGGTAATGTAGTGGCTGATGCATTGAGCTGGAGGACTCAGATACATGCAGTTCTGGAGGCCAATAGTGAGTGTAAGCTTATGGATCTATTCTCTGTGATATATTTTTAGGTGCACTAAAGTCAGGGGAAGACGTTTCTTTCTTCTATAGCTGCTACCTCTACTCTTCTGGATTGAGTTACAATGAAGAAAAAATCCGATTCTGAAGGCCTATTCCTAAGGGAAAGCGTGTCTGGGGAGGAACCTATTATTGGATGGACCATATGTTAGGATGAGATCCTTCATTTCCCAAGACACATATGGGTGCCAGCAGATATATGCGAGGAGATTATACGGGATTTTCATTCCTCAATTTGGGCAGTTCATCGTGGAGTCACCAAGATGTATCATGGTCTACACTATTAGTATTGTTGGCCATGTATGAATAGAGACATTGTAGGTTTTGTCATGAGGTGTTCCACTTGTCATCTGGTGAAGGCAGATCATCAGCAACCAACAGGACTTTTACATCAGTTACCCATTCCTAAGTGGAAATGGAATGATGTCGCGATGGATTTCATGACCAGTTTGTCGAGGTCGCCTCGATGGAATGACACAGTTTTTGTTTTCATTGACAGAATCATAAAGGTTTCTCACTTCTTACTGATCAAGGAGACCTTCAGTGATGATGAGCTGGGACAATTGTATATATTTGAGATTTTATGACTTCATGGAGTTCCCGGCTCCATTGTTTCAGACATGGATGCACATTTTATTTCTCTAGTCTGGTAGAGGCTTCAGAAGGCTTTGGGTACAGAGGTACTTTTGAGTACAGTTTACCACCCCCAGACATATGGCACGTCCGAGCGTACGATTCAGGTGCTTGAGGACATGCTCCGAGCATGCATTCTCGATTTTGGAGTTTTTTGGGAGTAGCATATACCTCATGTGGTGTTTTCCTATAACAACAATTTTCAAGTATCTATTCAGATGGCACCTTATGAGGATTTGTACATTAGACCATGCTGATCACCCTTATGTTGGCTGGAGGCTGGAAAGGTAGCTTTGCAGGGACCTCATCTTGTTTAGGAGACCACAGAGTAGATAGAGTAGATTCAGAAAATGATTGCTATGGCATAGTCTCAACAGACGTCTTATGCTGATCATCGGGGACGACCTCTGGAGTTCGAGGTCAGGAATCGGGTTTTCCTGCATGTCACACTGAGGTTGGGAAAAACGATGATTAGGAGACAGGTTAGGATTTCCCTGAGGTACGTCAGATCGTTTGAGGTGTTGGAGAGAGTTGGGTCATCCGAGGTACCAAGATATGCACAACATCTTCCACATTTCTCAAATCCGACGTTACTTCTCATGCATATCTCATGTATTTCAACCTAAGGAGGTTGTGCTAAAAATTGTTGCGTCATTTGAAGAAAATCCTATCTGGAATGTGGATCACAGTACAAAGGTTCTCCGTGGGTGGTATGTTCCTCTGGTACGAGTGATTTGGAAGCACATGCGGGTACATGACGAGACTTGGGAGAGGGATGCTGATGTACGAGCACAATGGCTGGAACTATTCTGGGATTCTTCTTCTATGCCGTGATCGGGAAATTTGGGGATGAATTTCATTAAGGGGGGACGTTTGTAAGAACTCTGATCTTCTTTTCAGGTATGTTTTTTATTTTCTGTTCATTTTTGGGAGAAAGAGGAAATTCATGAAATTTTCTAAGTACACGTCATGTACTTTATGAGTACATGCCCTGTACTTCCTTGCCACAGCAGGCCGTGTGCTGGTTGTGTTGTAGCCACACACACAACCATGTGGGAGTGACTTGGATGCTTCCTAATGCAGAGTATGGAAACAACAATAACACACAATGTAATCCAAAAGTACATGCCGTGTATTTTTATTTCATTAAATGAACTGGGGTTGTGTCTGATCAACAAAACATCCTTCTTCTAGGTTTTCTTCATCTGAGAGAATCCATATAGCTAAAAATCTTGACGAGCTACCCGAGCCTCCGTCCGTCTTCTGAATCGAACACCGTCGGTTGTGTTGGAATCACATCGGAGATTTATATCTTCTGTTGGACCCTCATTTCATGATTTTCCTTATTTTCCAAGTTATCATTGGTTGAATTTTTTAGAAGTTTTCTTAGATCAATGGAGTTCTAAGTATATTCAAGACTTGAGGATCTAGTATAGAGAACTCATATCCTTGATGTAGGTGGTTTGTGCCTTTCCATTTGATGTCTTTGAGTATTATGTGAAAATTACACCAATACCCTTGAACGAGGTCTTGCATGTTTACTGTTTTACCCATGTTGATTGAATTATATGATTTTATGCCTATTTAAGGGGTAATTTGGTATTGAATAGGGATAATTTTTATTCTTTGGATGTTTTTCCCATGCATGTTCTGTTTACAACTGTTTTGTCCAGTTTATCCAGTTTGCCTGCTTTGTATGTTTTCTATGAATGTTGCTTTCGGATGGAGAGTTTGTGTTCTAGCATGCTTGATATGTTGTATACTATTTATCCAACCAGTTCTATAGGTTTAATTTGGCCATATTACACTGTTATGTCTATTGAACTATAGAGGGAAGTGAGAACCTGGTGTAGTAGACTATAATGGGAATTGACCGGGTGAGGTTCCTTAGAGAGTCTTTGATAACATAGGCTATAAGGGGGATTGACCGAGTGAGAATCATCAGATATCCTATAACCACTTGGGTTTATAAAGGGAATTTACTGAGTGAGCTTCCTCAGAGAGCCCTTGATTGCTTTAGACTATAAGGGGATTGACCATTGAGATACCTTATAGAGACTTTGTTTGAATTTTACAACCTGGGCTATAAGGGGAATTGACCGAGTGAGATTCCTCAGAGATTCCTAGACCTTGGGGAAATTAGAGAAATTGATCATGTTAGCTTCCTTAGAGAGTCCTTGACTACCCGAGACTGTGTGGGGAATGGACTGTGTGAGCTTCCTCATAGAGTCTTGCCTTACCTTTGACTATAAGGGGAATGGATTGTGAGCACTTCCTCAGTGAGTCTTTATATATGATTATGACTGAACCAGAGGGGTTAGTCTGAGTGCACTACCCAGAGGGTTGTCTGTACTTATTATGTAGGTCCAAAGGGGATGGCTGTGAGTACTTCCTAGAAGGTGACTAGTTTGAGGTTTAACTGTTTGTTTCACTATTTCCTGATTTGAAACTGTGGATTTTTTGCAGTTTAGTACTACCTTGTTTACTATGTTTTGTAATTTTAGCTGCCATATACTCATTGTCTATTAGGAAAAGATCTTTCGGTTGATTCCTGATGCTATTTAGTCTCACACCCTATTTGGGTCATGCTTTTGGGGCCAAACAAATTATATTGTTGCAGGTATAGATAAGGGCCAGCACCCTTCTACTTCAGGTACTTGATTGTTGTAGAGTTGGGGAGCATGAGACCAAGATTAGTCTTGCGATACTAAGGATATATTTATCTTTCTTTTGGTACTTTCGTTTAGCACTGTTTTTTTTCCAGCATTGTGACTTGTTTGGCTTCTTTCTGAAACATATGTATCATGCATCATTTTATATATATACAAATGCTCCGGTTGATTATTATCCCAGTATTCTGTGGTTTACTGTTGTTGGATATTTATATATTCCTCTATTGTATGTATTATTTACATCCACTTTGTACTCTACGAATGAGGGAATAGTTTTCCCACTATCACACCCAAGGCCCTCGTAGTTAGTCGGCATCCTCTGACATTCGGGGAAAAGCGCTTGAGGCAATGTGACCAACTGTGTATAGGGCGCCTATGGGTGGCTTTCAGAACCGGGACGTTACAGAGGGTGTATGTAAATTAATAATAATATTAAAGTATTATTATTAGATGTGGGGTCTTTCTATTAATTAAATGAAATGAGTAAAAAAATTGGGTCATTAATTCATTTTATTGTTCTATGTAATTAAAATCCCAGTTATATAATTCTCATTATCATTTACATGTTTTGGGGTGCTGCACAGTGGATCTAAAAATATGTCAAGGAAAGTGAGAATTATTTTTCCACCATGAATGGTCAAAAGTTACATGATTGATCCTCCTCCACTAGATCAATGAGAGAACAATGGAAGCATCTCTCTGGGTGATCAAGGTAGACATCACAAGCAAAGGCTCTTCCATGAGAGAAGTCATAGATCCCTTCAACAACATCTATATTTACATGGTGCACGTGTGGATCACCACTAGAGGAATCCTATACATGGATTTTATTACATAATGACATATCACATCAGATCATGACTGGAAACATCCATGAAGAGAAAATTCCTTCAAGGTAATTCTCACCTTTTAATTAAATTAATTATTACCAATATATGATGATCCTCTCTATGGTTCTAGGACACCATTCCTTTCTTTTTTCCTTCATTCTATTCAAAATATAAAACATTTTATTAATGTTTCGGATCATGTATTTACCGTTGTTAAAGAAACATTATTATCGGGTACACCCACAAACACACTTTTGCTGCGTCCAAAACATACATTAAATACTTGGAGAACTGAAAATCAATAAAAAATATTATAGTAAATGTTAGTTATGGATGGAGAAAGTATCATTCATGTGAACGGTTATCACTATAAAATGGATATCTATTGATTCCTCTATATAAATCTATATTGAGTTTTTGTATAGTGCAACATCTTTTGTAGACATAGTAAGTTTCCATAGACCAGTCAATTTACTATCAAGGATTTTTGAAAATATAATATTGATTTTAAATACCAATAACCTTGTTAAATAACAGGGGAGTAAATTTTTTCCCACACTAATAAATGAAATGATTGCTTCATAGAATTGAAAAATAAACTTATCATTGCACCAGTACTCATACAACCATAATGTGTGGATCATTCTATGCAGTATAGAGACACTTCATAGAATAGAAGGGCCTTTCTTGTGATAAAACTGATAAATATATAGCTTGTGACTCAAGGAGAATGATTTTTCAAGATACAAACTATCCAACACATGATCTCACATTGGATACTGTAATCATCCCATTAAAAATTTGTTGATATTATCTCTATGGGATGAACTATGAAATATATATGTATCATAATACCCTGAAATATATATTCACACAAAATGAGAATAAAATCTACTTAATTTTATTATATCGTCATTATTGAAGTATATTTTATAGAGATTGAATACAAATAAAAAAAATTATGATTAATAATTTGACATCTTATTCAGAGTACCTCATTTAAATTATAACTAAAGAGTAATTAAGAGGGGTTAATAGAAAAAAAGGACTATAGAAGGTTTCAATGAAATTAGAGGAGAAATTAAGGTACTTATTGGATGAAAAAAATTATTTTTAATTATTGAATAGTACAGTAGGGGAGGAGGACATTTATAAGCGGGGGAGAGGGTACACATGGAATTTTGAGAAATGATAAACTATGCCCACATTTTTGACATTTCAAAATTTTTCAAAATGGGTCATTATTGATCCTTATAGGTGATAAAGAAAACACTGGTCCATAAAATGGTATTTATAAATTTTTCTAAGTCATTTCTCATTATCATTTTATTTTAACCCCCTGGTAGACTGCTTGTAACCTTAATTGATGTTATTAATTTTCAGTGTTCTACTATTCATCACGGTGAAAAATTTAGTTTTCCTTAATCAATAAAAATAATTATTCTGATTAAAAATATGGAATCCATTTTTCCAACTTCCATTTACATTATTATAAAATATTAATATAAAATTAAACCTACACACACTATGAGAAAGAATTTTCTGAAAGAGAAATTATTCAAAAGATTAAAATGTATTTATTTCAAAATTCCATATAAATTTGGTTACATTAACCTAAATTTGATTAAAAAATTTATAATTGAACTAATATTTGTTTTAAACCCATATTAAAATAATTTATTTGTAAAATATGATTTTACGGAAAAGGTATTGTTTAATGGAAATCATTAATTTCTTACTATTCATTGAATAGTTAATCATTATAGAAAATTATAGAAAAACAACTAAAAGGTAATTTTGACCCGTATGTTTCAAAATAAAATTTTGGGAAAAAATATTTTCTATAAGTTTAAAAAAAACAATTTAATTATTTTTTTAGAAAAATCAATACAAATCCTTTTCTAGTTTAAACTCCACTTTCAAATCAAATAATGAATTTCCTGAAAATTACATAGTGATATATATATTCATATTTTTATCTAAAACCAATATAAATAATTTAAAATTTTGTTTTCACTATTACACCTCTAAATTTTGCAGCTAGGTTTTAATAGTTATATATAAAAAATAATATTAATAGTATATCATTGTTTTTTAAAACTCAGTGTTATTTAAAACGCAAGATTTTGAAAATTTATAATTGTTTAGAAAAAAATATATTTCAATAAAAAATCATAGATTTACATTCTGCCACCCCCAAATATAAATTTCTCCCACATTATTCCACCATATATATAAAGACAACTTATGATAATTCTGCCTCATTACGTCTTATGGTTTCTATAAAGCTTCTTTAAGTTGGTGGTTTAATCAAATAACATTAAACAAGTGATTGGTCTTGTTCTATAGAATATTCTCTTTATGATCCAAACTCATCACTAATTGTTCCCCATAAGAAGGATTATTATCTAGTTATATTAACTAATAATGAGAATATGTAAATGATCAGGAATGCACTTCCACATTATAGTTATATATAACACATCATTGACTTTTGAGAGGTTTGGTGGAATCACTAATTAGTATGGTATAATCCTAATATAATCACAAATATAAAATGGAACTATTTAATTGGGATTTATTTTTCATTTTCTTCATAACATTATTACCTTTTTCATTGTAAATATTTTTAGAAGCAACATTTCACCATTAATAAATTGAAGACTATGTCAATGATTAGTAATAAAAAGTTTCTTTTACTTTTTCCTTCCCTTTTGTGTTACTGAAAGGATAAAACCTTCTCTATCATTTCTTCAGCAAAATCTAGTCCCAATAGAATCCATTCACAAAATTTATCCCAATACATTAGATCTATGCACTATATTCCATGTAAGGCTTCATAAGGATCAATATTAATCCACATGTGAATGATTATGATGTTTGAAAACTCATAAAGAGGGAAGTGTTTCTCCCAAACACCATTATAATCCATAAATAATACCATAACAAATATCTTATGAATTTAATTGTTCACATATAGGGAAAATATTTTTATGGATGATATTTAGTTATGAAACTTAACTCTTTATGAAGAACATGTCGAAGACATCATAAGAAAATCTTGGTAAACCTCAAATCCCGATCAGATTTAATGGAATGTGGTACTCTATACAGCCTTACCACACCCTTAATGAATATTAGGAAAATATTATCTAGAAATAAATATTTTCTAATAGTGATGATGTTTATTTAATTGGTAAATAGATCTAATACAACCCATATATATTTATGTAATTTATAATTTTTGGGGATTCAAATAAACAAATATGTTGTGATGCTTTTCCATTTTCATTCTGGTATGGGTAATGGTTGTGACACCCACTTAGAATTGTTTATCTCCACCTTAAAATAATGACATACCATGAAGCAAGATAAAAACAATAAAATATAAAATTTAATTCAATCCCACTAGAAATAATCTTTCACATTCATATAATGTTTTTTACTATCTAGATTAATAGATAATGAAGAACTATGAGCCCCTTCTAATAGATACGTTTTCAAATATGGCATTTAAGGAACAAAAATAGGTTTTCTAAACCTTGAAATTACACTATAATCAAGGATAAACGCATGAACATTTGTCACCTTCTTCTATATGTCCACATAATCCTTCTGTATCTCTTTAATAATCACATAGATAGATGGCTGAAAACTCATTTTAGAGAGATAATATTTCTACCCATACTTTAGAATATCTCAATATAATGTTTAAACATTTATAAAAAATTTATCTCTTATTATCCTCATCGTTGATAGGATAGAATGATCCTATCAACAGAAAGAATCAACTGCCTTCTTTTCATTCCCACTATGGAAATATTTTCAGTAATAATAATAATTAATCAACTCTAACCATGTTGTCTAGAGAATGTTCAACCCCTTCTATGTGATTATGTACTTTATACTGTTCTGGTCTATGTATATATAAAAAATTTATCTATAAAGATAATGTATTTATATATTTAATCCAAAAACTACCACATTTAAATTTTAAACATAAGTTGAGTATTTTTTTCTCATGAACCATCAAATATCATTAGTCTTAATATATGACCTTGTAATTCAACGTGATAATGAATCTAAATCCCCTCTTGGATGTACCTATATAGATAAAAAAACTCATCTCTACTATAAGGAAATATAATAAATGGTTCACTGAATAATCTTACCTTCTTCTCTTTGAAATATTTTTCACATCCATCCATCTAGAGGAACCTGGCTCCCTTCCATGATTACATTGTGAGTGGATAATATTGTAATGATAAATTATCCATAAAATGGAAATAATATCTATATAAACAAAGAAAAAATTTGATCTATAATACTATGGTTGGTGTAAGATGATTTTTAATAGCATATATATTTTATGGATTCACTAATATACTCATTCTTTAGATTATATGACCCAAAAATAAAACCAATTATAGATAAAATTTTGACAATGTAATTTTTCCATACATTTTCTGCATCCTTATAATCTATAGTACAATTCAAAAATTGATCATAATTCTATTCCGTTCACATTGGAATAAATAATATTATCATCTAAAATGATGACCAAAAAATGATTAGGGTAATATATAAAGACTTTATTAATTAAATCCATGATGATAACTTGTTTATGTGTGTGAATGAATATAATATATATATACTCATAGTATTCATACCCTATACATAATGTTTTATTGGGTATATCCTCCTTATTAGACCTCAATTGATGAAATCCAATATGAAGAAAAATCTTATAAAATTATTGATATATACATAGTCAATAAAACATGTCATCAATATGTGTTAAAGGATAATTTTTCTTAATCATGATCTTGTTTAGTACCCTATAATCAATGGGAAGTCATACCCATCCATATTTCATTTAAAAAATTGAATTATTTCACTCTATATTGACTCAATTTTTTCATAATACCATTATCAATATTTTTTTGTGTTTCACCTTCAAATAATTTAAATTAATTTGGTTCATTCTACATAGAGTCATTAAAATGGGTGAAACACCAAGTATTAGTTTTATTGAGAAATCAACTTCACAATTTATTGGAAGACAAGGAAAATATTCCATAAATACAAAAAAAAACTTTTGAACAATTGGAATGTATTCGATTTTGAGTTTCTTTCTAACATTCCTAGAGAATATCCCTCGTAGATTATATTTATGAACTGCATGTTAGAATTAATTTCCATTAAAATATTATATTTATCATCAAACTTTTAAATGGTTATATGATTATTTTGAATAACAAATGTGATATAACATATTCAGGGATAGATATGGGATCCATACAATGAAAACCAATCCATTACTATAATCACATTAAATTAATCTATTGGGAGAATCATAGGATTTGTAGGAAGCATGTTCCCTTAATCAAAAATTAGAGAGGAACTAGAGACAGTTGATCCAACCATATTACAATTAGTCGATTTAACTAATAACTCAATATCTAATTGTTGATCTATTAATTAAATAACTATAATAAATTATTTTAATATAAAATAATGCATATATCCCTGATCAAATAAATTATTACACATTCTAAATTAGATGATAAGTGTACCATTCACACCTTAAATCACATAACCCATTTGGGAAATCATGATTTCTTGAGATCTATATTTATCTTTAGGCATAGGAGGATGTTGATGCAGATCATAAAGATACTTTAGAATCATGCAATGCTTGGAATAACACCCATATTCCATTAATTTTATGCATTTTAGAGTGTGTGGTGTACTACCTTGAATCATCTTCTCCTCCATTTCATTAGCCATCTCATTAATCACATTTCAACATTCATATGATTTTTGACCCACCTTCCACGTTTTGGGAAAAACCCAATTCCATTTATGAAATTCCATTGATGTTTATTCCATTATTTCTTCCATGTATTTGGCTATAATTTCATTCCAAAATGTCACTTATTAGAGTTTTAATGAAACTTTATGTTCAGTTTCTTTTATAATACATTGGAATGGTGGGAATCTCTAACTTCTATTTCTACCTTGAGTGCATTTTAAAAAAATTCATCCTAGGTAACAAAGTATTTTCTGGATAACTCCTTTATAATACATTTTTTGAACCCCCAAATTAATTAATCAATTTTTAATTCAGGTTAGATATTAAAACCTAAGGTATACAAAGTTATTCTTGTAAAATGAGCTTCATAGACACCAACATATTTATAATTATTTTTTATTATGTTTAATGAATTCCTTCTCTATATTTTTAAGTATAATAAAGGGGTTGTAATTTAAGATAAATATCACCATAAAATTATCTCATTACATAGTTTTTATTTCATTATCTTTCCCCATATTCTAAATATGTCTCTACCAATCATTCTTTTTATATTCTAAATAAAACTATATTGAAAATCGGTTTCATGTTATGATAATTGGAGAGTAGAAACTATATTATCTATAGAATTTATCAATTTCTTCATCCCTAGTGTATAATGAGACCCAGTAAAATATGGTGGATGGTGTCTCATGAAGGATTCAATATAATTTTGTTCCCTGCATTTATAGTTTTGGTGCCCATCATTCTTCACACAATGGAAAAGTTTTGTGATCATAGAAATATCGTTTTGTATCATAACTCCCATATCAATTTGTTTGTAAGGTATTAAATCATTTAATTTTACAAAAAAATTATCATTATCATGGTTCCTTTAGGTTCCACCCATTAACAAAACAAAAACTCATAGTGTGATAAACACTAATCATAGTATAAGAACACAAATTCATGAATAATCGTTTATATATTTTCAAAATAAGGTCACTTTGTAATAAATATACAACATCTAATTTTAAAAAAATGTCATCTCGGATCATAACCTATTCATATCCATTATGATTTTTCATAATTAAAATTAGAATTAAACAAACAATATCCACTAGGAGTTTAAAACCAGGTGTACTGTAAGGACCATTTCCATGTACCATGTAGCATTCAAGTCATTCATGAAACAATATTTTCGAATATAATACCCCTAGGTTCATGTGTTCTATAGCCACACCAACTTCTGATGTCCAGAAATGGATGTATTTCCCAGTAAACCACATAATAATTTCTAAACCAAATCATTAGGTTGTTATCCTATTCATAGACTCATTCCTATAGTTATCACAAAATGTCAATCATCCTAGTCTACAATTGTTAAATAAGGGTTTCACATATTCTTACTACATAGAACCATGACATTAATTCATAAATATCACATATATTTAGACAAATATTTAATAAATTTCATAAATATATTCCCAAGTACACTGATGGTTTAGTGTATCGTGATACTAGGTACAAAATCAACATATGTGATGAATGATCTTCATTTTATTATGTTATGTTCTTATACCTTCATTAATTTTTATAAACATAACCAATATAAAATCATTGTTCATTACATGAGTAAAGGAACCATAATAAAGGGAGAGAATATATTTTCATTAAGGGTGAGCATGAGAGATGTCATTCTACGATAATTTGAAATAATAAATTAAATATAAGGTTATTAGATCCTGAAAATAAATTTAAATTTTCATACCGAACCTATCATAGATAATATAGGTAAGTCATGGAATAAAATATTATTTTTCCAAAATAAATCATTCATAATAGTGTAGAATCATAATAATTCATAATCCATAAGAACATTTTATAAAAATATTTCACCATCACATGTATAAAAACCATTTCACATTTCATGGTTACCTAGAAAGACCATCAACCATAGTGGATCAAGCCCCATCACCTCTTTCCCATTTTGTATCATGACCATCGACATGGTTCCGATTGTGGATCATGCTAATTGACTTCATACCCATTTTTTACCCATGGGGTATATATATTTACACAATGCATTTGAGAGATATATAGACACCACCCATCACATAATCAATATGATTTTGTGCCACAAGATAATAAAAACAATTATCATACAATAACACATATAAAGGATATGTGTTTCATAAACATTTACTAATATAATAACCAATATACAATAAAATATTTTTCCTAAGCATTTCATCATAAAATAACCCATTGAAAGGAAATGGGTTTCACAATCACCACATCTGTTCATTATATCACAACCCATGGAATAAAGAACCATTTTTTTAAACATATCATTACCATAATCATTAACTATCATTGTAAAAAATAAGGATTCTAAAATTGGATCATATCCCAAATAAACCTTAGGTAACAAAAAAATATCTCATCTTATACGTAATATTATTTTGAAAGATCTCTTGAAAGATTTATTGAGGAATTGTTTTTTGTTAAAATACAATTTTTTAAACTAAAATTTAATAATATTTTCACAAATAATTTTTATTTAAAATATCATTGAAAATTTATAAATTATGATTTAAATCATTGAGTGATCATGATAGTAGGAAATTTTGTACATTTTGTACTCATAAAAAAGTTGATTCCTTTCTCATATCTGGTAAAATGTAAATGAGCCTAATTAAGAAAAAATCTTGTTGATTACATTAAAACAAAAATCTCAAAATTAATACATAGGTAATAATGGCTATAATAATTTGTTTTTAGAATTTTAAAACTTTTTTGAAAACTTTTTTTGAAAAACATTTATATGGCTGAAAAGTGGGATCAACCAAAGAGAGAAATATAGACGATTTTTCTTAAAGACTTTCCACAGAGAACATTAATAATTTAAGAGATAAAAATGAATTGAATTGTTTTCATATATAAATAAACATAGTATAATAAAATAAATGAGTTTTGTTGCAAAATTTAACATAATACATCATAATTGAAATGATAATCATAAAGAATTGAGACAAATAATTATACTGTAACAACAATCCCTTGCCACTTTGGTAACATTTGAATCATAATACCTTTAATTAAAAAATAAAATGAAAATATAAATATCATTATTAGAAGTATATTAATGATAAAACATGACAATGTGGCTGTATATACTCGTCATAAAGGATGATATGTGTATAACAAAACATCTATTTAATGAAGAAAAATTGGGACAAAATATCATACATTAAGTAGCGAATTAGTTCATGTATGTTAAATACTATAGTATAATCAATAAAATATTATTATAAATGTATTATAGAACCATAATAATATGTATCATACCACATATGATTCACTTATGACAGTTTATTACATGTTTATTAACAATTTCATGTTAAAATCACATTTCTGGTAATAAGGGCTTGGTTATTTATGTATGTTCCAGTTTGGTATTTTTTCATTTTAATTTATAAGGGTTAGATAATAAAACTAATGTAAAAAATGATATAAATATCATAAATATAAATTATATATGTTATTATAGTAATCTATTAATGTGAGAGATAGAAAATTAATTACAAAGTTTTTGGAGACGGTATGCCATACCTACGTGTCGATGCTTTTTCAATTTTATATACAAATGATATGAAATAATGGTAACTAATTTATGACCTTAAAAAGATAAATTTTTAATATATAACACATATTTTCAGTAAACCTATCATTGTTATCTTACATGTAAATCATGAATGAATCAAATCACTTTAAGAGTCAGTAGTTCGTTGTTCAGACGAGTGACTTTATCATATAGACAAGAAATGGGAAGTAAAATGTTATATGTGATATTATAAGAGCATAATTATGAATATGTCATAAATATAACAAATATCTTTTTAATTTATCATTATATCCAACTGTGAGAGACTGTGATGGAAAACGAACTATATCAGTTTGTGATTCATTAGTCTATCGTACATAATATCATCAGTTATGTGTCCCACATGAGTAAATAAGATATGTATTTAAGTCATTACAATACCATATTAAAATATAATTATTTATTATATACTTATTTTTTTAAGTAATCATTGTTTAATAGGATTTTAAGGATTTAGAATATGAAATAAACAAAATCACATATTTATGTAATTTTTCACTTATGTATAGAATATATTTAGGTTTACACAAAAATCTATATTAAGAGGGGATCAAAAAAAATATTCCTCTAAAATGTATATAATAATTTATTGAATAAATTGGGGTATGTATTGGCTGAAATAAATGTTTTTTGAACTATGAATATGAGAGTATTGAAGGTGTCCCTATATTTGAGGGGGAGAGGACACACATGGGTTTTTTGAAAAGAATAAAATGTAACAACATATTTCATATGCCACAGGTCACAAAAATTGGAATTTATCAAACCTTATGGGATATATGGTCGATATAATTCCATTAAATCATATTTTTACATCATTTTGGTCACTTTAAACCATACCATTTAATTTTAACATCCATTGACAATTTAGTTTAACCTTTACTATAATAATTGTTTTTTAATGTTTAAAAATTAATTAAGGTTGAAAAGTACATAAAAATATTTATAAAAAATTAATTATTCTTATTCCAAATATGGAATCTATTTTTCCAAATTTCCTTCGAAGATGAAGATAATTTTAATTAAAAATTAAACCCATGGATAGGGTAAAAAATTGAAAATATTTAAATGATTAAATTTTTTTATAACTTCATTAAATATTAAACTAAATCAAATGAAAAAAATAAAATAAATAATATATATTTTACCTAATTTTAATTTTAATAAAATATTAAAATAAAATTTATGTTTTATATGATTTTTATGAAAATGTTTTTTTAATGAATATGAGTATTCATTTACTATTCATCGAGAAATAATTTTTTAAGAAAAATTTATAAGTGACACTCAAAGATAATTTTGATGTGTATGTGTCAAGTATTATTTTTATATTATCAAAATATTTTCACAACTTTTTAAATATTAATTTTATTATCTCTTTATTAAAATTAGTACAAAATTTTTTTTCTAGAAAAATGTACTTTTAAAGAACATAAAGGTCGTGCTAAAAATTAAGTACTAATTTATAAATATATTTTCATTTTATAAAATATCTACACATAATTTTAAAATTTTATTTATTCCCATTCACACCACCAAAACAAATGGCTATATTTTAATGGTCATTTGTAAATAATAATATTAATAGTTTATAATTGAACATTAAAAAATATATTTCTTAAAACTCATTCTATAAAAGAAATTAAATTTAATCAAAATATATATTTCATAAAAAATCGGGTTTTTATAGACTTCCCAATCTATAGAGGATTACTCATTCTAATGAATTAATCAGCAAGCTACTTCTTCTAAAGAATCATCTTGAGAGGAGAGGATTTCAGCTTAATGTTTTTTATATCAATTTCACTCAAATCATCATAACCTCCAAAATTAAACTACACAAATAGGACCACTAAATCCCACTCATTTGAAGATTCATTCATGTATTGGGTCAATGAATTCATACTCAACAAATCAGTAATATGATTTCCATTTCCTAGAGTTTTGTCAATGTTGATATTTAATGATTCTCGGTACTCCAACCATTGTCTCTATTAGAGGATCAAATAATTTTGAGAGATGATATAACTCAAGATTTTTTTGTCAGAATAAATAGTAATCCATTATATGAAAATATAAGTATTAAAAAATCTTATGATAATGAATCATATGATTAAGATCAAGATCATGGGTTTGATAATTAATCTCATGTGGCCAAAGCTGTCTAGAACCATACTCTATCATGGGATAACCCCTCATAATAATGTAGCTCAAACCTGAACCTAATGAAACATAAAATAGAACATAGACCTACCCTGCCTTTGGAATTGTCAACATTGGCATATAAGTCAAAAATAAAATTTAATCTCATCAAAATAACTATATAATTTTGAATACCATAGGCACTCCACCACTTTCTCAGTGAGAGTGGTCATCAAAGAAGATATCTTCATGTAATATCTAACAACCCGCTAGTAATACCTATACCATAAGAAGAAGATCAAAATATAAAAAACATTATTCAGTTTCTTCAATTTAATGATATCCATCAACATATCATGATCCCTTAAAAACTATTTTTTATAACATTTTTGTAATGAAATTTTCCTTAAATATTAGAAAATCACATTTTAAAAGTTTTATATAAATTAAATGGTCTCCCATCATCTCAAGAACTAGTTTCAGATGATGAAAATTATATTCTATAGTTTTAATGTAAAAAAACATCCACAAAGACCACCATGAAATGATTTAAATACTAATTTCATATATTATTCATCAGTACTATAAAATATATTGAATTATAGGTCATACCAAATGTAATAAAAAAGTACTCAAAATTTCTATAACTTCTCTAGAAGGTGGTTTCGGGATGTTATATTATTTAATTATCAACTAATAATATTTAATATATGGAAATATATAATTTTTTATTTTTTATTACTCGATTGGGTTTTCAGTAATAAACACAAAGGTGAAGTGTACCATCCAATTTATTTGTAACAATAATTGGCTTCCATAAGGGTGACACACTAAGGAATATAAATAATTCATCCAAAATAAATCCTAATAAAATTTTCACTCATTAAATATTGATGGTGCAACATGGTATGAAGGAATTGATACTAGATGAATGCCATGTAAAAAAACAATGGAAAAATCCACCTCCTTTACCATTGGAATTCTTGAGAAATATCATGGAAACACATTGATAAATTCAAAAATGACTAGAGGGGGATAACCAATCAAATATTCATGATCCTTATCAATAGAAAACATTAATATTAACTTTCCCAAATATGGAAAATAAGGACTGGAAGATATCAATATCAGGTTCCATTCTCCATAAAAAATGTGGAAAATCACATCAGGCATAATAATGGAAACCATCTGAAGATAAAAATCAATATTGGCTTTATGAGGGATCAACTAATCTATCCCAAAAGGGGATCAAGTGGTTTCATAATGAGAAAAATAAAATTTCATGTTATCTAAAACTATGATAGAGAGGGAATAGAATAGGTATACTATATACCCTTCTCTTCCTTTATTCTAAGGTTTGTCGTTATATGCATCACATAGTGAATAATATCCAAACAAAGGTTTAGAAGAATCATAACATGATTTGATAAAAATGAATGAAATTCACTAGTATCAAATAATGACATCACAAAAGATGAAGATATTGTGATGGTACCTCTCACCATTACTAAACCATCATTTTATTAATCTATAGACTCTATCAGTACACGAAGAATCATTATTCTAGATTTATTTGTCTAGAACTCCTTATTTCATCAATAATTTGATTTCACCATGCTACTTATAGGGGATGAGGATCCAAATCCAATGTATTGGGTAGAAAATACATGACATAACTTATGAAAGTTTCCTTATAGGATACACATACCGTAGATTATGGATGGATTAGTGATAACCTATGTTTAATTACCAACCTTGCCAGACTAGAAGAATGTCAATAAGACTCCAATAGACTCTACAAGGTTTTAGTTTTTTTCTTCAAAAGCACCATAAGGATCATCACACATTCTATTTTCATTAATGGAACCAACCAAAACTACATTTTAATAAATTTTTCATCATTCAATTATCTGTCATGAACATCTAAAAAAGAATTTATCTTTATTATGAAATCTTGAGATCAAATATCAGATTAATGATCCATATCAAATATTCATCCCTTTAACATCTATTTCATCAATCCCTAAAAATAAAATAGAACATGTTTGAGAAATTGGTTTTCATATTGATTCACAGTCCTATCAATTCATTGATGGTTGATGCAATCCATAATCATCTCTAAAACTATTTATTTAGGATATAAATGAGTGAGGAAAACATCTCTAATGGCTATTGACTCCATGACCTCATGTTTCTTGGTTATAACCATAAAAGCCCACCATCAACATCCATGGAATTCAAAAATGAAGGTAAAAAACATCGCTGTTATTAAATTATGAAATTACAAGAACTTGAAATATAGTTGAATAATTTTCAACCAATACTCTCCTTCTTGAGGATAATTTACGCCTTTTATTTTTAGTGTTTTATATAAATTAAACTCTTGATCACGATCTCTATTTATATCTTTTTCAGGTTCCAATACCCAATCCTAAATGGTTATGGGAAACTTTTAATGTCCCAATCCTAAGGTATTCCAGACTACTATCTCAACAATATTAGGGTCAACATGAGGATTCACTGGGTGTGCTTCACTAGAAGCTTCCTCCAACAAACTATTCATCAACTCAATCAAGATATACAAGAATATCAATTCAATCAAATAGAAATCAACTATATATGAAATGAAAATAAATAGATCAAATGTGAAAAATTCTAGGAAGATATAAATTTATTCCCCAAAGTCAGTTTTCCCAAACACCTATAGTGACTTAAGTCTCATTATAGTCAATTATCTCTACGCACCCAGTCACAAATCCATCCAAAGACCTATTTATTCTACCATCATAATACCAGGACATCCTAGACTGTATATTGACATTAGTTAAAGATGTATAACCATCCCTATAATACCATTTTGTTGTGAAATAACCCAGATACCCATGTATAATGAAACCCAAGACAATTTTGACATAGCTTGAAGGGAATTACTTATCCCCATGGGTTGGTGATTATAATATAGAAAAATATAGAAAATCAAAGGATATATTTTTTCCACAATAAAATAATATCAGTTAGAAACAAAAAATATATAAAATAATAACCAAATTGTATTCCAAACACTCCTCAAGGTTAAAAGTACCATTATAAGAAAGATAAACATCCCCAGTATAACATGCACTGAAAAAACTCGATGTATTACAAGACATAGTATCCCAAAACATATGAAAATAGTAGACCATAGAACCACTGTTCACCACCATCACATCTAATTCTCAAATATTATAAACTCCAATCATCTTTATGTGGTTCATTAACATTCCCTGGACCTAGAATAACAAGATCAATATGTTACCAAAATTAGAGTCACGGTGTGATCTAAACAAATTAGTATTACCTCTACAAGTGTTCCATAAAAAACTATAAAAACTAAACAATTAATTATTTTAATTTATATAAATAAAATTCATGTAAATTTATTTACATATTTTAATATAAGATATGATTTCAAATAAATGTATTCATTATATATCAAAAAAATTATTAAATGAAAATTTTATATTACAAATTTATAAAAAATTGATTGAATATATAAAATGTTTATTTATGAAATGGCATGTATAATCATGTTCATAAAAACCAAGAACCATAGTCATATTCCCAGGGTATCATTTTCTCCAGCATCTCATATCCTCAAAATAATCAATCATCAATCACTACTAAATTATGTGTGTATGTGTCCCTTGGATTAGTCTAACTTGACTAATTAATCAACATCCCATTATGGATAATCTTGTTAAACTTTGATTCATTAGAGTTATGACCATCAATCAATTTCAATGGATTTTGAGTCCTAAAATTGTTATCCTAATCACCCACTCAATAATTAGTCTCACATATTATTCAATTAATTAATTAGTAAATTATCATAAGTTTAATAATTTCAAATCAATTCATCATTTGATGCTCAATTTCACAATTTCATGTTAAATATTCTTTTTCAATTTCAATAAAAAATCACGAGTTATCAAAAAATTCATCCCATATAAATAAACTTTTATTTTTTGCCAATTAACTACAAAATAAATCTAAATCCATTTAATTAAACAATTTTTTATTTTAATCCATAATTTTAATCAAAATATACCGAACAATTTCAATGTTATTAAAATAGGAATTTTTCACAATATCCATGAACATTTTAAAATGACTATCAAATAATCTAAAATAAAGGTTTTATAAATCAATTGAAAAATATTTTCAATTAAATCAAGAGAAATATGTTTTGAATTGTATGTTAAATCATTATGGGACCTACAATATTTTATAACGTGATCATAATCAACACTAGAAATGGGAACAACTAATGAAGAATAAAGGTGAATAAAATCATGGAAAAACTCATATAATCATGATCCATCTATACGATAATTCACATTTCATAGATCTAATATATCATAACATAGGGATTAGATACTATCAATAGGTAGATAAAAATGGACATAGAAATCTCAAACCATGGGAGAAACCACATACTTTATAGGGATCAAGATCTTCACTAGTAATTTTATTAAAAATTGGAATTATTTTAAAAGCTAATAAATCCTCAAGAGAACTTCCACTAGGGTTGAAAAGTAGTGGCTAGATGTAAAACTATTTTTATTAGGATTTTATACAAAACTCTTGGGGGATTTAAAACAGACACACATAGTTTCCTAGTTAGGCCAAAAGATTAGTATAAATTGTGTAACCTAACCTTAAACTCAATTTGGGAATGTAGAAAAGGCGAAAAATTTGGTTGCACAGTTATAATAATCTTATTCCAAGCATGAATACCCCCTATGTACATTTATGCATATATTGGAAGGAACATCTCATGGTTTGGACAAATTGTCTACACCCCTAACCTCAAGAGAACCGACATTTATTTCATGGTTTTCTAGTCCAAACCATATGGTTTACACTAATAATGCACTAACCTCAAAAAAAACGCCAAATGATATAAATATTATAAAAATTAACCCAATACTCCTCAGAACAAGTTCTAATACTATTACATTCAATATAAGGGTCCATTAGTACATAAAATCTAGTAATATGATATTAAAAAACACATATCTAATAAGGTCATCCAAAAAATTTGTCTCATCAGACATATCGATGCACCAAGATGATATATAAATACTGGACCCAACCATAACTACATGTCTAATTCATTCCTCATATATTTAATAAAAAAATTATTTCATAAATAATATTTCATATCAAAAAATATCAAAACTGAGTAATGTTTAAAATATTTCAATATTTTAATTTTCAATAAAAAACATTTATAGTAAAACACCTTACATTGAAATAGTATACGGTTTATGAAATATTCATACCCATGATTAAGAGAATATATATTTAACAGAAATGTAATCTCCAATGGATTCAGATCATAATAATGTTATTTTTTCAAGAAAAATTGGGTGACAAAAAACATAATAAGAGATAAATTATGACCATAAATTCATATGAAACATAGGTTTTGTAAATAAGTAATCAGATTTATGTAATAAAAGAAAATAGATGAGAAACATTAAAAAATGTTTTCAGAGTTTTTTTTTTCAAATTCCAATTGAAATATTTTAGAATAATTTATATATCATAAAATATTTATGGCATCATAAATGTCTAATAATGTTGTATATTATAAAAGAAACATTACTTGTGAATTTCTATAAAGAAATTATAAAATTACCATTTAGAAACAATTTGAAATATTAATTTAACACATTTTACAATTTAAATGATATATTATAGGTTCCTTAAAGAATCATTTGTGTAAATAAAAACATATTTTGTAATGAAATTTGGTAAAATATTAACATGAATTAAAAAAATTCCATATCATGAAGATAATAAGATCATAATTTTCCTAAATATTTCATTTCTTGATTCATGTTTAAAATAGCGTAAAATTTTAAGATGATGAATATAGTCCATAACTTATACAACATAAGAAAATGGAAAATTAGTACAGGATATATTATAATATTACACTAATAATAAATAAAATAAATCCAGGAAAAAAGATATTGTAAAATAAATTCTTATCCCTTTAAAAAATTTATATTTTAACCCATTGAATGTGTAAACATGAATTAAAAAATCACCATGAATAAAAATATATTCGTGATAAATATATATAATTGTTATTATATAAAAAATATATCTATAATTAAGTGTAAAATACCATATAATTCTCAATGGTGTGATAATTTAGATAAAATCCCTAACCTCAAACCTCCATATAGTTGAACATTCATTAATTTTTTTAATGATTTTATATTTTTTATCAATTTTTTCTAAAATCATATTAATATTTATTATACCCTATATGAACCACTTCAATCATATTATTACCTATTTTTTAATATTCATTCATTATTACAATTGTTTCAGTAATTACATTATTAGTTTTATCATGTATGTTTCCTCGTGGTTATGATGGTCCTTATTCATATATTTTAGTTTCATCATATAAAAAATTATAATAATTTTATAATTATAATATTTTTTCATTATATAATTTTTTTAACCATCCTTAGAATACATACATTTAAAATGAATCACATTGCATCATAGTGGTGGTAATATACGTTTATACAGGAACGACGTAAACATTTTTTTATGAGTAGAGGAGTAATAGGGTAAAAGATATATTATATTACCATAAACATAATAATTTCATTAATATCTTATATATTTTTTATTTAAATCTTTATAAACATCCATTTTGAATAAAGATTAAATATAAATTACACTCCTATGTGTAGACTGAGATCCTTATATATGCATGAGTAATGTTTTCACATTGCCTCAAATGTATAAGAGATGGAAAATGGGTGTATAGATATAATAATAAAATATCAGTATATTGATGATTATTATTTTATTATTTTATTATGATTTAAATTTATATAGAGTATTGGATGAAGAAAAAAATTTAATGAGTCGGAATAAACTATTATTTATTCTTTAGTAACCTTCCATTAGAACCCTTCTAATGGACCCTTGGAATAGATGTTTAATAAAAAACAATTATTTCATATATAGTAATTTTTATAGGAGAAATGTTAATGTTCTTTGTTAAAATTATTCTCAATTTTGTATAAAATGGAGTAAGGAGGGGTGTCCTTTTGGACAGAGGGAAGGGTCGATTGTAGAAATTAAATAAATAATATAATATAATATGTGTCTAACTCATGTAAAATAGTTCCAAACTGAAATGGATTAAAAAACTCTAGATTATATGGTCTCAATATAATCATCTAATAAATTTTTGATAGTTTTATATATCCATTTAATCCTAATATATTTTTTCAACGTCTTGGTTAAGAAACATTAACCATAAAAGTGGCATTGGATTATTCAATATTAAAAAACTATTATTTTACTTATACGGTAATTTTTTTTATAACTGGAAAATATATGACATATTTGACCATTAATTATTCTAATTATACATTTTTCAAAACCCACCTTCACCATGATGAGAGATGTGATAACAAACTACCAGGACCTTCCATTATCATGTTGAAGGAGAGATAATGACCCTTAAGTCCCACCTTCAAAAGTACCTAGAGGGTGACTATAACCAAAGGTATATAATCTCATATAATATGGAAGGCATTACCGTTTTTATAGAATAAGATACGGAGATAAGATGGTAAATCCCAAACAACTCCAAAAAAACTGAAGTAAATGTAAAGCCAAAAATCCATTCTTGCTTGCATTTTCAATATAAACTGATACAAAGTACAATAAAAACCTAGATGAAAAGTAACATATGAAAGGAAATTAGAAACAAATACTCTTGAGGCCTAATCTAGTAAGGTCTAACTTGGTCATCAATGTTCTCTTAGAAACCTGAATGAGGTTTTATATATGTAGTGTGAGTATACAAGTATACTCAGTAAGGATAACCAAAAGCACTAATGCACAAGATAGGAGGCATTCTAATGACCATGAAAAAGTAGGGATACCCAGATTACCAAATAATGAAAACTGTCACCCAACCACACCAGGTCACACTCTCAAAATAACTCAAGTCTGGTAAAGTAATAGTAATATCCATTGATATTTGGGTACCCCACCCCTCTTTCCCACTCGTTAATTAGGACATCCTATGTGTCAGACCTCCCCCTGGCTCCAATGTAGTCCAACTACTACCCCAAAAATAACCGAATGGTTCAAAATAGCCACTTACATGCCTAAGGAAACCTAGGATAGAACAACTAAAACCATGCCCAAAGACACACATGCCTCATCCTGAAGACACTTGGCAAACAAACATGTCCGCACACACCTAGGCCAAACACGACAACACACAATTCCCAAAGAGTCTTGGCACATAATGATACTTTGGCCATCACAGCCTACCCCAAGTGTCTTTCGATACCTAGGAGAGTGAGCATAAATGATCTAGTAACCAGACACTCATAAGAATGTTGATAAAAAAACCCACCCCCCATGTCATGGGGGTGTTCATCACAAAGTTCTCAACATGGGTGGCGTGCGTGTAAGAAAAATAGAACTAAATATTATACATATATATAATCTACCACTAATCATCACCTAAGTATTCCAAAACCAACAACCAGCCCATACACAACCACTCTTGCTGTTGTGCCAACATACAAAAGTACAAAACAACCACAACCAGAGCATAACCCCCCTTTTTTTAGGAAAACAATTACCCAAATGAACCCATTCCCATTATCATATTCAATTGATAATATTTAAACATTCCTAAACTACCTAGAAACTATCATGAATAACCACAATCCAAAACAATAACAGAAGGAAAAATAGCCAAGACAGATTTTAAGCATTCACACCTGGTTCTCATGTATATTCACACCCACAAAAGTGATCCATGAGGTCCCTAAAAGTACAAGAACCAAACCAAGCACCAAAATACCGGCTCCACAAGACCTCAGATTCAAAATATAAAAAATGAAAAACTAGATATCCCATTCCCTTCTATATCAACCCTCAACTATAAAATAGGGAACCATTTCATACCACCAGAACAGAGAAAGGATGTCTTCAAATTCATCCAACACATTTATTTAATCCCTTCTTTCATTTTGGTTTTTTTGGATGATCAGACATGGATTTTTATTCATCTGAAATCCATTTTATCAACCATATTTATTTGATTAACCATTTTCCATGATACAATCATTCAATCACAAGATTATTCAGAAAACAAAGTTTCATTAGTGCACAAGAAAGGACTACCAATGACCATAGTTTTCGGTGGACAGAAGCCCATAAAATTCACAACATAAAAAAAAGCATAACACAACAACATCATCATCATTCCTACAACATTATTATTTAATAGTTCATTCATTATATTATTTATATTCAGTTTCAACTACTTCTTGAAGAATCATCATCATACCCACCCCACATGGTGCACACTAAATTGAGATGAAAGAAAAACTAGTACTTAGATGATCATTGATTGATGTTTTCTCCTCACACCAAGAACTGAGGATGAATGAATTGATGAGGAATAAATATGAGGAATCCAAGGCTAAGTGGGAATGAGTCCAATAAGGTCCCAGAATATGTCTTAGAAGGAAGTTTCCAGCCCCACTAAGAGAAAACCGAAAAGGAAATAAGAGAGGATCTTAGTTTAAGAAAAGGAGAGACCCTAAAATAATGGACAAGTTATTAAATTCTGTAAAAATATGGTCATGTCTTTACCACGTGGTTGGGTGGTTTGAAAAATTGTGATTAATTGAGATTTAATAATTCTTCTCAGAGATAGTGGAGATAATGGATGTGAGTGAATTGATTTCCTTAAAACAGATAAAACATGTAACCGGGGCGAAACTGGAAACATGCCAACAGGTGTGACAGTTTGGAAAAAGGCCACATGTATTGGTAATTCAAGGTTTTCCGAACACATAGGGGTTTAAAAAAAATTTCTTGATTTAAATGGATTTGAAATGGTTATTAAAACACTTTTTCTTAAAAATATACATTACTGGTGTGAAACTAAAAAGTCCTCGAAAAACTAGGAATGCCTCATTATTAGGTGAGTCAATGTCGCCCCGACACCGTCACCTGGACACGATAACCCTAGAACTTTATCCCTTTCACCGATGTCGATTGGTTCTACAGACGACCCATTGGTGCCACCAACGCGCATATGTGCCATCGACTCCCATTACTGCCACTGATATTCATCAGTGCCACTAATGTCGATTTTTTCCACCAACGCCCATCAGTTCCATCGATGATGATCGGTGTCGTTGTTCATTCATCCTGAAATTCAGAAAACACCTTAATGAGTTACTGATGGACCCCAAGATACACCAAACTCCATAATTATGCAATGTAATAGACAAGGAGGATATATAAACTTATATTAGATACCTATCAAACTATTCTCCCCCTCAATAATTCAAGATTAATCCCAAAGAAAATAGAGGGTTTCCAAACAACCACTTTGTAAGATACCACTCAATGACAAACCACACTGAGTTGATCCATGGATAGAACAAAATTTCAACATCTAGGAACACCTCTCCATAATCTATATCCTAAAAAAATATGGATACATTACCTATCCTCTCCCCCAAGTAACCATACAAAAATATAAAGGTCACACTATCTAGACTCGTAGATTAGGGAGTTTCTTCTTCCATGTCAATATATTATCCACTTTGGGTGGCACTATGTAGCCCACACATGTTTAATTGCATCCAAATTAATTCTTCTAGATTAGGGAACAAGTCCTCCCCTCCCCATAGTCAATACTTTTCATACACATTCATAGAATAATGAAAACATATCATCTCTTAATTAACAAGGTCAAGCATTATATCACAACCAAGTACACAACAAAAACAAAAACAAAAATCAAAATAGCTATGGGTAATAGGCACACAATTGTGCCTCCCATTCCCATGTACTCTCCTCAAGGCCACTGTGACTCCACAACTCTCAAATCAAGAGAATGGTTTATCCAAAAATCACCTTATCATGAAGATACTCGATCCTCACCGCTCACTACATGAACGTCCCATCATACTTGATATCCAACTCTCCCTAGTCGAAGATGTGGTAGTCATATTGTAGATACTGAAAAAGTAGAGATTCATGGAAGATGTTGTGGACCCTCTCTATAGGCGGTGTAAGCTCTAGCTAATATGCCACCTTGCCAACTCCTCTCAACACCTTGAATAGTTTGATGAACATTGGAGAAATATTATGACCCTACCAAACCTCCACTACCCACACTGATGGGAGACCTTTAAGAACACTTGGACGTAAACATAGAACTCCAAGGGTCTCCTCCTATGATTGGTATATGACATTTCTAATCTTTAGATGCCTTCATCATGTCGCACACAAGGTGAACCTTCTCTGTCGTGCCCTGCACTACCACTAAGCCAAGAACACCTACATCCCAAACCTATGCCCAGCACAAGATGGAATGAATCAACCTTCCATAAATGGCTAAAAATGATTCCATTCCAATATTTGAATGATAACTACTGCTGTTGGAAAAAACTTTTATAGCCATGTATAATTACCATGTCCCTCTAGAGTCTAGAATACATGCCCACAACATATCCCACAACGTCTGGATGGACCTCTTTATCTAACCATCCATCCGAGGGTGGAAAATAATTCTAAAGAAAAGACAGGTGAAAATAGAATGTTGTAATCCCTTCAAAACATGTAAAGTAAAGAATGTATACTAATCTGAAAAAAAATTGGGTAACTCCGTGAAGCTACACAACTTCACCCATGTACTTCTGTACCAAGGCATCCATTTTTCTTGACTACTTAATCAATATGAAGTGGGAAAATGTTTTCAACTGATCCACCACTACCCAGACGGATTTACATCCCCCATCAGCACTGGGTACTGTAATGATTAAATACATCAAGAAATCCTACCACTTGCACTCGAGAACTTCACTGTGATGCAACAGACCACCTGGAACATGGTGCTCAGCCTACACCTGCTGTTACACGAGGCACATTGACAGAGACTCCGCCACCATCGCTTGACCCTAGGACACCAAAAACTAACACCTCAATCCCTATTACATATTGGAAACTCATGTATGTACCTTTGGGAATAAGTTATATAACTCACTGAGAAATATCTCATGCATTTCCATTGGAAAAAATAGCTTTCCATGAACCAAAATCCTATTCTGGACATCTTCAGACACCTTTCTGGAGAAACACCTGGGCTAACACGATAAAAAATCTATTCAACCTATACATCACCCCATTGGGACTCCTACACATTCCATACCAAGGAAAAATACACTTTCCTCTCAAACAGAGAGTGTCTTCCATCCTCCACCCTTGCATCTTAGTACAAGGAAGCCAACTCCTCCATTGGACTCTATGCATCTTCTGACTCCCAAAACACGTCATTTTGTGAAATCCTACCCAATGCATCAGAAAAAAAGTTCACCTTTCATGAGGTTCAAGAGATCTTGAATTTGTAGTCCTGAAGAAACTCCATCCACCTCTACTGTTGCAAGATTAAGACTCGCTAGAAAAATACATAGCTTATGCTCCTGTGATCTGTGTACACCACGATGTGTTCTTTGATGAGATAATTCCGACATAATTTTAGTAAGAACAAAAATGCTTCTATCTTCATGTCATGGATGACATAATTATGTTGGTGAAGAAGTAACTACCCCAACACATGATATATCACTCCCCACATTTACATCAACACACACCCCAAACCCAGACCAGAGGCATCATATAACACTTCCGACATTAACCCTTCTTCTAAAAACCTTAGCACTGGGTCACTAACCAGATTTACCTTCATGTAACTGAAATCTATCTCACACTTCTCACTCCAAAAGAAACCATGGTCTTTTCTGGCCATGTTCATCAAAGGTGACGCAACTCAAGAGAAGTTAGGAACAAACCTTCAGTTGTAACCTGGAAGTCCTTGGAAACTATGAAAATATACCATGTTATTGGATGCTGCCCATGAAACAACCACATTGACCTTTGACAGGTCCCCCACTATTCACTTTTGGGACACCATGTGTCCAATGTATTTTCCTCCCATGTTTAGAATATGCACATGGACAATTTCTCGTAGAGATGGCGGTGTCAAAGGATCTCTAAAACTATCCTCGAATTCTTGGTGTGATCCTCCTCTAATCTTGAGTAGATCAAGATTTCATCAATTAACATGACTATGAATTGGTCCTAATAATCACAGAACAAAAATTCATGAGCCCCATGAACATAGATGGTGAGTTTCTAATACCGAATGGCATGACTGAGAACTCAAAGTTCCCATATCTTCACCTAAAAGTAGCCTCCGAGATGCCTCCCTCCTTCATCCTCAACCGGTGATATCCAAAATGTAATTTGATCTTATAGTACCAACCTTCTCCATTAAAATGGTCAAATAGCCAGTCGATTCTCAGAAGGTGGAAATAGTTCTTAACCATCACCTAATTCAGCCTTCGGTTGTCTATGCATAGATTGAAACCACCATCTTCCTTCTTCACGAACAAGACTGGAGCACCCCGTGGGGATGCGCTAGGTTAGATAAAACCCTTCTTCATCAGGTCATCAACCTAAATCAGAAACTCCCACAACATAGAAGGTTCCATCTGATAGGGAACCATTAAAATCAGATGGGCACCAGGTTACATGTCTATCCTGAACTCAACATCACATTGATGGGGTGGAGTAAAAAATTCATTAATGAAGATTTCCAGGAACACAATGATCATCCCATGAACTCCCACTATCTCGGAGTCTTTTTATTTCACTGACATCCCATCCAGAATATAAAAATAGAGTTCCACACATCAACTACCCTCTTGGAAACCCTTCTCGCTGACGAAATCTACACACTGGTCACCCATATCTGAGAACACAACCCTTCTCCCAAAGCTTTCGATAACAGCGTGCATGTAAAATAAGTAGTCGATTCCAAGGATTTCATCGTATGGATTAATTTGTAGGAGAAGGAGATCCCCACTAGGCAGATTCATCCCTAACAACATTCTGCATCCTCGAAAAACATCAAACAAGTCAGTCTGATCTCCATCTTGCACACTCACCACCAGGGGTATGAATAGTCTATTTATGTCCAGGCCTAAGCCATGGGATATACCAAATGAAACAAAGCTGTGTGAAGCTCATGAATCAAACAATAAATAGGAAAGAGTGAATGAAACTTATTGTACCTCAGATGACCTCTAACTTTGTTGGAACCGTTGCCTTTGCAGCGTGAAACTACTGATTCCCAGCTTATCTGCCTCTTTCCTATCGACCGCCTCCCTGGACATGCCCCGGTCAAGGTCCATAAGTAGTGCCCTATGGTCATCCTCCTCTTGAAATGTGTAGTCTTGGAGGAGTGCGCGAGTGATGCCCATACTGCTGCTACTGAAAAGGTGCGGCTAGACGCTACTACTACTGAAGTGGGAGCGGAGCTTTCCCACATCCAATGTACTGCACTCAGTCAAGAAACTAATTCTGAATATTCTAATGACTAAAACAGACAAATAACATTGTTACTAGGCCCGTGAAGAAAGGACAGGGATTGGGAGATCGAAACTAGAACTTCTGGGGCCTATTCCCTACCTACTAAAACCTGGAAGGCCCTGATAATGGAGGCCTACTGCTAACATACATCCCCTTTGACGAGCTCAACTAGATCACCTCATGCGACACACCTCCATGCATGTGCATTCTTACCACCACATTTTTATTCTTCTAGACCTCAAAGTACATTGGTATAGGGAAGAGAGTAATCACATATTGGGGAGAAGGTCGAAGCACCTCCTCTAAGTGCCATGTCCATGAACCCTCATCTGGGAAGAGGTTAGGAGTGAAAAAAAGGAGATATTTGAACTTGATCCCCAACTCTATTACCTTCATAATCCATTGTTGAAGGAAGTGTAGCTCTGGCTTCTTATCAGCCTTCATCATAGAATATGAAAATTCCTCCAAGAACTCATTCTCAAAGTCAGTCCACAAAACCTTGGATTCCCTCTTCTTTACGAGATAGAGCATCCACCAATGATATGATTCCCCTCGCATTTGGCTAACAACCGTGGGAACCCGACACTCTACTGGATCCTAGATCAATATGAAAGCTATCACCAGCTTCTCGATCCATCTCTCTGTATTCATGTCCTAGAAGCTTTTCTTATACTTTCTGATGGTCTTCCGCTGAAAGGCATGAATAATATTCTACCACTGGTCTTCCTCCTCCTCCTTATCATCCCTCCACTGATCTTCCATATCATCTAGCTGAGCCTCGATCGCCCCCACTTCTTGTGGTTATCATCCGGGTGTCATAGCTTCAAGGTAAACATGGAATGCCTCTTCCCAAGTAGCGTATTAGACTTCTTTTAAATTTTTCTTGAACTCTTTAATTATTTTAAATTCCATAAAAACCCATGACATATAATAATAGAAGTCATTATGATGCATGTAACTTTCCTCAGGCCTCTACCCTAAAATCAATGTAGCCTCACCTAGTCATCAGATAGGTTAATAGTCCATGCATTGGATCGGAGGGGGACCTAAAATCCCATGTCCTTGCCAGTCATCCCTGGACTACTTCACGCACCAAAATTCCCTAGCATTGTTTCCCCAGTATACATTGCAATCATCAATGTGCATGATCTAAAACCCCATCATATCTCTCTACCATAACCTATGATTCCCTTCTATCATGACCCGCCACCAACAATATGAGGGAAGGGACAACAAACTACTAGACTATTCCTTCTTCAAGTTGAAGGAGAGATAATGACTCATGAGTCCAGCCTTCAATAGGCCCTTGATTGAAGACTAAAACTCCGGGTATAGAATCCCACGTAATATAGAAGGCATTACCCTTTTTATAGAACATGTTCAAGAGAAAAGATGGCAAATCCCAAACAATTCCAAAAAAACTAAAGTAAATTTAATGCTGAAAATCCATTCATGTATGCATGTTCAATATAAACTGATAAAAAGAACAAGAAAAACTAGATGAAAAGTATCCAAATAAATGATATCACTGACGACAACTCCTGAAGCCTGAGCTAGTAAGTTCAGGTAGGGTCCTTAATGTCTTCCTGGAAACCTAAAAGCAGTTTTACATACATTGGGTGATTATTCTGGTATACTCTATAGGGAAAAAAGATCATGTGCACAAATTGGAAGGCATTCTAATACCCGTGAAAAAATTAGAGATACCAAGAACACCATACAAGGAGAACTATCCACCCGGTCTCACCAGGACACACTCCCCAAATAATGCTAGTTAGGAAAAGTAATAGTAATAGCACATGAATATTTTTGTACCCCAAAACTTTTTCCCACTAGTTATTTTGGGCATCATATGCATCTGACCTCCACCCACATGTTCCAATATAGTCCTAATGTCGCCCCAATAATAACCGTATGGGCCACAACATCCACACATCCCACCCACAAAAACCTATTCCAAAAAAACCACACATAACCACACCCGCAGACACCTGGGCCACAACAACCACTACCATGGCTGAAGACACATGGGGAAGAAACAACCTCTTCCATTCCCAAAGACACCTGGCCTCATCCCTAAGACACTTGAGAAACAAACCTGTTGCGGCGCACCTGGTCCAAACACCACAACACACCATTTTCGAAGAATAGTAGGAAATAACAAACCTTATTCCATCGCAACCTACCCAGTGACTCATGGACTACATGGGAGAGGAATCAGAAAGGTGCTAGTAACCAACTACTCATTAGAATAGTGTAAAAAACACCCTCCCCCACAAAATGGGGGTTGTCGGAATGAAGTACTCAACAAGGGTGGGGTAGGTATAAGAGAAAAAATAAGTAAATATTATACATATAGGTAATCAATCACTCATCCCTACCAATATATTTTGAAACTAGAAAAACAGCCCATACACAACCACTCTTATTTCTATCCCAACTTTCACAAGTACACAACAACCATAACAAGAGACCAACCCCCTTTTTGGAAGAATATTCCCCAATTAAACATGTTCTTGTTATCATATTCAAGTGATTATATTTAAACATTCATTCAACACTGGTAAACTAACAGGCACAACCACATGCCGAAATAATATCTTACGGAAAAACGACCAAGTGGGATTTTAATCACTCACACTCAATTCTCTTAAAAAGTCACATAAAAAAGGGATCTTTGAGATCCATTGAAGTACTGGAACCAAACCAATACTCTACATATCGGCTCCACACGACCTCAGATTCACAAGAAAACAACTGAAAAATGAGAGATCCAATCCCTATCCATGTCACCCACAACCATCAAATAGAGCAACAATGCATACCAACCGGATAGAGAATTGATGTTTTCAAATTCATCAAACACCATTTATTTAGTATTTTATTTATATTTGGTTAACCAATGTGATCCCACATGGATTCTTATTCATAATTCATCCATTTAATCAAACAATTTTATGTGATTAACTAGTTTCTATGATACAATCACTCAATCAAAAGATTCTTTAGAAAACATAGTTTCATTAGTGCGCAAAAATGGACGGCCAACTGCCATGATTTTTAGTGGACATCATCCCACATAATTTGAAACATAAAAAAGTCAAAATACATCAACATCATCAATATTCCCACCCCTTAATTATTTAATAGTCTATTCATTGTTTTCATTAAAGTCAATGTCATCTACATCTATAAGGTTCATCATAATACTCACCCCACATGATGCACAAAAAAGAGAGATGAAGGAAAACCCCATACTTGGATGATCAGCGATCGATGTTTTCTCATCACACCAAGAACTAGCGATGCATGATTTATAGTGGAAGAACTCCGAGGACTCAAAAGATGAGTGGCAAGGGCTCCAACAAGGACAGTGATTTGGCATGGAAGTAAGTCTCTAGGGGAACTATGAAAAAACCGAAAGGAAAAGATGAGTGGACCTTGGCTTAAGAAGAGGCTAGCTCATAAAATCATGGAGATTATTTTGAAGAACATAAATGTTTTATCATCGCACAACCATGTTTTTGGGTTGTTTCGCCCATTCGGATCAACTGAGATTTAAAAATTCTCCTCAGATATGGTAGGGATAACGGTTGTGAGTGAATTGATTTTCTTAAAACAGAGAAAACATGTAACATGGGTGAAACAAGAAACACACCAACAGGTGTGACACTAAAGAAAATGGCATCATGTTTTGGTAACTCAAGGGTCACCTGACTCTTTGGGGTTTAAATCAACTTTTATTTTCTTCAAATGGCTCTGAAATGGGTATTAAAACATTTTTACATCAAAATATATGCTACTACAGCAAAATTGGAATGTCTCGGAAAAAGTGGGAATAACTCACCATTAGGTGAGTTAATTTCGCCCTGACACCTTCACTCAAGCACCGTTTCACTAGAACAGTCGCCCAGGCACCAAGGACAATTGGTGCTAAAGACAACCCATCAGTGCCACTCTCGCCCATCGGTGCCACTGACACCCATCAGGGCGTCTAACACCCATCGTTGCCACCAATAATCATTAGTTCCATAGATGCCCATCGGTGCCACGATTCATTCCACCTGAAATTTGGAAAAGTTCTTAATGTGTCACCGACAGTCCCGAGGATACCCCAATCACCAGTATTTGAAAAAGTAATGGAATAAGAGGGTATGTTCCATTAAAACTCTTGGATTATTAAAATTATTAAATAATTCCAAAAATTATTATTTCACATCAAATACCTTTAATTCATTTTTTAAATTAATCACTTAAATTTACAAAAAACACATGAATATAGTAGATGATTTAAAATATAATACTTTTTATAATAAGTAATAAATTATTATTTACTATAAACCAATTTTAACCCAAAATCATCAAAAATACATTACTTTTACTATTTTTTAAATTATTTACTTTTAGTTTCTACTACTTAGATAAAAACCGAGTAAGCAATGTATAAGCATTAAAAGTTTTTATGAAAACACTAAAAATATTATCAAATTAAACCTAAGAAATTAAATTATTAATTATTAAACTAAACAAAAATATTTATTAGAAACTTTTTTTATCCCTAATAGAATATATATGATATATTTAATTTTGAGAGAGTGATATTTTTTTTCTTTACCAAAAATGTTATATAAATCATTTTTAGGGAAACATTTTCCATAAAAACAAAATATTTAGAACAAAGTAATAAAGGTCTATATTAATTCATAAAATATTAATATATTTAAAAATAGGTGGTCTCATCGCTTAGTTTTAACCTCGGTTAACCCGATTTTATAATTTACCAAGGTGAAATATTAAAAAATAAAATTTACTATAAATTATGATTAAAAATCAAATTCATATTATTAAATAATTATTATTAAGGTGATACAAAATTTAGATTCTATTTTATGAAATTTAATCTTTATAATTCGTATAAATTCCATTTATAATAATCCCAAAAGTGTAATGTAAATTGGTTTTTAAAAAATGCATTTTATGTCTAAAATTATTATCAAACCAAATCAACTATAGAGGTGATAAAAATAGTTTAAAATAAATTATTTTTAATAAAAAAGGAAAAATTAATTTTAAAACCCTTCTAAATAATTAACATTTTAAATACACAAAATAAGAATACTATATTCTTTAAATATCAGTATCTTCAAGATTCACCAAAAAATACCTTTTTTTTTATAATTCTAGGAAATTTGGAAGAAAAATTATTTGCATATGTGGAATTAAAAAATGTCAACATTTTTATAAAATAAATATTCTAAAAGTGGAAAAAATTAATGATAATATCCATGAATATAATTCAATCAAACCCATTTTCAAAAAAAAATATATTGAAGCATATAAATAACGTTACTAAAAAATGAGTGACTATTTCATAAGAAATTATCAAAAAATATGTATTGACTAAGACCATTATACATAAATTCAATAGTTTTTTTATTCATACTCATACATAGAAAATTAATGTATTAATAATAATGGTAACATTTAAATAGTAATATTATTATTTCATATCACAATTCCATCAAATATTGCTACTACTATCAATATTTCTATAGATATTATTAATCTTTTAAAAAAATTGCTTCTTAAATTCTCCCCCCTTAATAAAATTAAACTATCAAAATTATATACCTGTTATAAATGGATTAAAGGTTTTATAAATCTCACATCATGGATATGGATAATAAAACTTATTTTTTAAAAGAAATGTGGTGAAAAAAAGGATATATAAAATATCACATAATAAAATACAAGATAAGAAAAACATTAGTGGGATGTTAAAATATAATAATGGTGCAGAAAAAACTATTAATGGCTAATAAGTAAGGATAAAGAAGTTTTTCATGTGAAATTTAATTTCTAAAAAAAAAGATAAATAAGGGGTTAAAAAACCATTACTACTATAGAGATTAAGGTAAATGAATCAAAATTTTATTCAAATAACTTTTATATATTATTTTAAGCATCATTTACTATTTCAAAATCCACAAAACTAAAAGAATACTGATTATGTCCATGCCAAACATGAGTATAAAAATTATTTTTTCAATATGGGAATAATTCTTCATCTTAAAAGAAACTTCTAGATATATTATAAAATCATAAAATTATTTTTAAATATTTTATAATGTATTGTTAGAAAAAATTTAATTTGCCCAGAATATTACCCAAAAGTGTAAAACTATGTGTGTAGTGGGAGTTTATTTAACTTTTCGAAGATTTATTACTGAGTATAATCATCCCAATCATTTCAGGATTATTACCCCTAGACGCATTTGTAGTAATACCATTACCACATGTAGTATCTTAATCAATATTTATTACTATGAAAACTATATATCTTATAGCTTATCAAAACATTTATCATATCATTCTATAATGATACATGTCCTCAAATAATTTCATATGGTTATCTTCTCTATTCTACGTTTTCATAAATATATTTTACAAGGAATCTAATAAAATTATTATAATAAGAACTATAATAACCCCAACTTGAGTAACATTAAGTCAATTTATACTTTATTACATTTTCATAAATGTTGGGCATATGTTGATTCAATAATTATATTAATTTATATTTGGTTTTCATACCTTCCAACACCCATATTTTTTTTACTAATAAAATTATGTATTGTGAATTTCTAGAAATTAATTTTCATTGAAAAAGTTATTCTATAATTATATTCAATATCTTGATCTCCAAGGAAATTCATGGATGTATTAAAAATTTGTTTTTAGTGTATTTTATAAAAATTTCTATTAACCCTGCAATGGTAAACATATAATATGGAGTAAACCCAATGTGTATCATAGAATATATGAATCATATATAAAATTCTATTATGAAAGTATGGTTAATCAACCCTATATTTGTAATGAACCCAATGTTTGAGAAAGAATAAAGTTTGTTTCATCAACACTATATTCGAAATCAACTCTATGCTCAAGGAAAAAATGTATGGTGAATCAATACTAATTTTGTAATCAACCATATGTTTAAAATTATATGTTTTGGGTTTTATTTTCAAATGAAAAAACACTATGTTTAACTAATCAATGACTTATTTTTAAATCTATGATATTTTATGTGATTTCTACAATGGACTTGATGGAAATAGAAAATGATACAAATATATATTAGGGCCGATTAAAAGGATAGTTTTTATTATTTTAAAGGATTATATTATATAAAAAAAATTATTATTATAAAAGGAAATAACAACTCTTGTGACATTTTTAAATTAAAATATTCATGATTTTGTTTTTGATATTTCTGGAGCTGGTTTGACCTGGAGTTGTTTAACCTGCTATATAAATATCGAGCTATTCTTAATCAAAAATATATATTTATCATTAATTAATGAAAATTATATGTGTTTTTTCCTTCATGTCTATACATTTGAGACATACATGTATAGATCAATTTAATTTTCCAAAAATTTTATTCATCACTACTAAAACATTTATTTATTATATATACTTAAAATAGAACGATGTAGAATTTTGTAATGAGGAACTTTCTAGATATTCATGTTTAAAAAATTATAAGTATTTTATTCAGTGTTGTTTAAAGATATCATGTGAAAATGTTAAAGATATGTATACTTTCATGCTACATTGAAGATCTTATTCTACCTATTTGTTGCTGCTGTATGTGGTGATGTCTATCCCATACCATCAAAAAAATCAAACACCCTTGATTTATTTGAGTTGCAAATTCCCATACCTAGTAATGGTTGTTTTTAAGTAACTTGTAAATTTTTTTGGATATTTGGTTGTTTTTAAAATAACCATAAGCCTTTTTATGTTTTTTGAGGTCTTAACTACCTGCACTCTATTTTGGATTGTGAAGGTCTTAGGATTATAAGACCCAATTCAAATCATCGTGCTCAGGGTGTTGACAATTGGTGGAGTGGACTCCGTGATATTTGTGCCTTGAACTACTATAAATCTAAATGTTCATTTATATTATTAGTTTTTATCGATTAATCATCTTTGATAGAAATGGATAGGAACACTACAAAACAAGATAGTTATTATGAATATGTCAAAATTTTGAAAACCACAATTCACCCTTTCTTGTTTATTTTCATTTGTTAAATCTATCCCAACAAAACATTTTGATTAAAGGGAATGAACTTATGATAAAAAATTCTTTAACCAATGATATAAAAAAATTATCTAATGGTTATACATATTTTTTACTAGCTCTAACATGCCATAGTTAATGATTCAGAAAATGACCCTATGAAATAATTGATTCTATGTAAGATATGTCAAAGATTTTTGCTCCTTATTTAAATATAATCATTATGGATGATGAAAATACATTATGATTATTTGTTTAAAAAATATTTAAATAATAGTTTATTTAATGATATTTAATCTTTATGAGGTTCCCAAAGATGATTTTTATGATTGGAGTACCGATCATGAAAAATAACATGATCTCAGTTAAAAATATAAGAATTATATTGTGTGTGATTTAAGAACTAAATAATCCAATCAATTATCTCAATTTTCTACTACATATATGATGTGGTAGACTATTTTAATTTCCTATAAATAAATAGTCAAAAATAGACAATTAAGTAACACCATTATGTATGTAATGTTTGATACTATTAGAATGTATCAGAATGAAACAATCAGTCAAATGGATGGAAGGTTTAAAAAGAGAGTTAATGATGTTGAATCTTTAAGATATTCAATTTAATAATCTAATCATACATTCAAATTACACAAATTACAATCTCCAATATGGAATATACTATCTGAAGCTATATGAAATTATACATCAATAATGAATTTAACAATGAGGGACTTGGTTAAGACTATGATGACGTATGAAGTCAAGATGTAGGTTGAAGATGAAATTATTTTAAAAAATTATGAAGTATCTCTTATGACTACCAATGATGAATCATCTATTTCAAATTGTACATATCGATATAAATATCTATTATATCTTTCTAAAAATTTTAAAATATGCACAGAGTGAAAAATAATGTCACTGAAGATGATAATTGATGTGAATGTAAGGAAAGAAGTCATAAAAAATATAAATTTCCTTTACTCAAAGAAGAAAGGAAATTCAATTATGAATGGAAATGCATAAAAACTATAAAATCCACCAAGATTTATACTTCTAGATCATATGGTGAATCTTATGAAATTCAAAAGCTAAGCATAATGTTATATGTCTAATTTTTTGATAATAATGTGTTATATTTCTCTTAATCTACATGATCAAGTTATAAAAAACATTCTTATGATGATTTAAATAAATATTTTTTTATGATACCAAACAAATATTAATCATTTAAGAAATATCATATAAAACATAATAAATCTTATGATAGTATTCAATTAGATAAAGAAAAATTTATCCAAAAACACTATAGATTTAAAATATAACACTTCTAAAATATTTTATGATTTAAATAACATTAATAATAAATAATTAATTGTTGAAGTTTTTTATTGAATAAAGATTATATTATTTTAATAAGTAGACAAAAATAAATAAATTAAATCCTTTTAAAAAATAAAATAAAAAAATAAAAAATTGAAATATGAGGTAATGGTAAAATACTAAATTTGAAAACAAATTATTTTGTTTCTATTTTAAATTGAAAAAACATTTCTATTATTAAAATTTTCTATTGTGGTTCAAATTTTTATTATAAAAATTATTTATATTTTACGAAAATAAAAATTTCTGGTGTTAAATGTTCAAATTTCTCATTTTTTTTAATTGTAGAATTTTTAATCAGAAAAATATTGTTTACCAAAGAATTTAATTTAAACAATTATGGACACCAAATCATATGAGTACCAAAAATCATTTTACTTTGATGTTTTTTTAGATTATAAAACTAAGATATATCATTAAATCACAAACTGTTTGATCGATGGATATATGTTTACATATATACTGGAAGAGTGAATAACTTTTAAGTAGTTCATTATCAAAAATTACTTTGTACTAATGTTACTAATCCATGAAGTAGTTTATATTAATATTTTAATACCTATTGTACAATAATTGAGTTATTTAGTAATATAAGGTTATATATCAATGTTTAATAAAATATTCCTCTCTATATAAATAATGAATTTTTTCATATTTATTATATAATATTTTTTAATACTTCTATTTTGAAAATAAAATTGTTTGTTATGAAATGTGTATATATTCATTTTCAAAAAAAACTCTTACAGTTTATTCTTACAATTTTATTTGGTTAGGAAATGTATATAATTATTATTAGGTAACGTGTATTTGAGAAATTATTGTTTCGTATTCTTAGGCTCAAGGAAATGAAACACCATCTCTATTTTTTCAGAATCAATTGTTTCAAATTTTTCATAAAATATTTATATTCTTCATCTTTGAAATATCTTATATAAATGACTATTAAAAACCAGTCATATAAAAATGAGGAGATAATGTACTTATAATTCCATATAAAATCATTCTCACAAAAGGATAGGAGGTAATCCTCTTGACATATTGAACGAACACTCAATCACCTTCATTGATGATTCATGTTCTAAATCATTTGAAATAAATAGAGATGTTCATAATTCTAAAAAACTAGAAGTTTTAAATTTCAAATATCTAATGAAAAATATTATATTTACTGTTATCTATTTGAATGAAGAAAAATTGTAGCTAAAGGTTGATTTGGATGCATATATAAATCCGTATGATGATCTATAGAAATCATCAGTATCAAATGTTGTTTTTGATTTGATGTAACAGGAGTATCAGAATACTAATTATAGTATGATCTGAAATGAATATTTTAAAAAATTTAATGTTTAAATACTATTTTAAATAGAGATTCTTAGAAAAAAAGATATTACAAATCTCAATTTTGATACACTGATGTTGTAACTAGTTGAACAATGTTCATCTTATTCTTATCAATGAAAAACAAATGTTCAAAATAGATAAAAAGAACTATTATGAGTTTCAACTAATTATGTGAAATAATTCCTCATTTGGAAGGGTCAAAAAAATATTCTACTATTTATTATGCACTTTTATATTTTATTAATATAAAAAACAATGTTATATGTATTTTGTAATTATATTATTTAAGTCAAAATAATGATATTTGTTGCTTCGTAACTTCTTTTTAACTTTTTATATTTCTTATGAATGCTTGAACATAATTTTGTATTTAATTATGAAAAATTTCATTAATGTAATTCAATATTATTTGATTTAGGGGGAATTTTTAATCATTTAATTACAGAATTATTCTCATTTGAATTTATTCTTTTCGTAGTGAAAGGAAAAATACATTTTCGCGACATAATTACTCATATTATCAATTTGAGGTACCAAAAAGTGTGAGCAGATTTATGTTTTAATTTTAGTAGTTTTACAATGATCATAATGTTATTGAGATTTATTTGTTATTATATTCATCTAGCTAATAAAGTGGTAGAATTCTATGTTGGATTTGGTGGCCTAGAACCAATTAATTTGTACTTTATTTATTAATAAATACCTTATCATATCATGGTTGTTCTTCTGTGTGTCAGTGCTTGTAAAAATTTCTTAAGGATAACTATTTTATTAAAGGGTCATATTAGATCCCTACTATGATGGGAACTCAAAATATCCCTAACACTATTCTTGAAAATAAATGTTCTATGGTCAGATGATGTTATTTGAGGAACACAATTAATTCTGGCCATTACGGGTGAGGAATCATAAAACTTTTAGGTGCCTTTTCATGGTTCACGCCCTTGGAAATATCCAGGAGGATATTATGAGAGTGAGACCAGCCAATAAGAAATCCACATTTCACAGTGTCATTGGATGTTCCTATCTACAGACATGTGTATTAGTCCTTAGGATTTAAGATTAATATTATAGGGCATTACAACTGGCACACTTAGATGTATTGAAAAATAATTTTATAACATAATGTTTACAGAAAGTTAGGATATGTTGGGTTAGTTAGAAGTAATATTTCATTAATATATAATATGAGAAATTATTTTTACCTTCTATTTTATAACATATGTAAATATCTTAGACCCATTAATGGAATCGATATACCCTAAATAAATCTATGTCTATGGTTAGGAATGGGAAGTTCAATTTTGGAAATTCAAATAAAGAATAATCAAGAACATGGGTTTATGGAACATGAATGAAACATGTTTGATTTGAGATATTGAGAAAAGGGGTTACATTACATAATAAGAATTTGTAGATGGTTACAGGTCATTGAGGCATTAATTTCATTCTCTGTGGGTGTCGTGGTGTGTTTCTAGATGCTCACCATGGACTTTATACATGCTCTGCATAATCCCACAGAAAAATAGGCCTAGAGGGTCACAGACTAAGTTGGTCCAACTATCTTATTTAAATATTAATTTAAAAAGTAGAATAAATATTATTCCCAATTTTAGTTTAATAGTCATTGGAATATTGATCACGTTTATTAGAACCCTAGTTATTGAAGAATATATATTGTGGGCGAAATAATATATATTTATTAGTGAGTAATGCAATGATATTTATTTGAAAAATAAATACCCATTATTTGAGGACTAATAAATTTGTTGGAGAAAATAATGAAAATGGAAAAACAAAAGTACACATCGATATATATTAATATACACATCATGTTATTATTCTTGGGATTTCTGAGAAATAATAATATTTATTTAATTCAATAATATTAGGTGTAATTCACTAGGCACATGTCAAGTAATAAAAATAATCAACTATAATTATTAGAAATGGGGTCTTACAAAGAATTAAATGAAATGAATAAATGATTTTGGGTAATTAATTCATTTTATAATTCTATGTAATTAAAATCCCAATTATATAATTCTCATTCAATTTCCATTTTTAGGGGTTGTGCACAACAAATATAGAGAAAGCTCTCAATCCAAGAGATAATTATTTTCTTCCAAGAACACTCTCAAGGTTCGAGAGTGATCCTCCTCCACCAGATCAACAAGAGCGCTTTTCAAGTGACGCTCAAGGAGATCGAAGGAGGACATCGCAAGAGAAGGCTCTTTTGTGTCAACACCTATAAAAACCTTTGGAAATGTCGAGATATACATGGAGCTTGTGTGGGTCATCACTAATAAATCATACTCTTGGATTATATGACAAAATGATGGATCACATAGGATCATGACTAGAAACATCAAAAGAGAGAGAATTCCATCAAAGTAATGATTGTCTTTTAATTAAATTAATTATACCCAATATGTTATGATCCTATCAATAGTTTAGGATACCCTTATTTCCTTTCATTATTCATTCTATTCCAAAGATCCGAAATTTTATTATCGTGAGAGAACTCAGGTTGATTATTCGTAATGGAAAAAAATAATGTTGGGTATACCCACCAATGTACTTCTGTTGTATGTAGAACCTATAGTCTATAGTACACTAAAGTTTATAGTCCTTTAAAAAGGGATGTTATAATGGGGGAGAAGTTTATTGATGATTTAGTATTTAATTTAATATAAGGAAAATATCATATCATTATATTAGGAGATACATTTTATTTATGAATGAAATATTATATAAAGAAAATGGTGGAAGATTTATCATTGATTTTTCAATTTTTTTCAAAATTTCATTTATGTGATGGGTTTTGTGATTATAAAAAGTGGGAGATAGTTGAGCATGTGCTGATTGAATAATTTCAATAATTTTTTTGGTTTTGATGCTCACCAATACCCATATTATTTTCAGTAATGAAATTACATAATGTAATTTTTTTGAAATAAATATTCATTGAATATTTTATTTTGTAATTATATTCCTTACCTTGATCTATGAGGAATGTTCATTAATGTATTTGGAATGTGTTTTTATCATATTATAGAAACACTATTCTCGACCATGTATTGTTAAAAGTTTCATAAGTAATAAACCCTATGATTGGAATACTATGTATAGATAATAAATCCTATGTTGTCATGAATGTATACTTAATAAATTCTACATTAGTATGGATCCTGATGATTGAGAGTGGGGAAGGTATGGTTCATCAACCATACAATCAGAAGAAATCTTACATTTGAGGAAGAAAATTTATGGTACATCAACCCTACTTTTGTAATTAATCTTACATTTTCAACCCTATGTTTTGTGTTTTTTATCATGTGAAGGAGACCAAAGTTTAACAATTCAATGACTATTTTAAATCTGTGATATTATTTGATATTTCTGCAACATCCTTGATGGAAATAATGAATTATTCAAATATGTTTCTTGACTAACTCAACTTCACATTATGATTATTTTAATGGTTTCTATTCCACAAAGAACAATATTACTATTATTATAGGAAGTTACTATTATATTGAATGTTTTTGAATTCAAATATTCACGATTTATTGTGAAATCATTTCGGAGCTGGTTTGATATAGAGAACTTTTTCATATTGTATAAATATTTACACATTCATCATTGGAAATATAAATGTAGATTTACTTATAAGAAATGTTGTGTGTCATTACCTGAAAAGACACACTTTGGAGATATATATGTTCAAATATATTAGATTTACTCATAGTTTTTGTCATTGAAGCTACTTCATTTATTTGATATATCTTATTATGAAATAAAAACAAAGTGTTTGGGAGACAGACACATTGGGTGAATTTGTGTATAATAATATAGATGGTGGTTTTTGTTATTATTTTAAGAAATAATTTCAAAACATTTAAGATGTTTATGTTTTCATGTTATGATGAATATCTGATATCAACTGTCAATTTCTTCTATTTGTTAGGAATTTTAACATGTACCACCAAACAAATCAAACTCTTTTTATTTATTTAATTTATTTTTCTGATTATACAATTTCAAGAAAAAGTGTCACATTCTTGTAGTGAGATTTTGATTTTCACTTCATTGTAAAAGATACAAAAGGATTTGTTAAGTCTTTTATGGTTTTAACTGCCGACACATAGTTGTAGATTTTGAAGTTCTTAGGATAAAAGGACCATGTGAAAATCACCAAGCACGTGGAGGTAAGCGTTAGTGGAGTGGACAAGGGGGTATTTGTTCCCTGAATCACTATATATATCCTTTCTCATTTCTATTATTTATTATCACTCTTCTCTCATATTTGAGATAAAAGTAAAGCTACACAACATATAGATATTGGTGTTCCGAATAATTCAATTTTTTGAAGACCACAATTTACCCCCTCTTTTATCATTGTGTTAATTATTTCTATCCTCAATAAATAGTAAAATAAAAGGGTTCCCATCTCGATAGTCCAGTTTTTTTAGTTGTTTTGATTAATCATATAACAAAATTATTCCCATTTTCGATTGGAAATAAAATATAAAAAATATATAAATCAAATATTATGCATCTTTGATCTCATTGAAATAATTTTTATTTATATACTGGGGAAATAATTAAAATATTTGTGAGATAAAATTCATAGTTAGATTTATTTATTTTAGAATGTGTCATGATTAAACAAGGAATAATCAATTTGGTAAGGTAATTAGATGAAAGAAAATTTCTTCTAATAATTAACTAGAGCATAAAATTATTCCTTTGATAATATCAAAAAAATAATCTCATGGGGTAAAAAAAGATAAATTAAAAATAACATAAATGTGTAATATTTAATGTTAAAACCAAATAAATAATAATATATATTTTCCTCCAATCCCTTACTCCAAGAAAAAATAAATTATGTTTAGGTATACGCTTAAAAAATCATTATTAAGTTTATCATATTTATTTTTCTCATCAGGCCTTTTGATGTATGAGAGTGTTATATAATTATCTTCCCCACCTGTTACTTAATTGAAAATTAATTCCTCTTTTATTTGATAATAAATATAATTAATAAAAATAGACCTTATAAATAAATATATTTATTGAGTAAAATTTATATAATATAAATATTTACCCTCTCAATCAAATAACCATCATAATAAATACCATATGTATAAATGGAATGTTGATTAGAAGATAAGAATATTCAGGATTCAAAGAATATGTATATTTACTACAAATTTTTATTCTACTAAAATATGATCATAAGAATGTAATTTTTTCATGATAATGATAATGATAAAAATTACTAACAGATAAAAGATGATCATCAATTCATAAAAAAAATATATGTTTTCAAAAAAAGTCATGTCTTCTAAAGAATAAAAAAATAACAAAAACATTAAAATAAGATACCATTAAATATTTTTATTTTTAAAACCATATAAACATGTTGAATAATATAAATATCATAAAATATTTATGGCTATGTGGAGGTATGTTGAAATCAAATATGCTGAAAAACATTCCATTGGACTTTTTCTAAAGTAACATGAAAATGAAACATTTAGAAACAAAATAAAAAAAATCCTTTTAAAACATTTTATGAAGATAATTATAAAATAAAATTCCAAAATTAATCATTTGAGATAATAAAAATTAATTTTTCCATTTTTTTGAAAAATATTGACAAAGAATAAAAAATTTTAATACTGAAAAGAGAAATAAGATCAACATTATTTTAAACATTTATTTTCTTGATTCAAGATTCAATGAGAATAATAGTTGGATGAAAAAGACAATAAACTTAAATATCATGATGAAAAGAAAATAGTTGAATTTTCTAAAATATTTATTGTAAGATTAAGTCACTAAAAAATATATACTATCCAAAAAAATGATATTGCAAAATAAATTTATATATATCAGGTGAAATTTAAATTATAACCCATTTAAAGTGTAAAATTGAATTAAAACATTATCAATAATTAATAAATATATATTCTTGTTAAATACATAGAATGGTTAGTATATATACATCCTAAATTTAAATAGGTGTCTAATACTAAATATGTATCACTGTATTGAAAAATGAGATTAAATCCCTTACCTCATTCCTACACGTAGTTGAGGATGATTTAATATATATATATATGTTGTATTTAAAAATAATATTGATTTATTATGGTAAAATATTCATATTTAAAATGTCATATTTTATGAACTTAAAATATATCATCACCTGATCATTACAAATATTTCATCATTATCATTGTTTCAAGTGTTAAATACATTATTTTATCATGTATGTTTCTTCACAAATTTTCTGGTTCTCTTACATATGAAATATGATCATAAAAAAGGAAAATATTAATTTCATAAATATAAAATATATTCTCTAGAGGAATTTTTTCACCCATTGATATTTGTTAATTATTTACTTTTAAATAAATTCAATCGCATTGATAGCTTGTGTTGCAGTCAACATTAGGTTTAAATGAAAATTATTTATTAAAATATTATTTAAACCTGGCTATATTAACCGATGAATTATATTGGTCGGTGTGAATGGGAATAAATTAATTTTTAAAAATATTATGTGTATACACAACAATTTTATATCTATTGATTATAAATAAAAAAAGAATAATTCAAAATAAATAGAAACGATTTATAAAAAAATGTGGATTCTCTAAAAGGTTGTTGCATCACGCTTTGCAAACATAACATAAATTTAATATTACGATGGTTAAAAAATTTATTTTATAAAATGAAAATAATTTTTTAAATTATAATATAAAAAATATATCAGGATTATGTTTTTTGATTTTTATGAAATGTTTCATTTTTTGAAAAATAGTTATAAATAAAAAATTTCAATTATAAACTATCTTTTCATTTAAATTTTGTATAAAGTTAAATAATACATAAAATTGGATTTAAATTAATACTAGATAAACTATATAATTATTAATATAATAAATTTCATTTCAATCATTTTAATATTGAAAATTGATATAAAACCTTTGTAAACTTTTTCACCTTTCACTTTAAAAATTCAATTTATCATCACGTATGTGGCATAAATTATAAATTCTCTATTTCGAATTACGTGAATGTAATTTTATAAAATGGATTCCATATTTTTAATCATCACAATATATATTATCACATAAGGTAAAGTATTTTGATTAAAATAATCAATATTAATAATATTAAAAATTATATTCCAAAGTTTGGGTAAAAATGTGTTTTCTGTGGGTTAAACTAAAAATATAATGGTTAAAATGATATAAAACATGTTTAAAATGTATTTTATAGACCTGTTTAGAAACTATAATTTTATATTCTCTATGATACACCAATTGGGCCCTTTTATATTGTCAAAAACTTGGGTAAGCCTTTTTTCCTATCCAAAATTACTAGTGTGCCACTCACATGACTTATAATAAGCCACACCTTATCCTCTCTTCTCAACACCTTCAAACACTTTTTTTCTAAAAACTAACAAAAATAACTTAAAACTTATATCACATCATCTTAGAATAATTTTTTGATCATAAATCTATTCATGGAATACATTAGGTATAATCCAAAAGAGGTAGCATGAGAAAACATAAAATTACTAACTATGTGTTTTTTATTTCATTTCATCTGCCACATACTTAAAATAATAATAAAACATGATGAGATAATAAAATAAATGTCATAAATATAAGTAAATTTATTAAGTTAATTTAATGACACGTAATCATCCCAACATCCATAAAATTTGTTATGAAATTATTATTCTTGTGTGTAGTGGACTACCACCTCATGAACCGATATAATTCCTTTTCAATTACCATCTCTCCTAGATAGGTATGAGGATGGATATAGTTTATATATATTAAGTGCATAACATAATTATACCTTTTTAGGTTTTATATCATATATTCCTTTTTTAGTTTCTATTCTTCAGGGTATATGATAACATCACTTGTGTGTACGGTAGACTGCCACCCCATGAAGCAATGTGATTATTTTTTCAACAACGCTTTATGTGGAATATAATAATGATAAATAAAATGAATTTATGTAATAAAAATTAATTAATTTGGGTATTTATGAAATATTTGTTCATTAATAAATGATATTATTTCATTTTAGTTATTTGCTTTTCACTCAATAATAGCTCATAATGTTTTTCTCGTATATGTATACTACTTATTTCATGAATATATATGACTCTCTTTTCATCATCAAACCACATGATTGATATATATATATATAAATATATTTAATGAAATAATATTTTATTTATGATTCTATGATAATTATGGAATGATACAATTTTACTTAACCACTTTCCGTAATGATTGTTGAAAAATGGAAACATAACTTACTTGTATGTATGAACTTCTGTATCCATGATCATAACATAAACCATTAGTCATATAAATATTTAATTATCAGTTTTAAAAGTAATATTTTGGTATAAATATTTTACTTATGTCCTGATTGTTATTCTGTATATGTTTACATAATGACCTCTTTGACCATAGTCATCCTACCAAATTCATTTTCTCCATATAATCCAAATATCATCAAAATATTAAACATAATAATTATTTATTAAGTAATAATATATAACTATGTACTAATTAAAATAAAATGAAAAATAAACCTAAGGAATTATATTAATCCTTTAATTATTTACCATAATTTTATTATTCATGATGATAAAGATCATATTTGACATGTCTGGCTCAACGTAACAGACTTCATCTAAATTTCTCTTTATTATGTAATTTTTTTTGTTTTTAAGCCAAATATATGTTATATTTTGTAAATATTGACCAATTGAAATATAATACTAATATTCATTAATAATTTATTATATTTTATGTTTTAATTTCAATTATTCTATCCAAGTGTGTTTGACATTAATTTTTCCAAGTCGTAATAATCATTGTATAATCTCACATTATTTTGTGGTTGATAAGATTCTCATGAAACAATAACTTTCTTGTGATAGTTTATAAGTATACTTTATATTTATATTAAATTTCCATAATAATTTATAATATATATTATTATTTCAAAAAAATTATACCATTTTTAAATATCGTTTATAAATTAAATGTTATTTGATTAACTAAGAAAATATTGATAAATAAGTATCCATTACTCAATATGAATATTTGTAGATAACACATATTATTCATGAATTCTATTGTTTATTTTATATATGATGATTTCATTATAAATTATGTAATAGTTGGGGACCAAAATTATATATTCCCTCGATGATTTGATTGGTCCAATGAGATAAATTTGTGGGCCAAATTAAATGGGTTTCTTACAATGGGTTTAGACCATCGTGTGAATGATATTGAATGTAGAGTTACGGTGATGCCTGATATCATAAATCTGTATAATTAAGAATTTTCATCAATGATAATATAGTTATTACTATTTTCCATTATATTTCCATAATGGTATTATCTGTGGATTCATTTCATTGTCATTTAATTGATTAAATTGATTAATATTCATTTATTTACATTGTAATATTTGTAATATCGAATATAATTTTTATAGAACAGATATATAATAAATGGAAGGGTTGTTCATATATTTGCCATCCAATTTTTTTACGCATTATTTATTTTGGATAGATATTTATATATGTAAACATTACTGTATATTTAAGCTCAACCTTATTCTGTTTTCTTTCCCTTGGATATGAAGAACAATTACTAGAATGAATTAAAAGATGATTTTTTTCATTTCTATTCTTTAATTTTATATACCTATTGAAAATAGGTATTATGTATGTACTTAGCTACAAAAAATAAATAAAATGATGGGTTCATCTAAAATTTACCCTTTGTATCTATAATAATGAAATAAATGTGACACCATCTTAGAACTACAATTGTAGAGGTTTTTACATTTTTTATTAGAAGAGTATTTGTTTAAAACATGGGACTAGATTAAGAAAAAATAGAATATGGCACATAACACTTTGATATAAATGTAGTATAAGTATAAAAATACACAATTTTTTATAAAAAATATATTATGTCATTTTTCATAGTAATGCATCCATTTCTAAAACTACAAGTGGGCGTAGTTCCAGAACAGAGGTAATTATGGGTAATAACATTGAAAATGATACATTAGGTTGACCTAATCATTACCTGATGAATGAAAATGGGCCTTACTACACACATATTTTAACACACATGGGATATTTTATTTGGGTAATTCAAAGTTTTTTTAATACCCATTGTGAAGTATTTGATAATAATGATTTCCACAAATAAACCATTTGTATGATTAGGGTATTATCTATGCATAAATTTCCCAATTTTTTACATGTATTTCATTATTTTTGGGATTATTCATTCTATTTGTTAATATTATTATCTAATATATTTTTTTCAGTAATTATAAATGGATCCTAAGGGAAGGAATTAAAAATGTATCCGTACACATGATCCAAATATAAAGAATGAATATTTCTTTTATGGGTTTAAGAAAACCATTCAAATCTTTTTATTATCCCAAACAATATCATCATATTAGAATGTTTTATTTTTTTCAATTCAGACAAAGAAATAATTCACTATGTATTGTTTATTCAGAGGGATATGGGAGAAGAAGAGGATATAAGAGAAAAAATAGACAAGTGGAGAAATAAAAGCCATGAGATAACACCCTAGATGATTTATTCCCCCACTACCAATTCTTTTTTTGAAATTGAACGTCATTAATATGGAAATTGATATATAATAACTAAATAATCATATAATGAATGATTAAATATGGTTTATCATTGTTTTCATAACCATAATTACATATTTCTTAACTATTAGATAAGATTAACCTCTTTAGTGTCTCTTAAGGATATATATTAAAATTCTAGTATGACATCATGGAACACATATTTTAATTTATTCTGATTGAGATCCTAGTTTTACATAAAAATTATGGAAAATTAATTAGAATGATCTTGATATTAATCTTCATTGGAGCACCACCTACCATCATTAACATGAGGGGAATTAAAAAGGAACTATATAAACAATGGAATTCATGTTAATGTGATGGTCACTTGAATATAATGGTATGTGAGATGAATATTTACCATTGATAGATTTTTACAATAATATTAGTTTCAATTATATCATTCAAAAAGTGTCATATAAATCAGTATATGGAAAAATATTTTTTACTCCTAATTGTTGGGATAAAGTTGGTCAATGCTACTAATAGGCCTTAATATTGTTTATGAGATGTCAATAAATGTAAATTTCATTTGGGATCAAATTAATATAGCTCAATGTAAGAAAAAGATTATGCTAATAATTAGAGAAATATTTTGGAATTCCATGTGGGATATCATGTTTTTTGAATTTATCACCATTCAAGGGCATCATAATGTATTATAAAAAATCTAAATTGATCGATAGGTACATCAGACCCTTTAAAATCCTTGTGATAATTGGATCAGTTTCATACCATTAGGAAATTCAATCAAAATTTTCAAAAGTATTTGGTGTGTTCCATATATTATTTTTATGTTTTTTCATTGTCGTTATTAATATTTAATATAAAACATCTTAAATTTTGACCATTTTCTCTTAGAAATCCTGATGTCTCATTACGTCTACGAGATTAATATCAAATAAAAAAATTCAAATACAATTAATTTACATTGGAAAATTTGTTTTTATATTTTTAATCATAATAATTTATCTTATCTAATATGCATAACATAATTTTTTCCCATATTGAATAGAAAAGAAATAATGATTATTTTCTATGGTTAAGGTAAAAAGGGCATAACCATGGGATAAACTAAAAAAATACGGGTTAAAATGGACTACATAATTGTATAAAATCTATTGTAAATACCTTTTTAAATACAATATTTTATAATAATTGATAATACTCTCATTTGGGCCCTTTTGGAATGTAAAGAACATGGGTACAGATTTTCTTTTCATACATTAAAAATATGCCACTCATCTCATTTATAAAAGTAAACCCCTCTCATATCTTATTAAAACCTTAAAAACCTATTGGTTCAGCCAATACCAACCCAAATAACATCCCACCATTGATAACCTATTCTATTAAAAAAAATTGATCATTAATCCATTATATAAATAATTTAGTTAAAATCCTTCTATAGTGGTCTGAGAAGATATAATATTCATATCAATGTGATTTTGTTTATTTCTTCCTCCAACTTTTTCAATTATTATTAAAACATTACTATATAATAAACAAAATATAATCTATTTAAAAATATTTTGGTATGTTAATTTCATGACATATAACCATCAAAATATCCATCAGATGGGTAAAAAAATTTCATTTTTATAAACGGAGGACTACCACATCGTGAATAGATGCCATTAGATTTTCCATTATAACCTATCATGATTGGGTATGATGATTTATTTAATATATATATATATATATATATATATTATTTTAATGACATAATTATCCCTCTAGAGTCATAATATAATATAAAAATTGTTTACTTTCAATTCCATATACGATACAAAAATACCGCTTGTGATTATGGTGAAATATCACATAGCAAAGCGTTGAGATTCATTTTTCATTAATTATTTACATAGAATATTAAAAAGATAAATTTGATGATTTTTTGATTGAAAATAAATATTTAATATATTTTTTATATGTTTATCATTTTTAAAATACAACACCTAATTTTCATTCTTACCTTTTCACTCACTAAATGATGGTAATATCGTTTTTTACCTGTGGACAACCGCCTTCATGAAGTCAGGGGACACTATTTTCATCACCACACCACATGTATGATATATATAAATATATTTTGTATAATAATATATAACTTAGAAATTTTTTAGGAATCTATAAATATACAATATTACTTACCTCCACTCTATAATGATCATTGAAAAAATGGAAGCGTTACTCATGCATATGTACGACCTACCATCTATATGATTGTACGATAATTCATTTCATTTAACTATACTTCATGACTAGTTTTAAATTATAAATTAATCTAAAATTTTTATAATTCTTTATTTTTTATTATTTATATGTTTAAATAGTTAAATAATTGAACATATTGGCCAACTAAAGTCATTTTTGACAAGTAATTAAAATATTGTCGAAACATCCAATGTAACATAATTGATTAAATAATCATATATAAAATTATAATAATTAAAATAAATATGAAATAGTTTTTCAATAAATTAAATAATTAACATATATTTATTATTTAGGATGATAATCCACATATGTTATGAGTTAGACACAAGGTATAGAGAGTCATCTAAAATTCTCTTCATTGAGGAACATTCTATTGTTGTGTGAAAAATTTATTTTATATGGTGTAAATAAAGACCCTTCGAAATGTAATATCCTAATTGATTAATAATTAATTATATTTTAATTTCCATTTTTAATATATCATCCATATATATTTGACATAAAAATTATAATGTGGAAAATGTTACTATATAATATCACTGCCATTTGTCATTGATAACTTTATCTTGATATAATCACTTTATTGTCGTAATTTTTCAATGTAAATTACATTTCTATTCAATGTTGATATTATTTTATGATGGATATTATATTTCATAAACCAGATACCATTTTTTAAATATTGTTTATACATCGAAATTTATTTTATTAAATGGAGAATATATTCACAAAAATTCATCCTTTACTCAATACTAATATTTTTGGACCATGAATATTATTCATTAGTTAAATTGATTATTCGATATGTAGAAAATTATTTTGATATGTAGTGATGGGTGGGGATCAAAATTATATATCACCCCTATATATCCATAGGTCTCATGTCAAAAATTAATTATCCAAATTAAAATGATTCTACATGCTATTTTAATTAGTCTCATGAAATGTCCTAATGGTAGAGGTATCATGATGGTAGAGATCACATTGTCTGATAATTAATCATTTCATTCATTGTTAAATCTGTTTTCACTATTATCCATGATATTTTCACAATGATATTATCTCTCGATGCATTTAATTTTCATTTAATTGATTAAATTTCTTATTTGTTTAGTTATTTACCATTCTATATAGATTATCACTTATCCAAATATTGTAATCATGTTATGGATTAAATGGTAGGAATTTTCGGTTTTTTGTATTTCTATGTTTATAATTCATTATTCATTCATGATATCTTCTGTTGTATGAATGCATTACCGAGAATTCAACCTCACCATAATTTTCTTCCCTTTCCCTAGTATATGAATAATAATTACTTAATGAGTTTATGAATTCCAAATGTTTTCAATTTCTATTATTTTTATTTTATATCTCAATGTTACATGGGTATCATGTTTATACCTATTTCTCTAAAACTAATAAAATGGTTAACCCTTTCAGATTTCACCCTTTTTATCTATTCCAATGTAATAAAACAAACAATACATCTAGGATAAACAGGTATATATGAATAAAAAATTTTAGAATCCTCATTGAATGAGAGACATGAAAAATTAATCACATCTATTTATGTAGGTTTTAGTCCACACGTACGCATGAGAGACGTTATTATTTTTTAAACAGTTGAATAGAAACAAGAAAAATGATATAATATATTACCGAACCCATATTTATTCTTTAAATATCTTATATATTAACCAGATCCATATTTATAACCTTCCATCTAAAATGGATATGAATAATTTGTTACACTACCACGTGGAGATGGAAAGTCGTACATATGCATAAGCATTGTTTCCACTTTTAATTGGATTGAGAAGAGATACAAAATTTTTGTCCCATAATAATAATATAAGTAAAATGTATTTATTATACTTAAATTATTTTTATTGTATAGAAAATTTGTTTTGTATTCGTATAAGATGAAATAAATTTCAAAACAGTCAGTAATAAATGATTCCCTCTTCTTTGATAAACATCCATTAGATCTCTTTTTAGAGACCATTGGAAAGATACTTTAATAATACCATAATCTTTAATTTGATTCTAAAAAATATAATACAAATGGGATAGTTTTGGTCGATCATAAAGGTTTAATGTGGTGCAATGAAGAAAAATAAGGTGTTTATTTTTTATAGAAGGTAATATGAACTTTTGGAAATCAAGAAATATTATAATATAATATATTTCTAACTCATGTAAGACCATTAAAAATGAAATTGATTCTAATATAAGTAGGGTACTTCCTTAATATTATCATTCAATGAAATTTATACAAGTTTACATATCATTTTAATCCATATCTTTTTATTTTTCCTGTTAGTTCTTCAATTTTAACCGTAACCTCGGTAAAGGGAATCTAAATAATTTAGAGATATAATCTTTATATAAGGTTACAATTATCTCATAAATGATGATTTATTTCATTTTTACCATTTTTATAATAATTTTTCTCTTGTAATATGTTTATGATTTTTAAATAATTTAATAAAATATTATATAATATTAAATAATATTAATTTAATTTTTAACAATATTTATTTATTTTGACATTAAATACATTTTTATTTCAATTTATTTAAAAATAATGAATTTAAAAATCAAAACTAAAATATTATAAACTATAAATATCTTCATTAACCATAAATCATCCCAAATACATTACTTTTAATGTTTTTAAAATTATTTACTTTATGTTTCCCACTACATTCAAAAGTACTAATTCATCATTGTGTATGTGTTCAAGGTAATTATATAATAAATAAAAACCACAAATAAATTAAAATTCATATCAAAATAATAATTAATATTAAATCAAAAAATTGGGTTGTCCTTATGTTAATACATAAGATTTATTTAATACCAAAGAGTGACATTGTTTATTTTTGTCTACATAAAAATATTACATAGTTCATTTTCATTAAATAGAGTACCATAAATGATTAAATCTAGAGAAAATGGTTATAAGGGTCAAAATAACATTATCCAATAGTAAATAAGATGAAAATATTTTTCCTTATCCATTTGATATAACCATGGTTAACCTAATTTAAACTTTTTTTCCGGGTGAAAAATATTTTACTGTTTTAAACTATTCATTACGCTAAAAAATTATGATGACAATATAAAATGATATTAATTATTAAGATTCCAATTTAGAAACTTTTTTTAAAATTTCAATCTATATAAGTAGTGTAAATCCATTTTATGACATTCTATAAAAGCACAATGATAAATAGTTTTCTTTAAAATGTTTTTACATCTTTAAGACTAAAAGTATTTTTATACCATGATGAAGTATAATGTTGATAATAAAGATATAAATTGAATTATTTTAAACAAAAATAATCTAATGGTATTTTTAGACCAATATAAATAAAAATTAATGTTTTAAAATACCATAAAAAATACATCTTTTATTAAAAATATGTATTTTCAATATTCACCAAAAAAATTATTTTTTCATAAAATAATTAAAAATTCACGTTAATATATTTTTATATTATCATTTGAAGGTGGAATAAATTATTTAAAATTAATTTTAAAATATGAAATGAAATTAATTAAAATATCTATACACAAACTGAAATAAAATCTATTTTGAAGAATTGATTTTTTAAACAAAAAAATGAATTCACTAAAAGTTGTGATTTTATTTAAACATTAATAAATCAATAAATTTTTTATTTATTAGGTCCATTTTACAAATATTGAAAAACAATAACACGTATTGACACATATAAATTAAATGACTAGTTTATAATAGTCCAATTTAAATAATGAATATTTTATAGAATATCGCATTTCACTTAAAGAATGGTGTTGCATATAAATTATTCTATCCAGATTATTATTAATTTAAACTAAATTTTCAGTCTACTATATCTATTCTCTTGAAATTATATTATAATGATAATGTCGTTCATATTACAGTACATTCATTGCCTCTATGAACAACATGATTATTTTTTCTCCACTTTATTTTAGGCAAGTTATACAAATATTATTATACATAAGTTTGATTCTAATAAATATATTATAAATTATTTTAGAATTTTTGAATGAATTAATAACCATTGAATTAAATACCACAAAAATATTTCATGTTTTTCAGTAAAATCATCAAAATGAAACTATCTAATAATTTTAAAATTTATAGTAAATTAATTTTCATTATGCATGAATATATATAGATATATAGGACCTTTTTTATTTTAATAAAGAAATGGTTATTAATTAATTTTACATTATAATTTTTTCTCACATATTAAAATAACTTCTATAATTATCTATTTGTTATCCAATAATGGATCTATTAAATGAACACCCTTGTAATAACATAAGTAAATCTGACAACTCATTGAAATTGTTGTAAATGAGTATAATATAATAATAAAATAATATATATATATATGGATATTTTTTTAAATTAATTAATGTATTTGATTTAATTATTTAGGAGGATATATATAAGAAAATAACAAATCTTAAGACAAGGTAAGGGATATATTTTAACCAAACTATTTTCTTTTAGTTGTGACTTTTATCTCTCCAAATCACGTTATATCTATATTTTACATTATGTTAGGATTTTAATTTCATTATATATATCTTTTAAAAACATAAAAATTTTATTCTACCTTCTTATATTGTTTTTATACATTCTTTATGTTCATCTATCAATTAATTCTTTAAAAACTTGTTTTAGGGGACAAACATTCTTGTTTACATTCAATTTTTAATGAAAATTCAATATATATTCATTATTCAAATGTAATTAACAGGTTTCTTAAATATACTTTTCAAAATATCTATTATAAAAAAATATTTTAGCCTTTATTAGGAATTTTATTCAATTGAACGTTCTATTTTTTACTTACGCATATTTATTCAGATTTAAATGACCAAAAATTTTAATTCCTTATTCTCATTGAAATATTCATGAAATACCCATTAATTATGATATGAGGAAAATAATATGATGAAAATTTATTTCCATGGTTATTTATTAATCTTATTCACTATTTTTTATTGCCTTTTGGAATACATATACATGTTTATGTTATAATAGGTGCACCCATATCATTCTCAAATGCATTTGGTAATTGTTATTTCTCATGGGAAATAATTTATGGGATTATGGAGTAAAACAAATTGATGATGGAACTATTTTAACCATGTGATCTATTCTTAGTTGTTTTCCATGACTTATGAGTATTTCATGTTTTATATATCTTATACATTCCTACATTGGAATGATTTTTCGATTCCATATTATTTAGGGTATGCCCTTGTAATAATTTATGAGAATTGTATTTTATGATATCATGTTAGGAATAATGACTCATATATTATGATTGGAATCATGTTTACTCCCTAATCGATATTTATAAGTGACACATATTTTATATACTTCCCCAAATTTTCTTATCCATTTATTTGATCTCAAATGGCTTATAGAGATCATTAAGTACAAATCAAATAATTGTATTTAATTTTTGTTACATTTTTTATGTATTTATTAACCAAGTGTTACTAATATAATATGAATCTCTGTATTCAGGTAATATACAATTCATATTTATGTTAATAATCAAGTAATTATATGTGTAAACCTCTTTAGTCACTATACCTAATATCTCTAATTACATATTCCTATCCTTATAAGGGTACATTGTTTTATTTTAAACCCCAAATAATATAAAATCTGATTAATAAAAATTCATTTAGAAATAATAATGAATCCATTAACTCAAGAAAAATATTTCCATGATTGTGTAAACCTTTTATATATATAGTTAATATGGGAAGACAAGTTTCATTTAGAAATAATGAAATTTTTTAAGTTGTTAATTATTGAACACTATTTTAATGCATATCCTATAACATTTTATGAAATTATTAAAACAAATTTTATTTTATGTTATTATTGAGGAATTGAATAAAATATACCCCCATTAAACTAGTAGATCCTATGTGAAAAATATTATTGGGTAATGGGTGAATTCTTACAATAACAACCCTATCCTTTCATACATGGATTTTAAATAATTTTTTAAATGAGTAATCTTTACATTATATAAACACATGACTGAGGACAAGAATAGTTTAGTCTCTTCAAAAACAAGGGAAAAACTTCTATAATGGTGAAGGATATTCAAATATTCCCAAAATTATCTTCCCCTTTAATACCCCTATAGAAAACCTATCTTCATAACATGCGGAAAGGTAACATAAGAAATTGATGAGGTTAGATGATCAGTAAGGGTAAAAATTTTAGCCATAAATTTATTATATTATAAAAGAATAATATAAAAATTTTTTGTATATAATCATTATCATAACATAAATTTTTTTTAAACAACCTTTTATGGATCATAAACTATAGTTATTTCATAAGTCATTTACTTTACAAAACACTTGAATCATAAAAAAACATTATCGTAACTCAATCATGAAACATGTGATTATATAATTAATGTTAGTGGAATCATCATAAGTATATAAAACAATTAATAGGTCAAGGATAATTATCGAGACTCTCAGATCTATCCTTAACACATATTTTCCCAAAAAAATAAAGCACATCAACTTGTTTCCCATAATGGATCAAGCACATCAACATGATTCCCATCATGTATCAAAGATATAAACTTGTTTCCCATAACAATATCACGAGATAAAACTCATTAACCAATGCATTAAAGATAGATATGGGTCCCACCAATCAAATAATAAAAACCATACATATGTGTTCCAGAATAACATAAATAATTCAAATTATCAAAACAAATGTACTGAATTGACTTACATAAACACTTCATCATAACATAAATCATTTGAAAGAAATAGTTCTCATAATTATTATTACATCATTAATATATAACATTCATAAAAATAATAAAAATATATTCCTTTGGTTATATCCCTAGTAAATCACATATAATCATCAAATAATAGGTTTTTGATAGATTAATTGAAATAAATCTTAACTAAAATATCCTTTCCATTTTGAAATTATTTTTTTAATGAGATACCCATTTATAAAGGAAAACATTTTAGTTGAAAAACAAACTTATAAACTTGTAAAGAAATATTAATAGAAATATGAAATCTTTATGTAATGAAAGTATGCTCAAGATATTTATGATTTTAATAAAATCCTTCAATATATTTTGTTTTAAAATTCCCAATAATCCAAGTTTAGAAAATAGAAAAAATATTATATCGAAATCATTTTGTAAAATATTCAGACATGAGTAAAAATAACATTAAATATTCATAAGAAAATAGTAAAAACATATTTGATTTTTTTTTTTGAAAAATATTCCCAAATAAAAAATTGAAATTAAAAAACCCCTAATATTTATGAGATTATAATATAATCTTTTAAAACATTACAATCAGTTTAATTGTATTACCCATTAAATAAAGAAAATTATATGGATATTAAAATACAATAATATTATTGATAAGACTCATAAAAGACATTAATTAAAAGAATATACACCATGTAGCATAAAATATTAGTGTATAAGGCATGTTTACCCTATAAAAACAGTGGGGGGAAATTCCATTACCTCATGTATCACCTTAACATAATCATGTTCAATCCTCATCTTATTCAAATATTCTCTATTAGATATCCTCTAAAAGACAATGTAGTTAGTCATTTGGGAATATTATCACCACTATAATGTGGATAATTGAAGTGGATAAGATAAATTGGAATTTTTTTTCAAACTAAAAGACTAAAAGTAATGAAATGAGATGAGGGAATAGGTGTCCTTTTATAATGTAGGTCAGGGTAACTTTTGGAATTTCTCAAAATATTAATTTATTATAAATTAAATATTTATCCAAATACCTCCAAATAAAAATTTATTCAATTATATTATGGGATAGGGTTTTAATACCATCATACAAAATATTTTAGACATGTTTTGGTGAAATTATAAATCTTATAATTTTGATTAATATTTAGTTAACGTATTTTAATTTTGACTACATTAACAACATTCTCATTTTTAAAAGATGGATATTTTTTACTTATATGGTGTAAATTGATCAATAAATGGTCAATTTATGTTACATTTGACCAAAATTTATCCCATTATTCTATATTTTATATTTTTATGATTTTTATCAAATTTAATATAATATTTGTTTAATAAAATATAATTATTGTCAATTTTGACACTATTCATTACAAAAAATTTAATAAATTAATACAGAAAGATAACTATGAATAAATTCTTTTAATAAACCCCTAATATATCATATTATCTTTGAATCTTCTTCTAGAACCATAAGTAATTTAAATTTTATTTCCTTTAATATTTTTAATTTCACTTAATATTGTTTTAAGTTAATTGAATAATTACAACATCATCACTGTGTAATTTTTTATGATTATTAGTTATACACTAAAAATTACAAAAATCCATGATGTAGGTAAAACTGTTATCATTAATAATAATATATATAATCTATCAAATGTTTTTATTTAAATCCATTTTAGAAGTACTGTACTTATTAAAAGTAAAAGTGTGACATTTTGTCACTATTTTTTATTTTAATAATATCCAATTCATTTTCATAGAAAAGAGTATATTAAATTGTTCAATTTTCAACCATATTAATTAAGGGACTAATTAATTTCATCCAATAACATTTGGATAAGAGTCGTGATATTTTTTGAAAAATTATAATAATTTTCTTACCCTTAATTACCTGGTTTACCCATAACCATGATAATAAAATAATTACTGTTACTATTCATATGATCCAAAAACAGAACAGACCTATTGAATAAATTTGGAAATTATTATTTACAATATTTAATACATTATTTAAAATTAATAACAAATAATTGGATAAAATAAATTTTAAATTAATTCTATTGAGAGAATAAAAAATTAGTATTCAAAACGATAACGTTCAAATGATTGAAATATTTTAAAAAAAATTCAATGTAACATGGATTCAATAAAATTAATTGGATTAAATGATATAAAATTGATCTAATTTTATATTAAAACCAATCATAAATATAATTTTACACAATAAAAATTTTATAATACAAATTTATTTTCAATTAAAATTATGTATTTTTCACTATTCAATAAAACATGAAACTTTTTAAAAAAAAATAAAAATATATCAGCCGAAGTATATTTTTATATCTCAAATTCAAGGAATAAGATAATTTTATCAATTATAATATATATGTTTCAACATTCAGTTTTAAAAAAAAGTGTTTAAGTGAAAGGAGATATAAATTCTTTTCAAAAAACATAGTTTATAATCATAAAACATAATATATTTTTCTATAGAAATCACATATGATGATAGTTAGAAAATAGATTGAATATTATATATATATATATTTAATAAAATACAAAAAAAAAGTTTTTGTAGAACACACTTGTGTGGATTTAAATTGGATTTAAGAAAACAAATTCTTTTTTAATGGGTTTTATTTTCATTTATAATTTATTGGTATCAAAATAATTAATTATGTATATATTTATTTACCATAATTTTATAATTATGATAATACAAGTCATACCTTCCATTCTAAATTCTATGTTATCATTATTTTTTTTAAATAATTAACATAAAAAAGAGATGTTTCGTAGAAGCATGTCATTTCTTGTTAAACAATCAATGTAGTTGTTGTGCATAAAACAAGATTTACATTGAGTATAATGAAATGGATGATGTCAATGAATTCATATTATTTTATTTTTCAAAATAGGTATTTTATAAGAATTTATGCTTGTTACAGTTTACCCACATAAGTTTAATTTCTCCAAATAAATTAATCAGGGCCATCAATTTTTTAATACATTAATGTTACTTTCATAGAAAAATAAATCTTAAAATTAAATAATAAAACATAAATTAAAAAATAAACTTAGGAACTTAAATATTTCTCAATGAAACACATAATTAGGTTTCCAAAAAAGAGAACATATGATGAAAGTGAAAACAAGGACATAAAAGAGAAAAGTAATTATCTTGTTCTGATGGAATGTGATAGAGAAAATGATCATGATAATGGTAATGACCACAAAACCATAGACAAAATTTCTCTATAATATGCCATTAATATCATAAAAATGAGATAATAGGGTTACATTTTGTTTTAAAATCCTTTGAAAATATATATTTAGTTGATGTCAACTCATAAGTACAATCTCACTCTATAGTTATATATTGATCAATTTGTGCTTGATCTCTTTATCGATGAAAATATGAAGTTGAAATTTTATTGCCTGAAGAACAAGTGGATTATAATATACGTAATGTTAAGATAACTCATTCCTTATATCTGTTCTTATAATCACAAAATATTTTTATCAAATGTCATCCAATATGAATAGATCTCTATATAATGAAACAAAAAATATCTAAAACCTCATCTAAATATCATCAAAAGAAATTTTAGTAATTGTTTCCCTTATAATCAATTAAAGGATTAAAATCTAATACCTTTGAAAGATTTTCACTAAACGTATCATTTCTCTCTCAAAAAAATATTAGAGCTCTTAATTTTTACATACCAAACATTTGAATACCATTATCATGTATTCTCTTGAAACATGGTAATAAATAGAATTACTATAAAACCATCGTAAAAACATACATGAATTCAAAAAAATTACTCTTTCTATAAAACATAAGTCAAAAAATTCTACAAACTGAATCCCTAAACAGCCATGAATTAACAATGATAAATAGTTAAAATATTATCAATATTATCCCATTTTTCGTATCACACAATCATGAATCTCTGAATTTCATTATCCCAACATTGTGCATATATTAAGGGTTATCCTTCCTTAAATCATGTGTTTTTAAAAAACAACACCTTACCACATCAATCAATTTTCATGGTCACTAGTACCATTCATCATATTTTATTAAATCCATAAGGAAAAGTTACAGTGGTCTAATAAATAGATGTTTCATTATTCCATAATACCATAAAATTAATTCTATAATATTATTATGTAATTACATAACACAAATACAAAATCATTAAACCACATAATTACCATACTAAAAATAACCAATATTGATCATATGATACCTCCTTTGGTGTTTGGAATTAATAAGATGATGACTTCAATCATCAATGTCAACCCTTTTTTTGGAAACAAGTTATCAAAATTTCCAAATTTTTTTATAATTAAATCACTGATGTTTGGATGGTGAATTAGTTTGAATAATATTTTCCTCAATTTTATTGATTATAATATTCATCAATTTTTGGTATTCATGAGAATTATTACCTATCTTTCACATTTAATGCACCTCCCTATTCAATTCATACACTTACCTTGACATTTCATCCAATATATCTAACAAGTAAATGGTTGGATTATAATTCCACCATGTGATTTATTTTATTTTACATGAGACTTGGTCTTTTATTTATCATAAAAAATGGGATTGATGGTTATCTTTAATTTTCATTTCATCTTTAAGAGCACATCAAACATTATCTTCATATCTACTAATGTCTTTTATGGGTAACGCCATTTGTAGAATTGGTAATAATTCACCGAAGATTCCAAAAATCATAATTTTTCATGGATAATAATACAATATGTATACCTCACATTTCATGTAAAATTTTATTCACATGTTCCAAATAAAATGTCATCCTTATGCTTTTTCTAAAGGAATTAATATTCTATTTTATTATGAAGAATATGAGGAAAGTAGATATTGAAAATAATTTTGTATGCTCTTCCAATTCCATGGATTCAATTTAGTCCTATTGCCTCATATTTTTGTTAAGATTCAAACATCAATCTTATTAACTATTAAAAAATTCTGAACATTGGAGAACAGATAATATCATTTTAGTGTTACCAGTTAATTTCTCAGCCACTCGTAGATCATAAGACCCATTGAAAGAAGGTGAACACTTCTACACGAAGGACCCAATAAATTTTTTCCCCTCTTTTTCTCATTTTAAATTACATCTTGATTCATATATTGAATTTTTTTTATAATAGTAAGAAGATTTTATGTTCATTCACCTATAACATTAGGTTTCTCGTAAGGAAAATCATTTCTTCAACTATCATAGTAATCATTAACATGGTTTCATTGGTTTCCATCTATTGACTAAAACTAGATATAATTATATTGAAAACACTAATCATAGTGGTAGAACCACATAATTGAAAAAAAATTACATGTAAAATCTCAATCTATGAAACCATAGGTTAAATCCTTGGTAAATGAAGCTCATTATGAAAAAAGTAGGATTTAAAATTTTACGTAGAATTATCTTAAGGGGTTAATTATGGTTTTCTCATTCTATTTTATAATGGATGACTATAAATTTAATCTAATACTAACTATAATGACCCAGAATCATCATACCATTATATTGCCTTGTTTTTTGATGAATATTATTTCAATTAAACAAACACATACCTGAGGATATTAATAGTTTTCTATATTTGGAAATAGAGAACACAATCTTCCACTCTGGCGAAAGATCTTCAATATTTCCCATAATGGGCTTCCCCTTTAGTACCCCATCATAAAACCATTATTCATAACCTCTGTAAAGGCAACATAAGAAAATGGTGAGATCAGATTATAAATAAGGGTAAAAATGGATGTTATTACTTTATTAACTTATGAAAGAATAAAATAATAAATAAAGGTATGTGATTAACAGAAGAACCATTTTTTACATACAACCTTTCATGTGTCAAAAACACGAGGCATGAAACAGAACATTTTCATTTCAAAATACCTAAATAATAAGAATAAAACTTCACCATAACTCAATCAGAAAACATATATTCATATAAATAATTTTTATGGCATCCTAATAAGTATAAAAACTATTTCATATTTAAAGCTTAACTACCAAGACACTTGGATCTATACTTATCATCTATTTCCCCTTACAGATCAAGAATATTGACTTTTTTCCATTCATAGGTCAACTATGATGACTTTTTTCCGATTATGGATCAATAACACGTACTTTTTCCCCTAACTATGTCATGAGATTTAATTTATTACCCAATTCATTAGAGAGAGATATATGCACCATTCATGACATAATAAAAACCATACATATGTGTTGCTTGAAAACATAAATTATTTATCATCTTATAACCCATGTAATGAAATGTTTTTTATGAACACTTAATCACAAAATTATTCTTGGAAAAAAATATGTTTCATAAGTTTCATCCCATAATAAGCATAAACCATTCATATAAAGGATAATAATTGAATCATAGTGTATATGACTATAAAATTATAATTAATCATAAAATAATTTTTCTTATAATAAAACTAGGTTTGAAAGATTATGTGAAATAATTTTGATGAAAATATCATTTCCATTATGAAATTAGTCTTTTAATGAGTTGTTCACTTTTATAAAACATTAAATTTGAAAATAACCATGTATATTTTTAATGAAACATCAAGGAATTAAGGATTCATGGAAGTGAGTATTGTCTCTAATACTACTAATGTTTAAAAAACGTTCCATTCGTATATCTTTCTTGTAATGTTACAGAGATCCATGTTTTGAAAACAACCAATAAAGTCTTTTCAGACCATTTCATACGAATTCAAACATGGGTAATAAAAACAGTTAATATTCATATAAGAGTAGTAAAAACATTTTGGAAAAATTATTTGACAAAATTGATGTGGAAGTTAAATATTAACTAATAGAGACTTAAAAACAATATCAAATATTTATGGGGTTGTAAAATAATCGTTTACCACATTATAATATATGGAACTATATTCCCCGTAAAGGAAAGAAAATCATATGGATATGAAAAATCCATAATTTTCTAGATAATAATCATAAAAGACATTAATGGTATGTATATAAACCATGGGGAAAACATATAGTGTATAAGGAATGTGTTCCAAAAAAATAAAAGTTATATAACAATCCCCTACCTTAAGTATCTTCTTCCCTAATTCATGATCAAACCACAACTTTTTAAAAAATGATTTTTAGTTATCCTTTAAAAGACAATATATTTGGCCCTTTGGATATTAAAAAACCTATAAAATGTGGATATGGAATTGGAGAAGAAATTTTTTTAGATTTTGGTCAAGATAGAAGACTCCAGGTTGTGAATTGAGACGAGGGAAGATGTGTTCTATTATAATGAAGGTGAGTGGAACTTTGGGAATTTTTGAAAAGATTAAATTATAATAAATAAAATAAAAATAAAAATAAAATTAAATGATAATTTAATTGATTATAGTGAAGTATAGGTGGTAATACCATCAACTAAATATATTTTAGACATGTTTTTGTGTGATTCAAATACTTATCATTTTTATTATCCCTTATTGAATCTATTTTAACATTAACTACAGTGACACCATTTTCATTAATAAAAGGTGGATGTTTTTTACTAACAATGTATAAATTGAGTAATAATTGGTAATTTTTTATACTTTTAACCATAATATATCCCCATTTTCCTAATTTATACATTTTATGATATTAGGATTATTTAATTAAATATGGTTTTCATAAAATATAATCATGGAAAATTTTGATCCTATTCATTATATTGACATTACGGAAATCAGTAATGTAAGATAAAATTCAAAAAAAATAATTTAATACACATATAATATTACATATTCACCTATAAATTTTTTGGACCATGTTAAGTAATTCAAATTTTATTTAATTTAATATTTTTAATATCACTTAATAGAGTTTTTCATTAATTGATTAATTATTTCATCATCATCGTGTAATTATTTTTGATAAAATGGTATGTACTAAATATTATAAATAAATATCCCTTTTATAGATAAATCTTTTAGATTCCATAAGAATATATATAGTATATTATACCACATATTTTACCACATTTAAAAATATTATACCTATTAAATGTTATATTGTGATATTTTGTCACTCACTTTTATTTTAACAATATCAAAGAAATTTTTATTGAAATTTTCCATTAAATTATTCAATTTAGAACCATATGTGTTACGAGTAAACTTAAAAAAATCCAATAACATTTGGACAAGTGTTAGGTTAATTTTATAATTTTTAAAATATTATTTTTAAACATAATTACCTGATTTACCCTTAAATGTGATAATAAAAATTAGTAATGTTACTTTTCACATTATCAAAAAATAAAATAGCTCCTTTTAAAAAATATGTACCTTATTATTCCAAATATGGAATGTTTTTTCCAAAATTAAAAACACATAATTGGATAAAATTAATTAAACATTAATCATGATGATTGAATGAGAAATATGTTTCAAAAGTGAAAATGTTCAAAAGATTGAAATTTTTTAATATCCAAATTAAATTTTAAAATGATTCCAATAAACTAAATTTGATAAGATTATATAATATTAATCTATCTATGATATAAACAAATCAAAAATACAATTTATCACTATAAAATATTAAGATGAAGAATATTTTTTTCAATTATAATTCAGTATTATTAACTATTTATAAAAATTAGAAACATGTCACAACAAAACACAAAAACCCATTTCCATAAGGTTATTCTCAAGGTAAATAATACATGTGGTAATAACCTCTTTTGATTTTTTTTCATTTTTCTTTATTTTCATATACTCTCCTCACCTCCTCTATCCAAACAAAAAATGAGAACTCCAATATCATATATATTCTAGTATTTCATTCTATAAATGTAAAATATAACATAAAGTATCTTATCCTTTTACTTTAATTATATAAAAGAATATATAATCCCTGAGGTGTTGATTTATCACCTCCAAGGTTGAAAAGATTTTATTTTCCATTACCACCTTCATGGATGGACGTATAACCAGTATAATTACTGGTAAAGATTGTAAAATATATTTTATAATAGTTTAGGTTTTTTGAAACAAAATTTTAAATAAAATAATTAATAATACAACAAAACTAGTTTGTAATGATAAAAAAACAACAAAATAATCAAAACAATTATCCCTAATATCTTATCAAATGATTCATCCTCACCCCCAAATAACAAAATTTCTTATATAACAATTTAATATTTTGTTTATTCATTATTAACAAATAAAATAGATTATTGATATCAATTCCCATTTTACATGATATTTCATACATTTATACAAGAGAACCAATTATGAAAACCAAGGAAATTAACCCTCTAAAACAATAAAATTCTATCTAATAACTCAATAAAAGGCAAAAAATGAACATATATAAATTATAATAAATAAAATAAATTTATTAACGATTATGAATTAATTTAATAATGTATTTAATTTTTTTATTTAGGACATTAATATCTTGTATAGAACACTTTCCAAAAAATGGTGATGGATTCTTCCCGAACCCCTAATTTTTTCATCAGGTTAAGAATACTCTCTCGTTGCCCTAATATAATTTTTAATTTTAATTTTGAAGTCTTAATATGTTCTATATGTATGTTATAATCATATTTTCATATCTTAATTATTCATTATTTACTGGGGGGAATACATGTTTTAAAAAATCACCCCTCCAAAATCTTCTCGATAAGAAAGCCCAATTAAAGGAATCTTCTTGATTTATTACCCTTTTTAAGTGCAATAAATAATATATTTTTTTCCATAATTATTTTTATAAAATCACTTGTTTAATCATTAGAAACAATATTTCTTAATTTATAGTATTATTAAAAAATATACATTTTATGCTTTAATCACATTTTATATTTTACATAAACTACACTAATATGATTCATTTATAATGTCTCATTGACACTATTTTTACATGTTATGAATTCATATTGAAATAACTTATCATGATATATTCCAAATTTATTAATTTAATTTTATTATTTAAATCCATTCATTCATGTAATATATTATGATATTATATTTATTTATTCTTTATAACATGATTATGATACCCAATTCTTTCCATGGGTGACCCTTATGCCTGATTCATTATGTGGAACACATATGCATGAACATATTAGGATGTGTTTTCCAAGATATTGATCCAATTAATTTTATAATTTTTAGTCTCATGGGATGTCATGGAGGGAAAGGGAGTTAACCCTATTACTTTGTTGGACTTTGTTTGTAATGGGTAATTGTCTTCGAAGTTATCTGTGACTGATGATTATGTCATGTTGTGTGTTGTTTACACATTCATATGATCCCATGACTACATGTCCCTGTGATATGAATTTTATGATTAATTATGTTTATCTATGTTTTATTTCCATTTATGTCATCATGTTGTGTCTTATAACCCATGTACATTACATTATTACTATGTTTATACACTTACTAGGCCTTTTTTCCCATCACTTTTTTCAAGTTTTTCCTACATTACCATATGTATTTGTGGGAGATAAATGTAATTAAAGAGATATTTATGGTAAAACAAAACAAATATGTTTTATTATATGTCTATGTTTTAAGTTTTATGTACCTATCTTTCCAAATACACGAGACTTTACGTTCAAAAGTTTGTAACTTAATGGTTATATATGAATAAAATCATGAAATAATTTGTGCTAAAGAATACAGAAACCATATGAAGTGTCCATTAAGAAAAAAAAATTATATCTCAATGTTATAAGGGTCGAATCCTCTTCATTAAATAAATTTTGGACTAGTTTATGTCATGGTTCGACCATTATATTTTGGTTTTAACCCATAGTAAATCCTTTTTATTCATAGCATGAAAACATGGATATAGACATTACAGGTTAATATAGATACTATAAAATTCCCAAATAACCATAAATAATCCATATAAGGCATTTTATACTTTATCTAAATAATTTTTCCTAATTTTACATATTTGAAAATTTTATATCATTTAATAAAATTCAATTTACATTAATATAACATTAATGACAATTTTTATACTATTAATTACATTGAATTATATAAAAATCATTAAAAAAATATCTTCAATCCCACACTTATAAAATATCACTAAAATTTCAAATGTATAAATAAAATTTAAATATCAAATTAATTATTTAAAATTATATTTATTTTAATATTTTAGATTTCATTTATTTATTGTTTCATTAATGAAATAATCACAACATCATCATTGTATAAGACTTTAAAGTAACTATTTATTTCTTAAAATTTATCTGTATATTATCATAATGAATGTAAATATTTTAGATTTTAAATGACTATATATTTTATAATTTATATTCTGTATATTGTTATATTAAAAAATATATAGTTATTAGAGACATTATAGGTGCATCTTAAACTTTTCTATAAATAAATTATAATAAATGTCATAATATAATCCATGGGTCTTCCAAAAGTTATATTCTCAGAACAATGATGAATATGTTAATAAAAAACCCATTAAATGAATTTTTGGAAAGTGTTAGAATACTTTTATAATATTTATAATATTATTTACCCGTAATTACTTGATTTACCTTTAACAGTGTTTTTAAAATGATTATTACAATTACTATTCGTGAAACCAAAAAAATTAATGATTCCTTTTTAAATAATTTGGAAACAATTATTCCAAATATGGAATCCATTTTTAAAAATTAAATACATATAATTTAAAGTAATGAATTTAATAATAACCTCATTGACGATAGATAAAATGAGTTTTTATTGTGAAAACGTTCAAAATATTTATATTTTTTTATCTCATAATTCAACGTGAAATTGATTCCAATGCCCTATATTAGTTTACATGACAAAATCATGATCAAATAATTCTTTAAAATCGATAAAAAATATATATTAAATTAATAAATTATTTAGATGAAAATCTTGTTGTCAATTAAAATGCAATATGTTTTTAAAATTCATCTAAACATGAAACATATTGAAAAAATACCAAAAATTCAACCAAATAAATTTTATATTCTAAATTGAAATATGAAGTATATTTTTTCAGATATAATTTATAAAATATTAAATAAATAAATTTAAAATAAGTTCACCATTAAAAGGAAGTAAAATTACCTTTATAAAAATATCTGTTTTCATGCGTAAAAATTGGGTTTATTTTTTTTAAGTCTACATAAAAAATAATATGAATGATTAAAAATTGATTTAATATATTATATATAAATTTAATTAATATAATTCATTCATAATAATTAATTTAATTTATTTGGATAACGCAACTTTGGCACATACTAATAATTTTCATAATAAAAATTCTTTAATATTATACTGTGTTTTATATTTTGGTAACAAAATAATTAAATAATATATTTTAATAGCATAATTAATCCAATTAATAACAAATAGTTAAATAGATATGATATAATTTAATTTTAAATCCTAATATTAATAGTATATCATGGTTTTTTTTAAACTCTGTGTTGCGTGCAATGTAATCTATTGAAAAGATTAACAATAAAGAAAAATATTCCATAAAATATTAGGGTGTTACACTAAGGATCTTCCACTTCATCTAAGTTTTTTCTCATGTGGGAATTATTTATCAAATAATGTATCCATAAATTATTTTTATTCTAAAAATTTTATTACCTCTGCATCCCATTGTACACCAGATCAACAACCACCATCGATCAATATCACCATTGAAAAAATACACTAAGAGTGTAACATTTTCATTTTCACCACATCACAATGAGATAATTATCTTCTCCAATGAATTATTCAATTAATTATCTTCCATTTGATTAGTGGACACACTAAATTATGGTGTCCTCTATCGTGAAAAGTGATCCAGCACTAAAGAATATCATTGTGGAATACGTTTCTCCATTCAGGTAATGTTATTTGTCATAATGTGATCAAAATGACCCAATATATCCTTAAATTGTTCTATTCCAATAAAAACAATTTTTTATTTATCTAAAAAGAAATATTTACCCATTTTATGAGTATTGATATCCTTATTACTTCTTGGTGCCTTTTTAAATAATGGAATGCACCATATTAAATCATAATAAAATGTTTAAAACAAAAAATAGACAAATAATTATCATAAATTAAAACATTTATGGATTTCAAAACCCATAATAATAAAACGGATTATTTGGGATGTTCATATGTACTTTTCATCAATGTTTATAAAAATGTTATATTCTATATTCTATGTTTTCTTAAATCTATTTTAGATGGTTTTACTACTATAAAACTGACCTATAGGCATAAATGTATATCCATGGTTTAATTAGTTTGTGGATATAGGTTAAAATATATCCATGGGAGATTGAAATTAATGGGTTTAGAATGGATAATCCCATAGACATTCCTTGTCCCTTAACAACAAATCCTCAATTATTTCACACTATTGTGACTCCTCTCCCACCCACATCTACCCCCCATTAAAAATCATCTCTCACCCACAATACCCATTTCCATCATCACTAACCGATCAAATATACCTCAGTCAATCCTCCCCAGATTATCCAATTAGTTCACCCCTCCCTCATGTGATCCCTCCCACCCCCTTCATCACACATTCCTATCCTATCCACCCACTTCTTCACACATTCATCCTCCAATCGCTACATCATAAAAACCAAGACCTTACATAGGAGGGATGTATGTGAGCTAACCCCTATACTTCTTGTGAAGATTAATGAAGTTAATCTTTCACTATAACTTATATCCCCAGCAATTCATAGCCATATCTAGTGACTTTTTGACCATACCTCTAAAAACGATTATAATTTTCATGGTTATACCCTATTTAAAATGTGTCAACTAAAAAAATATTACAATAAAAATAAATGGATTTTTTTATTACTAATCTTTTCCGATTTTTTCTTTGTAGTTTACTACCCACCATGTTCACAATTTCTTTTATTGAAACCAAATTGGGTTATGTATTGAATAAAATTTGATGAGATGTTCTTAAACATAAACTATGTTTGATGTAAAGTGATGAGTTAATAATGATGAGTAAAAGTGAAGAAGGGGAAATGAAACACCACTAAGGGTCCATGAGGTTAACATATTTTCTTCAATCATGTTTGGGAAAACATGGTTATGGTGATTCATTCCTTCAAATTATGTGATTTATATAAAAATACTAGGGTCTTTTTTATTATTTCATTACTGCATTATAATTATTGGTGTTATTGGAGTTCACTTCTATTTTATCTTGCTCTCTCATACTAATAATGATTTTTAAATCGGTTATAATCAAAAGGGTTCCTTTAGTTTCTATTCATCATGTTATGTGGCTATAATTTTTACATAAATCTATTCATTGTAATCACTTGTTCTTATGAGTCTATTTTTTTGAATCAATCTATATAGATTTCAGTTTATTTTAGTAAATTTAAGGATTGAAATTATTAATGTATTCATGATTCTATCTTCCATTTATAGAATAATAACTTTGTTGAAATATTTTTTGGAAAATTTTAGAAGAAACTTTAATTCCATGCCTATGTTTTAGTTATGGATCAAATTATATAAATTGGCCACTTCATTTGTAGAATTTTTGGGGATATTGAGGTCAATGATAAATTGTTGATACACTACTATATAAAAAAGGACCAAAAGAGATGAATAATATAACTCCTTTTAATTTGAATAGATAAATGAAAAGTTTTATTAGTGTTATGAATGAGAACTAATAAAAGAAAACATTTAATAATGTTATTATAAAAAAACCATACATTTATTTGTTATTGTTTTAGTGATAATAATATTAAATTTTTTAGTGATAAATCTATAGTAAATAAATAATTTACCTTACAAAAATTTCAATTAATATGTTGTTATGGCCTTCTCCCACTGGGACTCATACTACGTTGGCTGTGAAGAAATGTGTCGCCCCTGAAGACGGCCTCAAATGGGGAAAGGGATAGAAACTAGATCCAAGGGTATAAAACACAAATAAATGATATTAATTAACCATATAATTAATAGGGATATAAAAGAACCTCTAATAAGTAATATAATTTAATGATAAATTCATCCCAACACACATGCAATGTCAGAATAATCATATCCACATTTTTGTCATCATAACTACATCACCATAACGTCAACATAATCATAAAACACAATTAAGAATAATTATATCCCAAAAATACACATACACACTACACCATAATCCATCATGTATATATATAATCAAATTATAAACTATAAAATATTTAACCCTATACATAAATATATAGTCAAACCTTATGAAATTACATCCCCCCATAACCAAGTGTCCTAACTATAAGGCACTATAGATTGAATATTAACATAATCCTTAACCCTAGTCCATCATGACCCAAACATAAATATATATATATATATACCATAACTTGTAATCATATATGGGGTGTCTCCTTTTACTTTTTATTGTGTTCTTATGTTTTGGGGAAGACCTTGTGATTTCTATTTCACTGAAATTTTATGTCGGGGGGGGGGGGGGGGGTTGGGGGCTGGTGCAGGGGGAGGGAGTGTAAGGAGGATGGCGCTGGTTGTAGGGAGGATAGTGCAGTGGGAGTGGGATAGTGCAAGGGGGTAAAGGGGTTGGTGCAGGGTTGGTTGGGGTGGTGGTGCATGCTAGTGGAGTGGGGGTTAAGGGATGGTTGTGGAGGTTAGGGGGATAGTATAGGGGGGTTGGGGAGGGGGATGATTGGGGTAGGCAAGTGCAGGGGGAGGGTTCTGTTACGTGGGGAGGGGATGGAGATTGTTTTGAGGTAGGGGACTGGTTTGGGGGTGTGGTTTGGGGGGCTAGTAAAGGGGGAATGGGATGGTGCATGTGGGGTGGGGGGGTGGGGGGTTAGGGGGCTGGTGTAGGGGTGGGGGGATGGAGTAGCGGGATTAGGGGATGGATGTGGGGGGGAATGGTTTTGGGGGGGAGGGGATAGTTTGGGGGTTACTAGTATGGGGGGGGTGGCGATGATAGTACATAGAGATGTGGTGGCTTATACATCATGTTTTAAACCTCATGTACTATTTTTGTTCGACATATTTATATTTTAGTCTAATAAAACCAAGAAAATAATTATATCATGTTCACTTTCTATTTTACGAACTCTGTCTCTTTAATTTCACCATTTTTTCTACCCAACCAGTCTTCTAAATATTTTAAATCTTTCTAAGTCATATGGATTTTGTGTAATCAATACGATGCGTGTCATTTATAAGAAATCATATTACAATGTGTTGAAGTATCTTTACCCATTTATTTAATTCATATTCGTAATAATGGTAACATCCACAAATGATAAAGGGTTAAATGACTAAATGATATGACTCATGTCAACAAGGTGCACCTTCCTTTTCAGGAGCCTTCCTGATTAGAACTCCACAGTTAAGCGTGTTTGGCCTGGAGTAGTGATCAGGATGGGTGACCTCCTGAGAAGTTTCCCAAGGTGTGTGTGAGTGAGGACAAAGCACACTGGAAAGGACATGTGTTGGCCTGTGGGGACAGTTATTAGTCAGATGACCCGTTCGGGCACGTGGGTGGACCCTGGGGTGGGACCTACGTGTCTGCGGGGCAACTGGTGGTACCTGGTAAGCCAGGACCTGTCGACCATGTTAAGGCGGGGTGGCTGTTCTTTCATCAGGACCCGGTTGTCACATTTGGTATCAGAGGTGGAACCCAGCCTTAAGTGCACGGTGCACTGCTTGGGTTGAGATGTAGGGCCCACAACGAGGGCGTTGTGCTCTAAAGAGGGGGTGATTCTAACATCCACAAATGATAAAGGGTTAAATGACTAAATGATATGACTCATGTCAACAAGGTGAACCTTCCTTTCTAGGAGCCTGCCTGATTAGAACTCCACAGTTAAGCGTGTTTAGCCTGGAGTAGTGATCAGGATGGGTGACCTCCTGGGAAGTTTCCCAAGGTGTGTGTGAGTGAGGACAAAGCACACTGGAAAGGTCATGTGTTGTCCTGTGGGGACAGTCATTAGTCAAATGACCCGTTCGGGCACGTGGGTGGACCCTGGGGTGGGCCCCACGTGTCTACGGGGCAACTGGTGGTACCTGGTAGGCCAGGACCCGACGACCATGTTACGGAGGGGTGGTTGTGTTGTCACCAGGACCCGGTTGTCACGATAACACACAAATATGAGTGATTAATCTGTAAATGTATTCATGTTTGGATTAAACCTCCATTATGGAAGTCATTTTCTAACTTATGAACTTCCCAGAAACACTAGGAAGTTGTTATTTAAAATAATTTAATAGGTTCAATGGTTAGAGGAAGCATGATTGGAGTAAATAAAACCAATAAATGTAGAACTTATCATTTTGGTTGGTTAAAAAATTATTTAATATCTCTTTTAAAATGGTTTTATTTTAATAAAATTAAGACTTGAAATTCAAGGGTAGTGGAGCTTATTAAAATACACTAATTTATTTTTTATATGCTACTAAGGGACTTAAAAACATTCCGAAGGAGTTTTATTTTTTTATTTCTCTTAATTATTTATAGTAGTTATAAGATGATTCTAAAGCATTGAAAATAACCAAGATTGATTTTGAGAAGTTCTAGAGTTATTTAATGAAGTTTATAATTTCTAGAAGAAAAGTATAAAAACGAATAAGGCATGATGTCTTCTGTGAGCATAAGTCTTTTAAAGTTCCAAAATGAGACATTGAGGTAGTGTATGTGTTTAGGCGTCCAGTCATATGAATTCATGGCAGGTGCATGACCTAGTGTGGTAGTGTGTGTGACATTCTAACCATGTGTACAACTTTCTAAGATCAACTATAAGACTCTATAATTCCCCATATAATAATTTTATCATGTTTCATAAACATTTATAATTCCCATAAAACATTTAATGTATGAATTTGATTCATTATGTATGACATTAAACTATAATTTATGACCAAGATAGATCCCATGCATGACTTTCCAATCTATACACATGACTTCTACAAGTGTTATGAATGACATCCATTATAATAAGACATGAAAACATTGTAGAATTTTGAGTATTATAAAATATAAAAACAATGTTTTTAGAATTTATATTTTTTAGTGGAAATAATATAAGTTGATTCTTAGGATGTTTGATTGATTATAAAACATCATGAAGATATTATTATAAATGATAAAATCTTGAGTTTGAATAAGATCAAACAAAACATAATCTTTATAAAAACAGAAAAAAATCCCGATTTTTTAAGAATAATATAGATGAAGTTGATTTGTTTATTATGTTATTCATCATAGATTCAATCATTAAAATTTGAGATGAATGAGTCAGTTATAATTTGATCGTCATAATTAATTCAAGGAATGGATTTTCTAGGTTATGACTAATTTATAATACCTATTTATTATATTTAAGTTCTAATAGAACTTTACATTATTCCCATATTTTAGTGATTTTTTAATTTTGAATTGTTATAGTGATGTTTGAAAAATAAAGAGCTTATTTTAATGATCATGTTATTTAGTATTAGGATATATATATATATATGAATATTTTTTTTTAATTTTTGGTTATGGATTCATGTATCATTTATCATGTACAACTGACACAATGATCACATATATATAATAAGTCTTTACATCTCATTTTTTTCACTATTTTCTTACATGTGGTTTCTTATGATAATGCTGGTTCTATCCACCAGCATTAAATATATTTAGTTCAACATTGTATTTTGGTAATGTTTATTTGGTTTTTATTCTCCGTTCCAATTTTAATTAGGGTTGTTCTGATTTTTGGTTTGTTTATATTTTTTGTAGTGCACTTTGGATTTTGTTGAGGTGGATTCGAGTCTCCATTGTCTAAGGATTACATGTGAATTCATTGATAGGAATATTCTTGTATAAGTTCCCCCTTTAATTATGTTCACTCAAGGTAGTGTGAGTATATGTTGGAGATAAGTATAATTATATATAGATATGAAAATTGATTACATGTGTAAGTGTAATGGGGTTTATAAAAGTATAAACACATATCTATGGACCCCCTTGTGCATATATATGCATGAAAATTTCTAAACATGAGTAAACTGTCCATATATATATGTAAAGATTCATATGATTGTAGGTATAAAAAAAGAAGATTTTAGTTTTCATCATCAAAAGAAATGTGCCTTGTGTTTGAGGTAGGTTTCCTCTTTATAAGTCTTTAATTTTAATTCTATAATTTCATAATTATTTTAAAACATGTGTCTATAATTGCATTATTGTTTTATGAAATGGTTTTCTAAAAGACACAAATTTTTTCAAGGAAGATTATGAATATAGCCCTTGAACTTATTTATTCACCTTATTCAAAGAGGATAATAAATGTAATTTGTCTATAGATACTAAAAAAAGAGATCTAAAAACCATACATTGATCATAATAAATATATATTCATGATCTTATTCAAATTACCAATAAATTCATCATAAAATACCACTACTTAATTTAATAATATATTAATTCCAATACCAATCTTTCTGACATCTTCTCTAGTATCATGGAAGTCACCCATTATTTTCTTATTGAAATGTTTCATTTGAAATGGCGTAAACATATCACACTATAGGGATTGAATCTGTAAGGATACATAATTGAATAATAAGAGAAATTTAGCAACTCCAATCTATAAAACTGGAACAACTAGAGGTTCTTAGGTAGAAGTTATATAGTTTTAAACCTTTTGATTAACTCAAACTAGATTAATAAAACACATTATAAAAATTTTAGGATTACATTCATTTCAGTACCGATAGACATAACCTCATCAAGAACATATTTATACTTGTGTAATTGCACCATTGGAAGATTTTAGAATATATAACTTTGAGATAAAAACATAAAAACAATATCATTGAACTCAAAATTAGAAGTATAAGAAACAATAAAATATCTAACTAGACCATTCACATTCTGAAGCTCCTTGAAACATACTTCAGTAAAAACTTTTTTAATTGGAGGGAATGATTTGAGATTCTTAATCAATGTTGTTTGGGATTCCATTAACCCAAACAACATTTCAAAATAAAAATAGGGAATATAGGACTTTTTATGTTCATTAATATCATTATTTTTATATTTTAACATCTCTTTAAACTCATTATAAAATCCCCAAATATTATAAAACTCATTTATAATATCAGAGGAAAAATATTACATTTTATATTTTTATGATATCTTTTTGTAGAGGGTGATTCCTCATGCATAATAAGAGGTGGTTATTGTATAAATGGTGTATGAGAATGTTCAATAGTTTCTATAACCACATAATTAGGTAAATCTCTATCTTCATGTGATCCAAGGATAATTGGATCCATTAACAGATCCCCCACCCTCGGTTTAGTTCATCTTTTTGTAGTTCAAAAACTAGGAATATTTATAATTTGAAATTCTTCAGGAATAAGAACGGTTATCTCGATAATATTTTCTTTATACTGATCTTCTTCAGTAACTTCAAACACTCTTGATCCCTGGCTCTAAACGAATTCTACAACTTCTGGAATAATAACTAAAAACTTTGGATCTAATTTAGTATCTTGATACTCGTATACCTCCCTAGAAAACACCATCTCAGTAGGTGGTACATATCTTGGTTGTGCGGTTTAATAGGGCTCCACCTGATCCAATCCTTTCCAACTAACAAGCTTCATGTAATTTGAGTTGGTATCCTTGAAGTGCCCAATGGTCTTCAAAATAATTGTATATAAGGTATTACTCTTATTGAATCTCACTGCCACTCCCTCATTCCAATAAACTTCAATCATTTTTAAAACTAGTGAGGGCATACTACCATAAGGATAGTAATTATGATTATCATTCCCTTTACAGAAGTTATCCGTGAAAACAATCAACTCCCATGGTAGGTTGAACATCATACTATTAATTAAAATATACAACAAATACATATCCAGAAAAAGAAAATTATCCATCTATCATGATCTTTTGGCGATCCATGTTTTAAAAAAAATGTATATAACCATAAACAGAGATTCTATGTCCTTCACAGGTGTGATGTGTTATTTTTCAAGGGTGAGGGGAGGGTGCATGATGTGTGAAGGGGTGAATGGGGTGTGTAGGGGTGAAGGGGGCGTCATGGGCTGTACATGGGAGGGGATAAGGCGGTGTAATGGGTTCTTTTTCAATGTGTAGGGTGTAGTGGGTGTGAATGGGGTGCATGGGTTGGGCAAGGGGAGTAGTGTGCAAGTGGGGGCAAGGGGGAGGGGAGTCCGATGGGGGAAGGGTTAGGGGGTGTTCAGGTTTGGGGGGTGGGAAGGGGGGAAGGATGTGTGTTAGGGTAACTTTGTCTGGTGTGTGATCATGACAAGAGGTGCTAGGGGTATGGGAGGGGTGTGCAGGTTGGGGGTAGGGTTAGGGGTTTTGTTGTTGGGGTAGGGGTAGGGGCGGTTGTAGGGGTAGGGGTATGATAAGGGCATGAGGTGTTCTGGGGGTGAGGGTAGGATGTGTGTAGGTGAGTGGCATGGGGTTGGGGTGCTCGGGGGTAGGGGGAATGGGGGTGTGTTGGGGGAAAGGGAGGGTGTGCAGATGGGGGGTGTGCTGGTGGAAGGGTGCTTGTGGGTGTTCTAGTGGAAGGGGTAGGGGTGTGAATGGATATATTTTCCATCAAAACATTATTGGGTCCTAGGGTATGATAAACAAACAATCAACCCCTTATCACCATTTCATACAGTTTCCCAAAACAATACTAACATAAAAATAAACTCTAATATACATACTTAGGAATCAAAAAAAATGATATCATTCAAACACAAACCCAAACCACTGGGACCCAACATGGGCTGGTGATGAGTTTGGTGTACCACCCTGATACATCCTCTCATTTATGTAGGATCTTTTGGTTTTTATGGTAGGGGAGGATTTGAATTTTCCCGTTCGATATGTTTTTTGGAATATGTAGGTTGTTTCATTGGATCTAAACAATGGACAAAGGGATATAGCTATGGTTTGCAACCAGGGCTGTAGTATTTTCATGACTTAGGATATTGTCATGATTCCAAACTGTGGCTATAGACCTATAGCAACACCTATACCATCCAAAATTTATGAAACAATGGATATAACCTATAATAATGGTTTTTGGGCTTATATATATGGATTTAAACAATGTCTATATCCTTATTTTGTAAAATTGATTTTACAAAACGTGTTCTGATACAAACTATAATGACCCTCGACCCCAGTTTCCCAAAGTTAGTGCCTTACTTTATTATATTATCATAGATACAAGATTCATATCTAAAATAATTTATTAGTTTTAAAGTTTTGGAAAACCAAATACATACATGATGCCCATTTTACATTGGGAAATGATAATAAAACGTAATACATAACAAAATCTAATAAACTTCATCCTTTAAAGCTCATTAAAAGATCACTTCTTCATGTCTTGGGTAAAGGAAACCAAATATGAATAACCTAAACAATTTATAATTGTTACGTATAGAAAAATATATCATTAATGAGTTATTCATAATAAATATAGAATGGTAGATAACTCAACACACAATCCATTTAAATAACTGGTTAAGGAATAATAAATATGGACAAGTAAAAAACAGAACGCAAATTCTATTTAATCAATAATATAAGAATGAAATGAATCAATATATTTTTCATATTCAAAATCTCATGGTCAGAAATAAATAAAATATGAATGATAAAATTGTTAATTATTGGGAACCACAGTTTCTCATCTCATGGAACCATTACCATCATGGTCGATTATCAATACAATTTAAAACTACTATGTTAATCCCCATCTGGTATGGTTGATTGGTTCATCTTATAAAATTACTGGTGCATCGAGGGTTTACCATTACTAGGACTCCACCCATTCAATCAGGTCCAAATCATTCATGAAATATCTGATAATCTATTTAATTCAAAAAAAATGTTCTTTATCATCAAACATTCAAAATGTGTATGGAATACAAATTTTTCAACATTTTCCCAAATATTAAAAATAACATTCAGAATATAAACCGTATGTAAAATTGGCATATTTTCTATTAAAAAATTATATAAATAATAAAGCAATATGAATATTTAAGAAAAATTAAAAGTATAATGATAATTGTTTATGAGGAAGGTATTGTTTCAAGATAACGTTAACAAACAAAAAAGAATGTGATATTGCATAAATTACTTTTACCACTTGGTAATTTTGAAGCCAAAACCCTATAGATGAGATAATTAAAATTGAATATTAAAATGACATGAATAATAAGTGAATTAGGATATTAAAAGAAAAATTGGAATTATATACACCACATTAAAGTGAATTGATAGATAATAACAATAAGTGACATTGGAATATAAATCGAGAAGAAATCCCTTACCCCACACTTTCCTTTTAGATATATGTGATTTAACATATTTTATATTATTTTTTAACATATTATTAACTTAAAAAAACATATTAATACTTATTATATCATATATGATCTATTTATAACATCTAGTATCCCATTTGTTAATAATTATTAATTATTTTTATTGTTTGAGGTGTTAATAGCTTTGTTTTTTAGTATGTTTTGACTTGTTATCTATGTTCCCCTTAATTTTATAATAACTTTAACATATCTATATTTTAAAATAGTATTATTATATAATTTATATCTAGTATAAATAAATATATACTAATCCATCAAATTTTGAGATAGAAAATGGAATGCACTATTCATAGAGACAGTAGGTCATACATAGGTATTAACACTACTTCAACTTTCATATCCTATTAAAGCGAGTAATGTGAATTATATATATATATATATATATATATATATATTATCATTATAGTATAAAGTTTATGTCATATATATTTCATATTTTTATTAAAACCATCTTTAATATATTCCATGTATTGTGTGAACAAATCATATCACTTTGTGAGGCGGCAGTCCATCGTACACATGAACAACATTATCATATTCCCGTATAGTGAACTAATAAAAATACAGCTTTTATCAGTGCTAAAAATGGCTTTTAATAGTGCTATAAAAGTGCTATAAATTCCGACAAAGATAGGGGTCCCCATTATCACTGCTCCAAAAAGCGCTGATAAAGACCCCTTTTATCAGTACTTTTTTAAAAGCACTGATAAAAGTTAAAAAAATAAAAAAAATAAAAAAATAAAAAAAATCTTTCCAATTAGGGTGGATTTTATAGTGCTTGATCCCCCCTCTTATATTGATTTTCTTCCCCCTCCGGTGCCCGCATGCACCCCTCCACCCTTTATCAGCGCTAACCCCAGATTCACCCATGCATGTGCGTCCCTGCCTCCAACCGGATTTGATCTTGAGACCTCCCCCCTGCGCACCTGAATCCTTTTCCACTCCCCTATATTGATTTTTCCCCTATTAGTAATATATATATATATATATATATATATATATATATTAATTAGTATAGTAATATATATTTATATTAATATATATATAGTTATATTAATATAAATATATAGTTATATTAATATAAATATATAGTTATATTAATATATATATTTATTTATAGTGATATTAATATATATATATATATTTATATCAATATATATATGTATTTATATTAATATATATATAGTTACCTTAATATATAGGTATATAAATATTCAAATAATTGTATTTTAAATAAAAATGATATTATTTATTATTTAGATAAGACAAATACATTTTATATGTAAATATATTTTATTATTTATATTTATAATAAAAATTTTCAGGTTTGAATATATAAAAAATATGTACATATAGTTATATATTTGATTATAAATTGAAGTGGATTATAAAAAATGATAAAATTTCCAAGACATAATATCAATATGATTGTAATACCTTGGAAGAAATTCATTCCCCAACAAAAAAGCCAATAATACCCGCTTAAATGAGTCTAAAAATCCACAAAATGTTAAAAAATTGGGGTACCCTAACTGAAACTCAGTTTTGGAGGACTTTTGCCCCTTTTTGGCATCTAAAAAACCTTGACCGGGGTCCCCTCGGTCACATCGGTATAGAGCCCGTCACAGGATTTGATTTGATCTATGGTAGAGTTAAAACGGACACCCAGATCAAAAGTTATGAACATTTAACATTTGAGTTGTGTTTTCAACATATTTTGGACATTTCTTTAATTTTTTAAATTTTTTTAGTCTTTAAATTGTTATTAAATGACTATCACTCCATAATAATTGGCAAATTAGTAATAAAAAATTTTAATTTTTTATAAGACATTTTCACTAAATATCTTATATATTATGTGTAACTGTGTATTTATACTTATCTAAAATATATTTAAAATTATATTTTTAAAATATATATTATATTTATATCAATATAACTATATCTATATATGTAAATATTAATTTTTTTTTAAATAAATTTTTTTTTTGGAAGTAGAACCTTTATCTGCACTTTTTAAAAAAAAGTGCTGATAAACACCCCCTTTATCAGTGCTACAAAAAATTGCTGATAAAGGGGTAACCTTTAACAATGCTAAAAAAAGCACTGTTAAAGGGGGTACCTTTATCAGCTCAAAGAAAAGCACTGATAAAGGTGTATGTTTATCAGTGATTTTTTTAACACTGATAAAGGTACCCTTTATCAACCCTTTTTTTAGCGCTGATAATGGTACACCCCTTTATCAGCACTATTTTGTTAATGCTGATAAAGGGTGGTGCTGGCCTTGCCCAGTTTTGTGGTAGTGGTGGAATGTTTTAAGGCATGTGATATATAATATTTAAATATTATAAATATATTACAAACAACATATATATCACATCTAAAATATAAATCCATCATTATTCATAAGCATTAAATCTGGTTATGGAAGAACTAAAAACATATGTTCGTGGTTCGGAAATCTTTCGTACACATGAATAATGATTGTGAATCCCTTTTGATGGATTTGTGTGAAGTTTTAGGTCATACCCATGTTATTTCAAAAATTAAATAAAATTTCTATAATGAGTTTATCATATAATAATTATATAAAAATAACTGATGGGTTTTGTGGAAAAATTAAAACAAAGTGCTCACTAATGGCTGTTACCTGTTCTTTAGGAAACTCATTTTGGTTTTCACCAAAGGCCTTCCTTGAATTGATTTCATCCCAAATTACGAATCCTTGGTTGAGGGGAGGGAAGTTGGGAGTTGATATGGGCAAGGGTTGGATGATAAAAATTGTTTTATTGGTTTGAATAATTTAGGGGGGTGAGTTCCCTTTTATGGTGTATGAGGTGTGGAATTCATGTAAATACAAAAAATATAGGACCTATTGGGATATCTACCTTACATCATGTACCTTTTATTATTAATCATTTTCTAAGAAATATGGGATATTTATAAAATTAGATTTTTTTCAAATATTATTCCAATAAAATTCATTGGATTAATGTCAAAACATTTTAATGAATATATAATATAAAATTTTAATTATTATCATTCACTAATATTAATTATTTTAATATAGTAAGAGAATACAAATTTGGTTCATAAAAATAGTATCTTATAAAAATGTTTTCAATAAATTCAAATAGTTTTTATATTCATTTTCAATTAACCAATAACTAATGAATTCAACCGTATATTTTTATAAGATAGTTATTCCTTTTTATAATCAACAATTTAACATATTAGAGATAATTTCACTTCAAATAATAATGTTTATAATATTTGGTGAAACATGGAATGACATTTAATGGAAGAAAAACTCATTGTTCTGTGTAGAGATAAATAATGTAATTATTCTATGTATGGAAGACATAACATTTGTGCTTTTAACATACTATATAGGAGTTATTTAATTTATATAAAAATATCATAAAGTCTCAAGATGTTATATTTGGTTCCATGCATGATGTTTCATGCCATACATGCTATCAAATATGATAATCACATTTTAAAATTTCAAAGTGTTACATTGAAGGCCTCAAAAAACCATTTTTATCTAGGATACCCAAATTTTTATACATTTTTATATAATTTTATTTCAATTAAGTGGTTTCTCTAATCTTTTTCTAATGGTGACTAATTGTATTTTCTCATCTTACATTCATAAGAATTATATGGAATTAAAATTTGATCATTTTGAACATACTATTTTACTAATAATTATATATATAAACATATATAAATTTTAATATATTTATATATAAAATATTAATTATATAAATTAATATTTAAACATATTTAAATATAATATATGTTTTTTAAATTATAAATCATATTAAAATAAAAATTATTTTTTATATACATATATATTTTTATTAAAATAATTATTAATCGCAATATAAATACATATAAATATATATAAATAACATATAGATTATATTTAAGAAAATATTCAATATATATATCAATATCAATATCAATATATTATCATATTAAAATATGTGAAAAAATATATAATTATTTTTATATGCACATATGAAAATTTACAAATATATATTTATAAATAATGTTATCGAAGATTGGTAATTTTTTTGGAATAACAGTTGGAGGATTTGGGATCAAAACATTAAAAAATTATATATATAGAAATATAAAAGATATTTTGAAAGAGTTGTACTATTTTTTTAATATAAGATATGGGTTCTACAATGAAAATATTTTGGAATTCATTTTTTAGACCATCTATACCAACTGTTTCACCAAATTGTAGGAATAGGTTGCCTAAAACGACACATATAAAAATATTTTGGTCAAACAAGTGGTATAGTTATGTTGTTATTGCTTAAATTTCTAGTATTTAATACAATACAAACACTAATTAATTTTGTTCATTAGGGAATTCCATTATGAAAGGTAATCCTAAAGGGTAATATAATGAAATTTTTTGATTACGTGATTATCATAAATATTTTATAAGTGGTTGGTTGGTCAATTATCGTTATATGTATTAGGGTGGATTTACCAAATGGTTCATTAAATACCACAATGAAATGACTGAATTTTCAATTAGACTATTTTGTAATTTAATTTTGATATCTAACCATAGGCATATAACAATATGAACTGGTTTGTGTAATGTCATTTGGAAATCATGTTGACAAGGAGTTCAACTTTGGATTTTCTAAGTGATTATTTCATGTTACTTAAGGGATTACTCATACATAGAATTTTGTAATTAATATAATTACATTTACTATATTTTAATCATGATATAGATGATTATGTGTTCTCATTACTACTGATGATGAATTTAGAAACTAGTTGATATGTTATTATTAATGTTTTATGATATGATACTGATATTGATATACTTAACCACACCATGTATAAGGACCCGACTTTAAAACTTTACATAAGAATGAATTAAAAGAATAATTCAAATTGAGGATCATTTTAGGTTTAGTGTTTTAGATAATTATTTCATAACTATTACATTTATTTTCAAAAATTACAAAGTAGAAACTTCTACTCAGTTTCTATTTTTTTACAAAACAAAAACTCTTGAAAAAAAAGAGTCATGTCTAGTTCCATGTTTAAGACAAAATGACTTTTCCTTGATCCCATCCATGACCCTGTTCCACATTATTTCATGTGAAAAACATTTAAAAAACTTGGGACGAACATAAAAAAACCAAAAAAGGGATACACAAAGAAGGAAAACTATTAGTTTTTCACTACAATAAGTAAACCATGAATACTTTAACTTGTGAAATACTTTTCACCTTTATAAAGTAGTAAATACTCTTCTCTGAATAAAAGATCAATAATTACATTTTTGTAACAAAAATATTACCCATATAAGGAACACATAACATATAAAGGTAACTTGAGACATAAGAATACTTAAATGGAATAACAATACGGTAGACTTCCACACATGTCACTAAATGGAATAGGCATATGACTGACTTCCATACCTAATGAATTGAAGGATATAACCTAACCACCCATCCTAGTTTATCCCAGCACCACCCATCATTTTTTTTATCATGTAACCACCCGTCAAATGTCCAAGTACCATTATAAAATCAAAACTCATAAAATATTGAAAATATAAACATTTCACTAATAAAAGTTAATTTCCAATTACAAGAAAAAATTTAAAGATATTAAAATAATAAATTGATTTCAAAAAACCATTTTTAATACCAAAACTCCCAATAACAGAATAAAATATTTCCTTTTCATTTTAGAAAACATTAAGGCTTATAGAGGAAGCCAAATAACGATTACGACAACAGAGAGGTCATTGTCGCTACAAACATTAAAAAAGTCCATTCGTCATTCAGTAAAATGCTTTGTTGAAAAATATTTCCTTTTAATGAAAGTAAAAGTCGATGGGTTTTACTATACACCTTGTAAAAGAAGAAGTTGTAAATATTATCGAAATATGCCACAATGAAAGGAGATTTAAATGAAGTCCCTTACCTCATGTCCGAATTGACTCGATCATTCTTTGATCTACGAAATAAAAAACTAAATTTAATTTCTACTTACTTAAGAACCTATTTTATGTTTATTATTCCTTTTATATCACTTATTACCATGTTATAAACACTATTTAATCATTCAAGTTAATAATGGTTGTTTTGTCGATATTTGGTACTTGACTAAAAAATGAAAACCTTATATTTACAAGTTATCCATGTAGTCAATATTCAATTATACCCAGAATGATATTCATAATTTAGATATCATATATATCATATATATCCATAATACACATTTATTTATAATAGTAAATAACATTTGGAGGTATGAAATGAAATGCACCGTTCATGGAGATGGTAAGCCGTATGTACGCAGGAATGCTACATTCATTTCTATTTATAATTTTAATGGAATTAAAACATAATTATACATAAGTATATTATAATTTCAGTATAATATCATATATAATATCATTAACACCATCCTTTATATGTCCCACATATGTCATTAATGAGTCATATCACTTTGATGGGGCGGTAGTCTGCACTTCCTCAAATGAAATTATCGCATTTAGCCATAATGAAAACCATAAGGGTATGATATAAATAGAAAATGAAGAAGCATTAAGAAAACATAAACATAATATATATCATATATAAATATTGTTCCATAATAATGGCCACTATGAGAGGTGGTAGGAGGTAATTGAACAATCATCATTTCATGAGGTGTTAGTTTTCCATCCAAAAAACATTATGTTCTTCACCCATTAGATAATGGTGTGTGTAAGTGTAGTTCGAATCCTTCCCATAACAATATACTAGTATATTGAGGATACTGATGATTCTATAAATAAAATAAATAAAAATAGTATAGGTGTTTTATAATTAAAATAAAGAAAAGAAGTTAGGAGAAACCATTACCTTTAATTTTGGTACCTTTTTTTGGTTTGAACCAAAATGGTTTGTTGAAGTGCCTTTGTCCTAACATAAGGCTTATAGGTAGAATATATTGATGTATGGAGCATAATTGGTCAGAGGTTGGATGATCCCAAAGGCTTGAGTGCTGTGAGGAATTAGTTAGAAGTGGTCTCCTTTTATATGGGAGAGAGGGGCTCTTTAGGAAAGTGTGAAAATATTATTTTATTATATAATGATATTCGGTTTCAAAAGGTCCAAAAATCCTTAATGTTGAAGATATGATGACTCGTGGTCGAAAAAAATCATCCAATAAGATTTTTATAGGTTTTTAATGTTATTTTAATATTTATAATCTTATTTATTTAAATGATTTATTAATGAGGTAAACATTGCATCATTATTGTATCATAAATAACATAATTTATTAGATGTCTAAAAATTTAAAAAATAAAATGATGTATGAAATATTTTTAGCTTTCCAAATAATATTTATAGTTGAAATGATGGCTTATATAACACAATGTAAAAATTTATTTACAAAAAGATATTTGTTTATGTCATTTTTGCCTTTACTTTATATTAATTAATATAAAGTGTCATTATCACTCCAATGTGGCTCCATGGGGTCCCAAAATCGACCTAAGGATGCCCATGGTCGTCAATTACTCATCCAATTAGTTTAGGACAAGTGTTAAGGTAATTTTAAATTATTATATTATTCTTTTTTACCTAGAATTACCCTATTTACCTATAACCGTTGTAACTAAAAGTCAAAAGTTACTATTCACTAAAAAGTATTTTCATCTTAGTGAACCATATTTTACTTAATAATAACAACCATGTATGTTGTATTTTCTAAATTCAATTCACAGAAGTTATAAAATTTCATTTAAATAAAAAATTTATTTTTTTAACTACTACTAAGTGGTTTCACTATTCATCAAAAATAGAAGGTTTTCAGAAAAATACCAAAAATTCATCCTAAGATATATTTGATATTCCGAATTAAAAAATGATGATTATTTTTCTAAATTAAAAACATAAAAGTTTCATTAATTAAATTTAAAATTAATTCTTGTTGTTAAAACAAATATCGTGTTTTTAAGAAATAATAACTTTCAAAAGATGGACACGTGTTTATGTCCAATTTCAAAGTGAAATTAATTCCAATGACCAAAATTGGACTAAATGTTGAAAATATATTCTAATTATACTTTAAAAAAAATTAAAAATACAATCAAACTATATAAATAAATTAGATTAAAATCCAGTTTTGTCTTAAAATACAATATTTTTCACTATTCATTAAAAAAATGAACTTTATCGGGAAAATTCAAAAACAATTACACAAAGTAAAATTTTGATGTCCCCATTATAAAGAGAGATTTTATCTGGTCAAATAGAATGTATTAAATTGGCCAAAACTAGATTTAAATAGCGTTCACCATTAAATGGCAGTAAATTGACCATTTAATGTAAATTATGCTAAAAATTAGATTTATTCACATTTTAAGAATCTAAATTTTATTTTTTAAATGTAAATACATTTAACAAACATGTATAATGATATTTTAGTTAGTTTATTTCATTCCCACTAATTCAGTGGCTTGGAGTTAACTACCATTTAAAATAATAATATTATATTATTAGTGTGCGACGTAAGATTTCAAAGAAACCAGTTGTTGCATATCGGGTATGCTATCGAACATAGCAACCATTTTAAAGAAAAATTTATATTTAATTCACAATTATTAATAAATATTAAAATATCTTATACTTCATTTACCTGGGATGTTACACCATGGTTTTTTCTTGTTGAGTATTCTACTATGACATAAATGATATTGGTTAAGAGTTTATTTTGAGTACAATATTGATTACAGAACCCACTATATCAATAAGGTTATGGGCCTTAAATATTTATAATTGTGCTTCAATTATATTATAAGATTTTGTGTCTTTAATAAGTTGGGTTTGGGGTCCCCATGATCATTTCATAACACAAGGGGATGAGTGATTCACAATTTTCTATTAATAAATTTAACATATTCATTATCATATGGTGTATGAATTATCCCTCATGGAAAAGAGTGTAGTTGGTTTAGGAGAATTATTAGTGTGTATATATTTATAATCATTATTATTTAATGAGAAATTTTTAATGGAGTGTTTCTGATAATTTATATCTTATAATTTCTATTTTGGATGATGATTTTTTCACGTTTATTATATATTAATTAATCACATGATACAAGGTGATACATTAAATATGAGATACTTTCATAAACTATCATTGAACTAGATTACCCAATAGTGTAATAAAGTTGATATATCTTGAATATATATTAATATTTTACAATCATTGATTATTACAAATACAAAAAACCTGAATTTTGTGATTCTCCACACTTGGGATATCATACTAGGCCAGTATACTCAACCATGCATTAATATCTATGTGGTAACATAGGTATAGTGGAAATTTGTTTTACATTCTATTTGACTATATAGTGTTTTTTTATGTAGTGGTCATAATTCATATAGGCCAATCAATGTTGACCATTTTGGTCATCTTGGTATATGAGACTACATTATTGACCAAAATCTATAATTCTGGTACATATTTTATAGACTTCAATCCATTTGATATATATTTTTTAATTATGTGGGGACATTGGTTATGAATGTTTTGTTTGTTATTTGACATTAACATATATTTATACATTTATTTATTTATCAAACTATGTTTTTATACTGTATATGTTAAAAAATTAGTGACATTTAATTATAGGATCTGTGTATAATGTATTCTACTTTTTTCTAACTTCTTCAAATTAATTTATCTATTACCTATTATATGTAGCTTTCAGAGGGTATTCTCTATGTTTTATAAAACCCCTATATATTAACAAATTTGGTGGTTTTTATAACATATGCAACCCCCCTTCTTGGTGTTTCATCAAACCATTCAGGGGTAGAATATTATCAATATAATGATAATAATACTATATCTTTGAGACATATAATTAATAAAAAAATACTAATAAAAATATTTTAATTTATAATTTATTTTTTTAATAATTACTAAATTACCATACTAATATTTACATTAAATTATTAATATTCAACTGAAATATTCTTACATCTTACAATGAAAATCATATAGTGGACTGAATTAGATTAAGAAAGGGGAAATCAATTTAATTATGGGACAATCATACATAATCAAGGGAAATTAAGTAGATTGTGAGGACCTTGAACTTTATGGATGGAAATATGATCTCCACTAATATTAAAATTCAATGATTATTCCAAAAATATATATAAGATCACCCTTTTTAAGAAAAAATAATATTAATACCCCTCACACCCCTTATTTGGTTTAATAAACTTTTTGAATTCTTGGATTAATCACTTATCTATCCTATTAGTATCATTCAAACAATTACAAAATCATAGAGAAAAATTGTTTCCCATGGGTGATGATTGATTCACCCTCAAATTTACCCAAGAGATTAAGGTAGAATAGTCCTTGTAGTCTAGATTGGGTTGTCGAATCCACTGAGACCTAAGAAGATACCTAAGACACACAACCTATGAGGTGGATTTTTGGCTATGAAGTGGCCAACTTGGTTTTTATTTTAGATTGTTTTAAAGAACACTAATAAACCTAAGTCAATTCAATTAAATTAAAATTGGTTGATTTTAATATTATGCTAGCGGTGGATTGAATGAATTTTACTTCTTTAGACAACTTTGGTTTAATCAATTCTTGATGAATCCATTCTTCAAAATAACACTACCTTCATCATTTTCTGGTTTGATGCAAATAAAATCAATTACTAATACCCTAAAAACATATAGAACCAAATTAATGATGTCTCCAAGGTATATGGTCATTTTAGTAATTGTATTTATCTTCCTCAATCACAGTGAAGATGAAGAGTGGAAATAACTGAAGAATGGAAGTCTTAAATTAGTTAACCAATTAACAATAATTCGTTTATAAAATAACATTCAATCCAGCATTTGAATCGTCCTAAAATGAACCCATTAAAACTTTATCCCTCCATTGATGGTATAATCTCAATAGTGGGCATAATATGGCTTACAAGAATTAGATTTATGAAATTAAAACTGCGGAAATAACGAGCACTCCTCCATGTGTGTGAATGAAATTCACACCTATGTGTCAACTAATTCATCACAACAAAGAGATATCACTGTGCTTTTTGATTATAAAGTTTTAATGAAAAAAATGGGAAGAACAGAAGAGAAATATGTTGATTAAGAACAAAGAAGTACAAAAAAGAAACTTACATGGAAATTGAAATGCGATTACACACACAAAGTGGCAGCATAACATTACAACTAAACTAAACACCCAAGATCCTTAAATCCTCCAACACCACTACCTTAAATAGGCATTTTTGAGCCCCTGGGCCGAGCCTCCAAAAGTAAAATCCATCTCACTTGAGTATGGTAGGTCTAGGGTGGTGGAAAGTTTGGGGAAAGAAGACTTTACACCCTTGACCTGAAATGGCATCTAGCTTGCATCCACCCAACAGAGGCACATGAAACACAATTTATATTTCCTAATTTGGGTTGTCCATAGAAGACATAAATTAGTCTCAAGATGTACCCTAACATCCTGTAAAATCTAATCCCAAACGGAGTTATGGTTTGCAAGATATGGTTTAATTGGTGGGATGTTTTTCTGGGCCGCAGATTCGGGCCCTGATTTTGATATACTAATTTGGATGCCTATATAACAATCATGGAGGGAGAATTAGGATTAGAGCATGATATATATTTGATACTATATATTTCTTCTAGCATCCCACGAAATTTGGGCTTCATTGGGACTGTTTGGTGGGCCCCACATTCTCATCTGTGGGCTGGTGTCCAATCCGCCTTTTCTAGAATTGTTTCTTTTCATCTCCAAATATCTTCATAATCTTTTATGAATAATCCATTGATCCCTGAATCCAAAATGGTTAAATTGAAGTGAAGATCCATTTAACCAAATATAAAATTAAAATATGGATAATTACATTCCTTATAATCAGATGACTCATAGGGCTTAAATTGGTGTACATTAGGCATGAAGTGTTCTAATGATGAGAATGGATGTTCAAAATCAAAATCCACTAACTCAGGACCATAAGATCAAAAATGAAAATTTAATACCATTAAAATGTAATTAACATATGTGTTTTTATTGGATAATCACCCCCCCCCCCCCCCAACTTTAGATTTTCCAGTCTCGAGAAAATAATTCAATGATTTTATTTGAATTCCTTTTTTCAAACACATTATAAAAAACCATGCTCACAATGTAAACTGCACACAAATATATCATTATAACCTATCAAAATAATTTAAAACAATATAAATTTAAAAGTAGATCTCAATCCCAAGCCCATTCCTTTGATCAAATCCATCATCATAATTCATGCAACTCAATTATGTGTAATGATGTGTTGTGAATCACAATAGATATGGGGGTTCATTTTCATTCAAGGGGAAATCATGGAAGCGCTAGGTGGAATAAAATTTAATCCGAATATGAGTATTCATTATTTTTTTCTTTTTTTCTTTTTTTCTTTTATTTTTGATTTTGCAATGTTGCCATAGTAATTGAGATTGCAGTTAATCAAATTAACCCACGTAAAAAGACTTTGTCGATGACTCCCAAGATCAAAGGCCTTAAGGAACCAAGGGAAGCCCACATACTCGGGCATCATCTCAAGTTAACTTGATCAAAAACAAAATCATATTACCATAAATAGAGAGAGAGTAAAAAAATCAGGGCTAGAAAACTCTAGAGTCACGATCCCCAAGTGTCGAAAGCCTCGCCTTTTATCAATCAATTCCTCTACATGCAATTTTTTTTTGAATACTCATATTATTCATAAAAATATAACCATCATATGCTATTTTTATGGGACTACGATAATTCAAATTATTAAACTACGATCTAGTGGACGTGCATTGTGTAATTTTGATTTAATAGATGAAAATAAAAATAATGAAAATTCTCATTGGACTACCAAACATCCCAAATCAATGATTTTCAACATAATCATGAATTAAATTAAGAGTCAAGGAAATAAAAATTATTTCCTATGTAGTTTTAATGTGATCAAAGATGTTATTATATGAATGATAAATGAATTTTACTTCTTTTTTATCAATTTTTTTTAACAAACATTTTGTTTCCACGCCCCCCAACTTATAATAAAACTTTCCCTAGTTTTGTAAGAAGAAAATTTAGAATTGGGTAGAGGAATAAAAGGGTAGTTTAATAAGGAAATTGAAATATTAGGATCATGGAATGAAGTCACCTGGTGTTTGATGCTTGAAGTTTTTGCCACTCCAATTTAGTCATTTGATATCCATGTCGCTTGTAGAGTTCCCTAGTGGAAAAAGGAAAACAAACAAACAAAACAAAATAGTATATATATATATATATAAGTAAAATATAAGTATATATATAAAATAAAATAAACTAATGATACGTTTTCTTCTTTTTAAAATTCATGGGTAAGGTATTACTCAAGGATCACACCACTTGACAAAGATGAATATGGTTCTCACCTTTCGTGCCCATCCATACTCATAATAGAAGAACATGTCAAAAGTATATTTATTATTATATATATATATATATATATATTCTAAATATCAAAATTATTAATTAATATTATTTGAAAAATAAATATGATTCAGAAAGATTAGAAATATGAAAACCACGGGTTGACTCTCATGCAATGATTTTGTTTAACATCGTTAGCCCAATATGGATCCTAAATCTATAAATTTTGTTTCAGTTTATAGGTTAGATCAGTTAACTCAACCTCTATTTACTGTTTATTGAATGATTTAATGAATGGTTTTAACTTATGACCATTGACCTTGAAAATGTGACCACTAGTGGGATCTTGAATCTCTACTGGCCCATGGGGGTATACATGATGCACTATGAAAGGACCTGACCATCTAGACCTTAACTTTCTCAGGTGTAAATGAATTTTTGAACTATATAAGAGAAAAAAATTCCCGGTTCTAAATTTTTGACCATAATATTCCTAGATTGGTAGGCTTTAACTCTATCTTTATTTATCCTTTGATTTTCATAAGACACCATCCTAAGTTCCTCATGTTCATTAAGATCTAATTTCCTCTTTCTTCACCTAAAGAAATGTCGAAATTCATTTTTATGATTGCCCAAAATTCCTTATGCTCAATTTTAATAGGTAAATGGAATGCTTTTCCACAAACCAACCTATATGGTGACATTCCTTGGATGGTTTTGTATGTTGTACGATATGCCCAAAGAGCATCCAAGATTTTTTTGGACCAATCTTTCCTATAAGGATTGATAGTTTTCTCAATAATTTGTTTGATTTCACGATTGGCTAACTCAGCTTGACCATTGGTCTATGGGTGGTAAGCAGTGGACACTTTGTGAGAAATTCCATATTTTTCCATGAGTGTTGAGAATGGACGATTGAAAAAATTAGGTCCACGATCACTAATGATAGCCCTAGGCATTTCAAATCTATAGAAGATGTTTTCCTTGATAAATCTAATCACAGTTTGATGATCATTGAATTTTGTATGAATGGACTAAAACCATTTAGAGACATAATTGATAGCTAAGAGAATGTAAGGATATCCCCTAGATTTTGGGAAGGGACCCATGAAATCAATTCCCCAACATTCAAATATTTCAACCACTAAGATGGGAGTGAGTGGAAATTGATTCCTTTTTGTGATGGACCCTACTTGTTAACACATAGGAAAGCTTTGACAAAATGTATAAGAGTCCCTTGAGAGGGTGGGCTAGAAGATACCACATTAAATAATCTTAGCAGATGTTTTCTTAAAGGAAAAGTGACCTCCACATGCCTCACTATGACATAATTTAAGGATGGACTCTTGTTTAGATTCTGGAACATACCTCCAAATGACTTGGTCAGGATAGAACATATAGAGGTATGGATAATCAAACACATAGTGTCTGGCATCAGAAAATAATTTCCTTCGAGATTGAGTCCCTAATAATTTTGGAATTACTCTTGTATCTAAGAAGTTGGCTATGTTAGCATACCAAGGGCAGTCACTCACAGAGTATAGGTGTTCATCAGGAAATGAATCAGACACAGAAAGGTGATTTTAGTTGTCTTTGAATTCCATCATAGAGAGGTGATCATATACAACATTTTCAACAACCATTTGTCCTTGATTGTGAGGTCAAATTCTTGTTAGATAATGACCCACCTAATCAGTCTAGCCTTAGAATCCTATTTTTGGAAGAGGTATTTTATTGCAGAATGGTCAGTGAACACAATGATGGGGGATCCTAAGAAGTAAGACCTAAACTTCTCTAAGAAAAACACAATAGCAAGTAACTCCTTTTCAGTGGTGGTGTAGTTGATTTGGGCATCATTTAAGTATTTTCGTGCATAAGCAATGACATAAGGAGTTTTATCACAACGTTTTCCTAACACAACTCCTATAACAAAGTCACTGTAATCACACATAAGTTTGAATGGAAGCTTCCAATTTGGAGATTTCATAATGGGAGGATAGGTGAGAGAGGATTTGAGGGTTGAGAATGAACCCTCACAGCTTTCTGTCAAAAAAATGGATAATCCTTTAATAGAAGAGCACAAATTAGACGAGATATTGAACTAATGTCTTTGATGAATCTTCTATACAAACCAGCTTGTCCTAAGAAAGACCTCACTACCTTGACGGTTTTGGGTGATGGAAGGTGATGAATGATGTCAACCTTGTCTTGATCAACTTCAATCCACCTTCCTAAAACCAGATGGCCTAGAACTAGTCCCTCTTTAACCATGATATGGAATTTTTCACAGTTTAGGAAAAGATTTTTTTCTTCACATCTTGACAAGACTCTCTCCACATTCCTCAGACATCCCTCAAATGTATCCCCAAACCTAGAGAAGTCATCCATGAAGACCTATAGAAATTCCCCTACCATGTCTGAGATGATTCCCATCATGCACTGCTGGAAGGTTCTAGGAGCATTTCATAAACCAAAGGTCATATGTTTGAAGGAAAAGGTGTTTAATAGACATGTGAATGTAGTCATCCCTTGATCCCTTAGGGAGACCTCAATTTGATTATATCCCGAGTATCCATCTAAGAAACAGTAGAAGGCATGACCTAACACTCTCTCAAGAACATGGTCAATGAATGGTATGGGGAAATGGTCCTTCTTGGGGAATGAGTTTAGCTTCCTATATTCAATGCAGACCCTCAATCCACTACTCACCCTTGTTGGAAGAATCTCTCCATCCTCATTGGTTATCACTGTGATTCAAGCCTTTTTTGGAACCACTTGGATTGGGCACACCCATTCACACTCAGTTATGGGATATATGATACCAGCTTTTAACAATTTCATAAGCTCATTCCTTACTACCTCCATGAGATTAGGATTGAGTCACCATTGAGGTTGATGACATAGATTTGAATCAGATTCCAGAACAATCCTATGATTCCCAATAAGTGGGCTAATCCAGGGAATATCAAAAAGGGTCAAACCAATGGCTTTCTTATGTTTCCTAAGGACATCTAGAAGAATCCTCTCATGATTTGATTCAAGAGAAGAATAAATGACAATAGGATGTGTTTGACTTTCCCCTAGGAAAGCATACTTGAGTGCAGTGGGAAGTTCCTTCAATTAAAGCTCAGGTTGGTTCAGAATTTCAACAGAATATTGGGACATTGGATCAAGATCAATTTTGATTCCTAATTTTTTAGAAAGGATTGATTCCCCACATGTAGAAGTTTTAGCTACTATACTGGATTGATCATATTTAGGGAAGGAAGTTGGAGTGGTCTCCATGAAAGTGGTTTCCTGAAAGGTTTCACTGATTGTTGGACATAAGACTTTATCATATGAGCAATTTGAAAATGATTCAAGCCAAGGAGATAAACATCCTTCATGTGAACAAAGGAAATCAATATCATCCTGACTAATTCATCAAATATTCCTTGATGTTCTATGGATTCATTATCATTTCTTCCTTTCATGTTTACTTCATGAATGTCCTCATCATTCCCTATTTGTGAGATTTCATAATAGATGTTCAAGTCTACACTCATGTTCCCAAAGTTGATGATCATGTTCCCATTTCAGACTCGGATAGTAGATTTGATTGTTGTAAGGAAAGGATGACCAAGGATGATTAGGGTTTGATCATTATTTCCAAAGTTGGGATGGTTTTCAAGGACGATGAAGACAGTAGGGTAGATGAAGTTTTCAACCATTACCAGAACATCCTTTAAAATCTCCTTTGAAACACTAATGTTACGATCAGCAGGTTAAAGTGCGACAGATGTGGGTTGGAGATCTTCTAGGCCTAACTGGCAGTACACAGAATATGGAATGAGATTGACACTGGAACAAAGGTCACACAAGGCCTTAACAACTTTGATCTCCCTAAGTTTAACATTGATGTAAGAGTAAGCCAGGTCTTTCAACTTAGGAGGAATAGTCCCTTGAATAGTGGTACTCACATTATCATCCAAAAGGACTTGGTTTTTATGTGAAAATGTTATTTTAAAATTGCACAAGTCCTTAAGGTACTTTGAGTAGACAAGTATGGTTTGGATTGCATCGAGAAGGGGAATGTTCAACTTGACCTGTGAGAATATTTCTCTTAATGTTTCACTTTATTCAGGCTTGGTTTTTCCCCTCATACATTGAGAAAATGGTGCAGGTTGTGGGGTTGTTTGTTGAAGAGTTGTTTCTTTGACAATTTTATCATGTTTTATAGTTTGATCATTTGGTTCATTTGAATTTTTATCCATGTTTGAATCTTTAGGTGGGTTCGGAATTAGTTGTTCAAGTTTCTCAGTTGATTTCCCACATCTTAAAACAGTCACAACCATTAGTTATTCATGAGTTGTTTGAGTGAAACTTGAATCTCCCCTTGATGTCTAGGATGGAACTTCCTGAGTAGGCATGGGTGCCTTTCTAGTTTTGATGGTTTGAATTTCTTGTTTTAAGGAAGAGACTTCCGAGTTCATCCTCTCCATTTTTTTGCACAGTTGTTCTAGTAGGCTTTGTGAAACAATTTGGGTTGGTTATTGAGAAGATTGGTTTATCCTAGGGGGATATTTTGTAGGTGGGATGGTTTGTTGAAAATGGACAGGTGGATATTGGTATTGGATAGGCTGGGTTTGGAACTGGTTATGGGTTTGGTAGTTCAAATGGGGGTAAGGATTTTTTCCATGTGGTTGGCTAGGTAGTTGGTTATCTTTCCAGCGGAAGCCTATGTGGTCATTATACCTTGAGTTGAAGTTATTTTGGTATTGAGGCTTTTTAAAGTTCAAAGAATTTACTTTAACTGGGTGTCCTCCTAAAATATCATCCTTGATGGATGGAATGGTTGGGCATTTTTTTGTCTTATGGTCAGGTTTTTCACAAATTGAGCAAACAGGGTCAACAGTTTGGATTTCATGTACTTTCCTAAAGTCTATTTCTTCAACCTTCCTTGAGAGTTCGGCGAGTTTATCCCTATGGTTTTACTCTTCTCTAAGTGTTTGAATTCCAGTAGTTCTTTGTGTCTTTTCATGATAAGGTGAAGTTCTCCATGTTTGGTTTTGTTCAGAAAGTCTTTCTAGATACTCGTAAGCATCGTTTAGGGCTTTGTTTTTAAAGGTTCCATTACACATCATGTCGATGAATTGTTTATTCCCTAGACCCAACCCTTCATAGAAAATTATCACTTGTTTGGGAATAGAAAAACCATGATGTGGAACCTTGTTTAATGTTTATTTGAACATATCCCATGTTTCATTGAATGACTCTCCCTCTTTCTCAAAAAAGTTTTGGATACTCTTTTTAAGTGCAATTGTTTTGTGGTGGGGAAAGTATTTTTTGTAGAATTCTCTTTTTAGTTCGTCCCAAGAGTTTATGGATGATAATAAAAAATTGTTTATCCAATTTTTAGCTCTATACTTTAAAGAAAAATGAAATAGCCTCATCTTAGTTTATTCTAGTTGATGTGTGGGACACATGGTTTCTACAATGTCATTGAACTCCTTAATGTTAAGGTAGGGCATCTCAGACTCCATTCCATGGAATGTGGGAAAATGGTTTAGGACATGGGGTTTAAAGTTTTAGTTGGAATCTCATAGGTAATTGTGTATAATGCATGAGGGGGAATTGGTCCAAGAAGGTGTGAGGTAGTCATTCATGGTTTGATCATCTGCATTCCCCAAGTTTGAGGCTACCTCATTTGGGTTTCCATTTTGGTTTCCACCCGGGATTATGATTCGATTTCTTGGAAGACCCTCCATTAGAATTGGTACAATTTTTTATTCAAGTGTATTATGAAGATTAGGATCTAATGGATACAATCCCTTATGTTCACTTGAGTCCCCTATCCCAGGACTTTCCACCATAACTTGTCTATTTGAATTATTCTGGGTGTAGGCGGATATGCACCCAAAAAATGAGAAAGGGACAAGATAAGAGATCATGGGTGAGAAAAGAAGAATGGAGGTGAGGAAAGAATGTTTGTTTAGATGAAATACTTGGGTCCCTGAAAAAGGAACCTAAATTTTATTCATGCTCAAATTTACCCAAGGGATCAAGGTAGAACGGTCCTTGTAGTCTAGATTGGGCTGTCGAATCCACTGAGACCTAAGAAGATACCTAAGACACACAACCTATGAGGTGTATTTTTTTCTATGAAGTGGAAAACATGGTTCTGATTTTGGATGGTTTTAAAGAACACTACTAAACCTAAGTGAATTAAATTAAATGAAAATGGGTTGATCTTAAGATTATGTTAGGGGTGGATTGAATGCATTTTACTTCTTTAGACATCTTTGGTTTAATCAATTCTTGATGAATCCATTCTTCAAAATGACACTACCTTCATCATTTTATAGTTTGATGCAACTAAACTCAATTAATAATAACCTACACAATTAGAGAACCAAATTAATGATGTCTCCAAGGTATATGGTCATATTATTAATTAGATTTATCTTCCTCAATCACAGTGAAGATGAAGTGTGGAAATAACTGAAGAAGGGAAGTCTTAAATTAGTTAACCAATTAACAAAATGTTTTCATAAAATAACAATCAATCCAGCCTTTGTATATTCCTAAGATCAACCAATTAAAAGTTTATCCCTCCATTGATGGTATACTCTCAATGGTGGGTAGAATATGTCTTACAAGAATTATATTGATGAAATTAAAACTGCAGAAATAACGAGCACTCCTCCGTGTGTGTGGATGAAATTCACACCTATGTGTGAAATAATTCCGCACAACAAAGAGATATCACTTTGATTCATGATTATAACGTTTTAATGAAATAAATGGGAATAACAGAAGAGAAATATGTTGATTAAGAACAAAGAAGTGAAAAAATGAAACTTACATGGAAATTGAAATGTGATTACAAACACAAAGTGGGAGGATAACATTACAACCAAACCAAACACCCAAGATCCTTAAATCCTCCAAAACCACTACCTTAAATAGGAATTTTTGAGCCTTTGGGTCGAGCCTCCAACAGTACAAGTCATCTCACTTGAGTATGGTTGGTCTTGGGTGGTGGAAATTTTGTGGAAAGAAGACTTTCCACCCTTGACCCGAAAAGGCATCCATCTTGCATCCACCAAATAGAGGCTCATGAAACACCTTCTAGATTGCCAAATTTGGGTGGGCCATAGAAGACATAAATTAATCTCCAGTTGTCCCCTAACATTCTGAAAAATCCCATCCCAAAGGATTTATTGTTTTATAGATATGGTTTAATTGGTGGGATGTTTTTTTGGGCCCCAAATTCTAGCCTAGATTTTGATATAGAAATTGGGCCGCCTAAATAATAATCATGGAGGCAGAATTAGCAATAGATCATGAATAAATATTTGTTACTATATATTTTTTATATCATCCCACGAAATTTGGGCTTCATTGGGCCTGTATTGCGGGCCCCATATTCTCATCAGTGGGTTGGTGTCCAATCTGGATTCTCCAAGAATTGTTTCTTTTCATCACCAAATATCTCTATCATCCTTTTTGAATCAACCATTGATCCCTGAATTAAGAATGTTTAAATTGAAGTGAGTATCCATTTCAAAAAATATAAATTAAAATATGGGTAATTACATTCCTTATAATTAGATGACTCATTGGGCCTAAATTGGTGTACATTAGGCATGAAGTGCACAGATGATGAGAATGGATGTTGAAAATCAAAATCCACTAACTCAGGCCCATATGATCAAAAATGAACATTTAATACCATTAAAATGTAATTAACATATGTGTTTTTATTGGATAATCAATGATATTACTCAAATTACCTTGAATGAGAAATTAAGTATTGTCTAGATATTGAGATGAAATTCATAAAACAGTTATCTATGATGAAAACTAATCATTTCATATTCTCGTGATTTACATAACTGAAATTTTCGTGCAACCCCTAGAATTTGTGAAACATATAACACTGAAATCAAATGCGAACACACATGAAAGATAACCAAGTCTCATGATGATCAGTTTTTTCATGAGATATCTGTGTTTCATGAAACTCATGTAAGGAAACACCATTCAATACCTATATTCTATAACTTAGTTTCAATATATTGATCCATCATAGGCCCCCTATCCATTCTACCCTTGTTAAAAAAATAAAAGGATTTATACACATCTATTGTTGTATATCCTTATTCCAAATCCCTCTACACAATGAAATGGTGTAGCAATCCCTTTCCCAATTTGTCATTAACATTTTCACCCTCATCCTTGGACACTTCATACTAGGTTGGGTTGAAAATATCCATTCCTTATATCACCACACCATGGATAGGAATCCAAACATCTATATTATCCCTAATCATCATAAAAACATGAGCTTAAGCATTACCTTATCTAGATATCAATTTTAATGAATTAATTCTCTTAATTTGATGATATTTTAATGTTTATAGTTTTATACTATTATTTTATAACTCATACATAAAAACCTCATATAATAAAAAGTGGAAAATTTATATTATTACCCATTTTTTACCACCATATGAAACTTCTAAAATAAGACATGATTATTTTTATGAAATTTCTTCAGGAAATTCAACCCGAATTCTTCATTAACCAAACCAATTCTTAAAATAAATGTTTTTACCAAAGTGTGGGATAATAACAAAAATCTCTCTTTGGGAGATAAAAAATAAGAACACCATTAGTCAAGTGAAAAACAAGAAATTCCATGAAGATCCTTTTATTATAACATTTCAAACAATAGGAAATTATAAATATTTCAAAAATATTATATATATTATCTTTTGGAAATAAATTAGTTCCATGAAAACTCAATGTAATGAATATAAAGGCCTTGTAGGTTCCTTGGGATACTATATCCTAAAACCCTTACCAAACCCATATAGAACACCTATATATTTGAAAAGCCACTTTTAAAACATCTAATAAAAAATTTAGAAAACATAATAATTACCCAATGTAGTAGAATTATTTCTGGGTGAACCCATAATTTATGATATAACAGGCTCTCCCATTTCTATCAAGGTACACCAGTCAAATATATTTTACGGGGATCACCTATAACTGTCTGGGCGCACCCAATTTTTTTATAATTACCGTGTTCCATATATTGAATAAATAAATTTATTAATTCACTTTTCCATAATAAAAAATATAAAATCTCATTTAAAATCATATGAAATAAATTTCATATATCAAAATTAATTTTTCTTTAAGGCACAATATTTCAATAAGAAACATTTTTTTTAAAAATGCATTTTAAATTCCAAAACACTAAAAAATTTGAAAGATAATTTTTAATTTAAAAAAAAATTAATATCTTGTAAAATTATAGAAACTTCAAATAATGTATATGGTGGATTAAAATATATTGTCTCCATATATGATGAAGTAGAACATTCATTTCATCATTTTTCAAAACATACCATATAAAACAAGTAAAGTAATCCTTTTTATAGCCTTGGAAATTATTTAAATAGAGGACTAAAATTAACATTATTTATATTTATTTTAAAAATAATTAAATTCATAAAATCATTTTAAAAACATAGAAATTGAAGAGAAATTTTTTGAAGGAGAACATTAATTAGTGGGTTTTTAATGAATTGTCCCTTATCACTTATGAAACACTTGAATCATAATCCCATTGAAAAAATAACATAAAAACCCATTTAAAACTATTATAATAAATAAATAAATCTTATATAATTTTAATTGGAGTGTGTATAAAACTCATAAAACAATATAATTTCATAATATGTAAATGCACCTCAATGAATGAAAATTTAGATGAATTCCCTTACCCTGAGTATGAGTCTTAATGTATGTTCTTTATATTCTAGAATAATATTTTTATGTTAAATATTTACTTACTCAATATATATTTTCATGACTATTATTCATTTTATTTATGTTTTTACCATGTTATATATTATTACCTAATTAATTATGTTTATACAATATTTTTATATGATATTTGGATGATGTGTCAAAAAAGGCATTGGTCAGTTGAATATAGACCAATAGGTCTTTATTTAACAATAACTAAAATAATAGTCATGAAATAATTATCATTATTGTTAATAAATTATTAATTTATTTCAAATAATTAATGATGGTTTCTATAAATGATGTGCATTATGATCATGGGTAAGGTAGGAAAAACATACACATGAGTAACATTTCTAATTTTTTAATGCTCATTATAGGAATGAAATTAGTACTATTATATATTTTTAAAATTATCAAAATAACATAAATTAAATTTTATTTCTTAAAATATACAAATATATATCATCTATATGCCGTGGTGATGAAAATAGAGTCGAAATCACCTCATGAAGTTAGTATTCCACACATACACAAAAGACATAATCATTTTTCAGGGATTGAAAATGTAAGATTAAAAATGATATATTATCATTTAAAAATTATAAATATTTCACAAAAAATATCAAAATTTCATAATATAATAATTATATCATGTATATCACATAAATTCTTTAAATATATACTTATTACCTTCCATTTAATGTGTTATTGAAAAATGGATCACATCGATATGTGAGTTGGTGGTCAACCATACACACAAGGAACTATATCAAATCCTATATGGAATGGATAGTAAACAATATTTATATGATATAAGAAATCTAGTGGTATAATTATGTTATCAATTTCATATGTATGTACTTTATAGTCATCTACCTACTGAACTGTAAGAGGTGTTGATAGAAAATTTGTCACATCTGTTCATAAGGTGGCTGTCTGTTGTACACATTGGCGATGTTATAATTTACCATTTGAGGGAAGAGGATAAGGATATAGTTTATTAACCTAAAATAATATTATATTAGTATATTAGAGATAATTTTGTTCTGTAATAATAAATTTTGATTATTTTAATGTTGATGTATAATAAATAAATAAATTCATAGTTATAGAATTGACCTCTTGCAGGGAATCCTCATTATGATTATATCAAATGTATTCCTAAAATGGATTTATGACAAAAATAAGAAATATAGAATGACTGTAATGAAGTTTTTATGTTTTTTTGGCTATGTATTTTCCGAAAAAAGTTCTTTCATGTTTGAAAAATAATGGATATAGGGTGTCCTTTTATATGTTTGCTCAGTTGCACAATTATAATTTTTTTAAAAAATGGGTTACCTAGTTTTTCATATGAAAATGCATAAAAATGGAGTAATGTATAGAATAATACATTTTATAATCTAAATATTTTGATAAAATATATTTTTGGTCAGTATTTCATTGATTTAAACCATATCCTTTTACTTTATCCCCCACTAAACAAAATTTTACCTTTACAGTGATAATTAATTTTTATAGTTCATACTATTCATTATGGTAACAAAAATAAAGTTCCCATTATTAAATAGTAAAAAATATGATTATCCAGAATATCACCTCCATTTTGCAAAATTAAATTCACAGAAGTTGAAAAAATAAATTTAAAACAATACCTATAAATGCGACGAAGAAGAGTGTTTTCAAGAAATGTATTTCTCAATAAAAAGATTATATTATATTAACACTATAACTATTAATAATAATATTATGAAAACCAATTAATATTTATTTATATATAATCTATAAATTTAAATTAAAAAATTCATCATTTGATTTTATTTTAATTAATTAATATTGAGTTACATTATGCATTTTAAAATACTTTTTTTTAGAAAATCCACTTTTAAAACCAAAAAAACAATCTTATACTACGATATGATATAACATTTATTATAATTTAATTAAATGTATGAAATATAATTAAATAACAAATACAATAATTTAAATTATATTAAAAAATAACTTTAATTTTAAATAACATAATTTATAAAAAATAAATGTAATCTTTCTATAATATGTATTTTCACTATTCATTAAAAAATCAATATTTTCTGAAAATTAAGAAAATTATAACTCTATATATATTTTATTATTTAAATTTATAAAACTAAATTCATTTAATAATTTTCAAATTATAATATTTGTAAATTAAAATTTTAAATAAAAACATATAAGAAGATATTTTAGTTAAAACTATCTACTTTTTGATTTGAAATTACATAATACTTTTAACGATGAGTTAAAAATTAAAGTGTTTTCTTCAATAATTATATGGTTTGTTACAATATTTATTCAATTTTGAAAATTTTTACACATAATTTTTTTCACTTATTAAAAATATGGTGATTTCAATCCATCATAACATTTTCAAATTCCAATGTTTTTTCTTCAACATTATGGTCTTTCAATAAAACCATACCCTGGTGAGTCACCTTATTCTGAAAAACATTCTATATATGTTAATTAATCTGAAATAGATATTCCTTATAATAATAATCCCCTTTAAAATAAAATAATTCAATTAAAAAACAATAGTTAAATCTAGATCATACTTCTTTATCATTGAAATAAGAAAATCATTGTGTACAAGAGATAATCATGGAGGAAAAGAAACTTAATTGTAAACTGATCCAAATTTATCCTGTATTTGACATAGTCCAATGAACCATGGACATATCATTAAATTTTTACCATAACAAAATACAATATTAAATGAAGATACTTCAAGAAATGCTTGATCACCTACCATGAAAGAGTGTTCTTTCCTCCAGTTATCTACACAAATTCTATCTAGAAAAATCTTCATATATTCACTCAATACTAGAATGTCACTATTTTGAATAGTTTCATTCATTTTAAAAATATGATGTAGGTTACTTTTTATATCCTCTCTAATATATTTCTTAGATGCTTAGTATTTTATGAATGGTATGAAATCATTGAATAAAATATTCCTTTTTCTATAATCTATCTTAAAATTATAAACTAAAATAAAATCCATACATAAAATAAAATCAAACTCTACTATGGCCAGTTGAACAATATTTATAGGAAATACCAAACCACAAATAAAATTATAATATTTCTAGAAATATTAGTTCCTTTAATACTTCTACCCATTGTTTTCACCAAATGTTCTAAATTACATTCATGAGGTGATATTCCCACATTGATTTCAAATTTATCAATAATGAATGATCTAAAAGATCCCATGTTAAGAAGAGTATTAGAATAATTTAAATACACAAGTAACATACATGACACCACATAATTTTACATCCAAATATCAACCTTATTATTAATACCAAATGATTTTTAGACACCAGATTGCATCTAATCATTAGGATTTCAAGTATGAGTTACTCACATCTGAAACACATTGTCATAATGAACATAAACATTGAAACTAAAAAAACTACTCCATTGGGTACATATCATTTTCTTCATTCATTGATTTTTTTTATGATTATTTACTTTATAATCATGGGGTATATAGCCAATAACTGTACATCTGTAACACTTACATAATTTCATAACACATTTTTAGGGTTCTTTTGACTGCACATACCATAATATTTGAAGTTCATTTTTTACCACCAAAGTTTCATAGCTTTATGATTCCCCATCTCTTAACATTCTAAACACTTCTTAAATTCATATTCATGAGGAACATCAGTGTCTAAAAAATCCATCCCCTTAATTTCCAAAAAAAAACTACTTTATCATAGATTTTAATTTCACATATGGATGATGTATTTCATAGAACTAGATTAATTCTTGATTAAATTATATTAATTTTACTATCAATGTCCTAAAAATGTTCCAGTGCATAATAGGATAATATTTTAATATTTTATTCATATGTGTCCACATAGTCATCATATTTTCTCTTTAATTCCATGATTCTTTTCTATCAAGAGTTGTAAAAAATTGGGTATATAATTATCATGGAAAATATCCTTAAATTTCCCCATTTTGTGGAAACAATATCATCATTCTACCATGTATTGTTAAAAAAATACCAAAATTTTTCATCTTCAACATCCAAATGATAAATGGAACAAATTAACTTTTCACATTATGAATACCAGATGAATTAAAAAAATATTATTGTATTGATCTATCCATCATTTATTACATGGTCTGGTGATCCACTGAATTATAAGGGTTGTTACTTCATGAAATTATACAATATATAAATATACCTTCTTGGTAGATTGGGTTCTTCTATAGAATGGATACCACCTCCATTTATTTCTTGTTTTAATAGAGCCATCAAAGTAAAAAAGTATTATATTCAAATTCCAACCATTTCCAAATGCAGATTTAAGTACTATCCCAAAATATATTTATTGTTTAATATATGAAAAAAGTTCCCATTAGACAAGTTTTAGATGAAGCATCAAGGAAATAGTAAATTCTATATCATTTCAACATTACCATAATCTGAAATCATTTATGTTAACGCTATTATGATTTTCCTAACGTATAATGTTATCTAAACCATCCTCTAATACCATCTATAAGGAAATTACCTTAAAAATAACATAATCATGTGTTTTAAGTAAATAATTAAATATATAACATTTGATAATTTATTTTGGTTTATATCTTCAGATAAATAAAACATAAATATTACATAAAAACCAAATAATACACTTTGTACACTTCTGGTTGATATCTATTTTTTCAAAAAAAATTAAACTCATAAAACAAAATATGATTCTGTATGGATAATAATATTAATGTTCAAATTGAACACTTTTTTCCATTTATAATCCTTAAAAAAAGTGAAAAACATTTTATTAACATTGAATGAGCACAAAATGCTCAGTAAGGGATATAAAATTAAGAAAACTATTAGTCTAGTGAAAAACATATAACACCATAGAAAAAAATTCTCATAAATATTTACACAAAAATATATTTTAATTAATTTAAAATAATAATTTTTATTTCCATTTTATTTAAAATGATCTCTTCGAAAAATTACTTTGAATAATATAAAATTCAAGTAGTTTCCTTGGTAAATCATCTCATAGAACCCACACAGAACCCTTATAGAAACATTACTAATTAGAACTCTAATATGGATAACTTGTAATATAAATATCTAGGTAAAATAATAATTACCCAATGAATTGGATTTCTATCTGCATTCACCCATCATTTGAGTTATAATGGGATCACCGAGCAAAATCTGAATGTACACATAGTAAAAGAGTTAATGGGCTCACCTGACACTATATCAAAATATCGATTTCTCATGTATATAATGAGGTTCCATATCACGAATAAAACAATTTTATTTTGAAATATTTGTATAATAAAAAAATTTAAAATTTGTGTAATCTCATTAAAATCCCTTTTATATATCAAAATACACTTTTCTTTCAAAACCCAATTCTCATCCCCAAAATAACATTTTCTTTTTAAAACCTATTCCAATGACCAAAATACCATAGAAAAGTGAATATGGTTTTTATATTAAATACAAATAAATAATTATTTAGGAATCCAACCTTCCAAAAATGGTTAATATAGCTGTAAATTTGTATTCACCATATATGTTAAAATATTACATTATTTTTTTTTCCTCATATTCAATATAAAACACGTAAAAAATATTACTTTTGAATACTATTGAAATACTGCTAAAGGAGAAATAAAATCTACATTATAAATATTTGATGTCCATATTAAAACATTCCTAAAATCAATTCATCAACACATATATAAAATTGAATAAATTTGAAGGAAAACATTAAAAGGGTTGTTTAAAAGTCCCTTATCAAACGGGAAACATGAATTATAATCCCCATGAAAGAATAAAATTAAAAAAAATATTTAATACCATTATAATATATAAATTCATAATATAAAATGTAAAATGATTTATATATACCCCTAATAAAATAATATTTGTGTATAACATCTATATATTCCTAAATTAAAAGAAATTGAGATGAAGACTCTTAACTTGAGTCTGATTCATCACGTACCTTATATTTATTCTCACATAATCATACAAGGTTATTTATTTACATTTTTTTAAATTTTCATGTTTATTATTACTTTTAATTATACTAAAACTATGTTATATATGATTAAATAATCATTTAATCTTGCATTTGATGTTTTGATGAAATTTGGCTTATGTTAATATATAATTTTATACGTTAAATGTGGTCAAATTAGTCATTATTTTAAAAACTATAGTATAATAATCTTAAAAAAATTATAATATTTATTCATAAATTATACTATTTAGACCATTAATTAAATATGATTTTATGAAATGAAGAATTATTTGATCTTGGGGATGGTAGCCAGTACATATACATGAGTAATGTCTCTATTTTTTAAAAATAATTATAGAAAAATAAATAAGTAAAATGTTATCTTTTTTTAATGATAATAATATCATAAATACTATATTATTTCATTAAATATAATTATATATCTATCATAAATGTGGATTTGAAATGAAAATATATTCACATCGATGGGTGAAGGAAGTTCTCCACACATACATAAACTATGTTATAGATTTTTAGTGTGTCAACATATAAAAAATAAAACAATATATTATTATTTATTATAGATAAATATGAAATTAATATAATAATCATTAAATTCATATCAGATATATAAATTAAAACAATTTTTATTTCCTTCCATGGAATGTGATAGTGAGAAAACAAACACATCACATTGTGGGGTGGTTGTTTGCCATACACTAGAGCGATATTATCGTATCCCCTACAAAATGGAATGTAGATAAGATTATATATTATATAATTAATAAGAAGGAATATTTATTATAGGAATAATATATATATATACATTATATCCCTCAAAAACCAATCCATGAGAGGAGTTTATTAAAAAAGTGTCACATCGGTTCGCGTGGTAGTAGTGCACCATATACAGGAGTACGATATTGTTTCCCATTTAAAGGAAGTTGTGTTTGATATAGTTCATTAATATAAAATAATAAAATATTAGTATATTTGGGATACCTTTTATATTATATAAGCTCAAATAAAAAATATGTTTTGGTGGATGAAGTATAAATAAAACAAAAAACCATATATTGTAATTTTTCCTCTTCTCAAACACCACATTAGGATAATATGTAATATGTTCATAGAATTTATTTATTGAAAAAAATACACTAGGATGAGGTATATAATTATAATTAAATTGGGAAAGGTTTTTTTTTTAAAAATTTTTACATTGTGAATAATAAAGGATATTTGGTGTCATTTTATAAGTTAGGTGAGCGGGCACTTGTAATTTTTATAAATAAATCGTTTATCCTAGATTTTCACATGACACAAGGGTAAAAAATGGATTGTTATTGATAATTAGACAATATGTATTTGTAATAAATCTTTAAAATAAATTTTATACATGTATTTATGTAATTTTAATCCTTGTCATTTTAGTTTAAACCCACAGCAAACAAATTTTTATCTTGACTATGGTAATTAATTTTCAGTATTCACAATATTCATTATGGAAAAAAAATTATGTTAAAATTATTATAAAATAAAAATCATCCTAATTAAAAATAAGGAATCCATTTTCCAAAATTTAATAAACTGAAATATAATAATGATATATAAAACAAAACATGTTGACACGATAAAAATGGTCATTTCCTAAAAATGTATTTCTCAAGAAAAATTTGATTTCAGAATAGCTATATGAATAATAATAATAATTGTATGAATACAAATTAAAATTTATTAATATATAATAAAAAATAAAATAAAAACATTCCGTATAATAGATTATTATGATAAATTAAAATAGACAAAACATTATACATTTTAAAATTGTTTTTCAAAAAATCCTTTTCTAAACACAACTCAAAATTATACTTAAATCCAATAAAATGTTGACTAAAAAGTAATTAATTGTATTGAAAATAAATAAATAAAATATATGTTATGTGAAATCATATTTAAAACATAATTTTATTTTTAAATAGAAATATTTTCAAAAGAAATGATATTTTAAAAAAATAAATATTTATCACTATTCAACATGAAATAAATATTTTGAGAAAAATACCAAAATTTTACCTAATTTATATTCTGATATTATTCTTTAAACAACAAAATTCAGTTTTTTTAAATTCAAATCCTAAATTTTAGAAGTTAATATTTTATATAAAACATTATTATAATATATTTTCGTTAACAATATTTTCTTTTTAACTTAATAATTAATTCATATTTTTTCTGATAAATATAACAATGAATGTTTTTATTTTAGAAATAATTTTTTATTTACATTATTCCCTCCTTTTAGTAATTTTTCTCCTATAATTTTGTTAACTTATTTATCAACTGGGGACATCTCACCCTAATAAGAATTTCATATTCCCATGTTACCTTTTTTTAAGGTAATGCTTTGGTCAAAGACCAAAGCACAATTTATTGAAAAGAAAAGGATTACAAAAGACGGAAGGATGGGATTTTTTTACAATCTCTATCAAACAAGTATAATAAGTCATCAGGAAGCATGTCTAGCCAAGTCATGCTCTGATGAACTCCTTTGTTAGCAAGAGAATCTGCAACAGAATTCGCTTCACGGTAGGCATGGGTAGCTATGTAATCAATCCAATGGAGCGAGTTCAGACAATTAATCCAAAGAGTGGTGAACGGCCAAGCAAGATGAATGATGCCATTCCCGATGGCATGAATGATAGTAGTAGAGTCACTTTCATTCCAGAGCTTTATCCAACCTCTTTGAAGTGAAAAATCGACTACATGGATGACACCTAGAATTTCAGCCTCCAGAGATGAAGAATGACCAAATCTAGCATAGAAGCAACCCTGACACTGTCCAACTGAGTCTCTGAAGATGGAACCACAACTGGAAGGACCTGGATTGCCTTTAGAAGCACCATCAATGTTCACTTTAATCCATCCCGGCATCGGTGATTTCCAGAATACTTCAAAAGGATGTTTGGTCTTTGGGAAAATTCCAAGTACACGGAGATGGCGAAGGATCTCAATGTTTCCAACCGAGTTGTTGCAACAGTATTTTTGAATTGAAGCAGCTTCAGGAATCGCAATAAGAATCCGTGATTTGCCTACATTGAGACTGTATGAGTGTTTATTATGAATAAGATCATTTCTAAAGTACCAAATATTATGCAGGAGTTCAGCCACTACCGCAAGAAAAAGATTTTTAACCTGTAGAGAGGCTTCATATCTAATTAATTTTTTAAAAAACAAACAAATAGAGTTAGATAGGGTCCATCTGCAATTAAATAAATTAAGAACATAATTCTATAAGGTAGATGTCATCTTAAATGAAAAAAGTGATGATCAGCATCCTCCCTGTGTTGGTTACACAAGTGACATTTAGAGCATAGTTTTATGTTAAAAGTTTGCAAACAGGCTTCAGTAGGCAATCTATTATGAGAAATGCGCCAAATGACGGTGATCCTAGAAGGTTTGATCCAAGGTTTGTTAAATTGACTCACCTATTAAAAATTAGATTCATTTGCAGAAAATTTATTCTTATAGAAATTTTTAGGGTCTAAGAAGCCATTAAGAGCAGGTTCCCAAACAAGGAAGTCACCATTATAAGAAAAATGGTGATTATTAATAATCTGCACAATATTGTCAGGGAGGACATGTCTATGAAAATGTAAGACATCATTTATGGAATGACTAGTATCTTCCAGAATGATATTAGACAGTAACAAAGATATCAAGGGGTTACCACACCAATTGTCACACCAAAAATTGATGGAAGAGTCAGCACTAACCATCCATCTAAAATTTTCCATGATCTTGTGATACACATCCCTAATAGAAGGCCAGATCGAAGAGTTGATGTAATTAAGATTCCCATTTAGAAGTTTAGTGTGGAATCTATGTTTCAGGAATTTAGAAACTTTGGAAGTACAATTAATAATACGCCAAGTAAGACAAGCCTGAAGAGCATTATTGAACAACTTTAAATTTTTAATACCAATGCCACCTTTGTCAAGAGGTTTACAACATGATTTCCAAGGGATAGTGAAAAGTTTCCTTTCAAGAATACTACATGTCCAGATGAAAATTTTATTATAATTATTAATTTTTTTGAAGATGTCGGCAGGCCATATATAAATCATAAAAGATTAGACCATTTTAGAGACAATGGTCGATTTGACCAGACATATTCTTCCAGCCATGGAGAGAGATTTCCCTTTTCCAATCAGAGAGTTGGTTTATGATTTGATCAATGATATTAACAAAGTAGCTATCTTTAGGACGACCCCAAAATATTGGGACACCCATGTAAGTGAAAGGTAAGAGGCTTTCTTTAATTCCAAGGTGGGTAGTAATGCTAGATTTTCTTCTGATAGGAAAGATATTTCTAAAAAAATATACGATTTATTCTAGGAAATCGCTCTTCCGGAGACTTCCTCATAGTGATGAAGATATTTCTTGAGGAAATGAATGTTATTTTGATCCCCTTTAAGAAAAAAGATGATATCATCAGCATATAAAAGATGGGTAGGGGTATTAAGGTTTCTGGAAACTTGTATAGGCTTAAGCTGACCCTGAGCAACCATATTATTAAGAAGTCTGCTTAATTAATCTTCAGAAATAACAAAGAGGATGGTATAAAGAAGGTCACCCTTCCTGACTCCTTTAGAGCATTTAAAAAAAACTCTAGGGATGCCATTAATCAGGATAGAAATATACGCAGATCAAAATAATTTTTTGAGTCTTCCAATGAAAGAATAATGAAAACTAATGTTTTTTAAGACTTTTAAGATAAAGTTCCAGTCTATGGTGTCAAAAGCCTTTCTGATATCAAGTTTGATGGCCACACACCCCCCTCTAGTGTTTTTGTTTAGACTATATATTCACATGTTACCTCTTTAACTATATGGTTTCTCCATAAAACCTAAACCAAGAGAATCATATCATTACACAAAAATAACCAACTACGATCAAAAATATAAATAGCATGTTCCTAATAAGAAATATTCTGTTCCAAAAATCTAAATTAGGGCTAAAATCATGAGTTGAATGGGGAACATATTACCTTATAATTTAAAATACATTGTATACTGTAGATTAACATGAAGGCATCAAAACTCTGTAGGGAAATGATAAAAATGTCCCCAAGATTTCATATCCTCTAATAAATCACAGACATATAATTCTCTTTATACAAAAATTCATTATATTTTCTAATAGAGATTCTTCTAGAAGACATGATCATATACAACAAAGGAATGGTCTTTTATTGGGTTATCAAAACATTATTTATACTCTTAGATGTCCTCATATTTTTTAGAAATATATATACCTTCTAAGAAATTTTATTAACTAACTATTGTCCCATTATCATATGTTCTCACACTTCCTCCCATAAAGTGGTATCCCAAAACAAATTTCAATTTATTTTCTCAATAACTTCTATTTATATACTAGAATAAAAAACTATTATTATAGGAAAATTCATACAATGTGAGATATTAATATCCATTTCAATTGTAATCCATTTAATTAGAATTAATCTTATCTTCCATGATAATAATCATCCACTCAGACTGACCATCGGTTATAGGATAAAAAACTGTAATAAAATTTATCTTTACACCCATAAATTTCTAAATTCCATTCCAATAATTTAAATGTTAAAAAAAAGATCACATTTTTATAAAATGGAGAGAGTAAATACATGAAACCTAACTTTTTTTGTTTGATAATTTCATGAATGATGATTTAAAAACAAATTATCTTGAATGGTAAATAACTATAAAGATTTAGTTAATCAGTCAAAAATAACCCAGATCACATTATAACAACTGGGAGTATTCCGTAATCCCATCACAAAATCCATAGATATATTTTTTCATTTCAATTACAACACTATAAATTTATTATGTATTCCCTTTGGTACTTATCATTATTCTTTAACATGCTGATAATTCAAAAAACCTCATGGAAAATCCTTAATTATCAATTTTCATACCATCCAACCAATTATACTCTAAAAGAACCCAGTACATCTCAGTTCTTCCTAAATTGATAGAAAATGGAGAACTATTAAATTTACTCCAAACCTTGTTGTTCAACTATGATTTACTATTCACACATAATTTTACAATTCATAGAAAAATTTTCATCAATATAAAAATCTGGAAAAATACTATTCTTAATGGTTTCTATATATCCATATAATGATTGATCCTACGATTTAATAATTCTTTATATAAAATATTGGTGTACTAAAACATGAATAAAATATTAGATTCCCTCAAATTCCCAACTTCAAGGAAAAAATCTATCAAATCATTAATTAATGTGCCATGTTACAAACAATAGATTGTTAATGTAGCATTATTTATCTACTCAATGTATCAACCACATTGTTTTAATTTTTATGATATTAATAAATCATGTAATCGTAATACTTGATCAGTTACAACCATATTTTATTTCCCATGTTCAATTATTTCTATGTGAATATATACATTTTTTAATAATAATATATTTAAAAATTTAATCCATACAACTGATTCCTCTATATTTTTAAATCAAAAACTATATAATCTAAATATATATCATTTGTAAGTAAATATAACTAATTATATTTCAACTTATGTTAATAATAAGAAATTACCAAATAAATATGAATTAATACAAAATGAAGTCCGTTAAGTTAAGTATCACTACAAATAAAAAATTATCCATTTCTATAAGTTATATCCAAAACTGGAGAATTCACCAATCATATTTTTAGTTTCAAAAAATAATCATTGCGTTATTTTTTCCATCCAAATTTAAATCATTTCAAGATATAATAATTAGTGGGCTAGAAAATTTGGAATATTTTTCATAATCATCCAATATTAACTCTCTAATCCTATAAAACATACAATCTGTATGATATTTTTGGGTCTTGTCCAATCTATAAAAACATTTGTTTTAATATTGAAAATAGTTTTGTCATCTTTAGAAACAATATTTCCATGTAAGAAGAAATTTTCCAACCCAAATTCACATATAATAAATTTCCATATTGTTTAATTTGTTTAATGCTTTTCAAAAAATCACTATGTTTCGATAATGTTCCTCTTGAATTTTAGATTAAAAAACGTTTCATCAATAATCACTACCATAAACTTATCTATGAACTCCTGAAAAATTATATCCATAAGGTCCATAAATATAATAATTATTTTGGAAATACCAAAGGTAGAAACTAAAAACTCATAGTGCCCATATCCAATCAATTTTTTAGTCTTCAAAATGTCATTCTACTTCACCATCATCTAATAGAACCCATAATATAGAAAACATTAAACAAATAATGTGTTATATTGGGATAATAAAAAATCATTAATATGATACTAAAGATTATTATTCTCAATAGGTATTATATTCTAGGATGCACAATCAATGTAATGTCTCATTAATACATATTTATTTTAACAATCCAAATAGGCACACACCATGGAGAAGTACTAGAGTGAAAAAACATTATCTGAAAACTCCTATTATTTAGTTTTCAATTCCAATAGTTCTAATAATGTCATTAAATTTTGTGTTTTAGAAATTTGATTCTCATTATATCCTAGGTCAACAATAAACTCAACCTCCTAATATGGAATAACATAAAGAATTTCATCACTAAAAACAACCATGTATTCAATCAATACTAGCATATCACTATTTTAAATAGTTTCTTTCATTTCAACAGTATAACCTTAGTACATTTTAATATCAAATTTAGTTAATTTCATAACTTCATGGTATCTTATCAAAGTAATTTAATCATTAAATAAATATTTTTGGGATCTATGATCTATGTTATTATAATAAACTAAAATCCAATCTGTATAAAAAATAATATCAAACTCTACTATAGCCAGTTAAAAAATATTAGTAGAAAATACCACCCAACATGTAACAATAAGAAGATTCCTAGAAATATTATTCATTTTAATACTTAAACTCAGTGATTTCATGAAAATTTTTATCTTACTTTCATGATGAAATTTTCCCAATTAACTGAGAAATATCTAAGAAATGAAAGAATTTGAAGATATATAGTCAAATAGGGTGCTGGAATAATTCTAATACACAAGTGACATACATGTCACCACTTAGTTTGATGGCCCAAAATCAGCTATAGTATTAATTGAACAATGTTATTACACACCTTTTTGATTCAAATATTTTTTATTTCTAGCCTGACATACTATCTTAAGAAACATGATATCATAATGACCCAAATCATTATAACTATAACACCTCATCATTGGATGTCTATTGGTTAACCCATTCATTGATTCTTCTAGACTCTTTTCCCTGAAATCGTGGGACATATGGCTAATTATGAAATTTTAGTAAAACCTCCATTATTTCTGAATACATTATCAAGAATTTTTTTTATCACACTTACTACTTGATTAGAAAATCCTTTTCATTCCTAAATAATTATTTTCCTTAAGTATCACCACCTCCTGAAATCATAAATGATTCTTACTTTCATCATCATTAAGAACATATGCGTTATAAAACTAAATTTAAACATTTTTTCCCACAACATAAAATATTATATTAGATTTTACATTCTAATTTGTTCAAATAATGTCATTTTTTTCATTTCAATCTTGAGTATAATAAATTAATTTCACTTTTAACATCCCAAGAAAAATCTGGAATATACCTCGATAGTCTAAAAAATTGGGAATCATACATGGTCACACAATATTCATCTTTTTCCTCAATTCTAGTATGTTTTTCAATCCTGAAATAATCAACCATAAGGGAATATTTTTTAAGTAAATGATCCATAGTTGTTTCCCACTACAGAGAATCAAGATCATATATACTTATGGTACTATTAACCAATGACCTTCATTGAATAGAGTCGCATACAAAATGAAAAATGGAAAGAGTTACATTTTATGTTACAAATATCCCATGAATTCAAATTTCATTTATAGAGAATTAATCTATACGTTGGCTACCACATGATTAGATGATCCACTAAATGGTGGGGGTATTATCTTGTAAACTACTCCACTGTAAGAATGTTCCTTATTGGTAGATCAGGTTCCTCTCTAGAATAGATACCACTTCTATTTATATATTATTTAAACTAATTCATGACACCAAAAAACAAATTTTTTATAATTTACAACCATATCAGTAGAATGATTTGGAATGATATTTTCCTCTTGGTTTCTTCTTGATACAACATCACTATTTCAACTATTGAATAGAGTTCTGAATAGACATAGTTTAGAATAATAAACATGGTAATATAATAATTCTATAGTATTTCACATTAACTATAATGTGAAATATTCCAAGGGAATTATATTAACATTATCTTAACGTCAAAGGTTATTTAATTTTTTTACCAGTTATTAGGACCCCTCCATAAACATTACATAATATTTAGTTTTAAATCAATAATTCATTTTCTAATGTTTATGGATATTTTCTTGTTTATAGTTTTAGATCATAATGTCATGACTCGTATTAAAAGAAAATATATAATAAAAATTGTACACCTACAATCAGTATCCACTTTTCCACTATATAAAACATTTAAAATAGTAAATGATATGTTTTTTGGAAAATAATTCAAGACATTTAACATGAACTCTTCCATTTCCTTACTAATTCTTAAAAGTAGAAATTTTTTTTAGTAACACATTATGATGAAAAAAAAGGATAGTTAGAGGCATAAAAATAAGAAGACTATTAGTCCTGTGAAAAACATGAAATCCCATGAAAAAACATTTTCTATAATTTTTTTCCCAACAAATGAATTATCAAAATTATGATCATATAATATATACTAATTTTTAAAAACAATTGATCTCTATGAATGCTCATTACCAAGCATATAAAAATAATATAGGTGGCATGAGAAATCATGCCATATAACCCTTACGAAACCCTTAAAATCTGGTTAACCATTTAGAAACTACCAATATAAATATATGTTGAACATAAAATTTGCCTAATGTATTGGTTCTATATCTAGGATCACTGACTATATAAAATATAATGGTCCCAACATGTGCTATCTGGGGGAACCGATCACATAAGATATAACTGGCTCATCTAGCGCTATTTTGGTACACCAATTTCTCATGTTTAATGTTCAAATAACATATCAAGAATAATATATTTTTATTCTTATAATTTCAAATCATAAGACATTTTAATTTCTCCCTTAAACATATAAAAATAATCTTTAGTTATCAAAATTCATTATTCTTTTAAAAAAAATCAATACAAAAAAAACATATTATTTTTAAGTACCATTTTAAATAAAAAATTACCAAAAATAGAAAAAAAATCTTTAATATCACATAAAATATGGAAATTGAATATAAACATAAAATAATGATTATAATGGTGTAAAATTCAATTTCACTATATTTGTAACAAAGAATATTCTTTTTTTTGTTTTTTGAAAATTTCCATATAAAAAACATAAAAGAATCCTTTTGGAAAACCATTTTAATAAATTAAATGAAACATAAAATACTCATTATAAATATTTTGTATCCATATTATAAATTTAGATAAATAATATTTATAACAAGTTCATTGGTTAGAAATATTTGAAAGGAAAACTTTTTGGGAGATTTTTTTAATGAAAAGTCCCTTGTCACATAAAAAACACTTGAATCATAAGCCCCATGAAATAATAACAATTAAAAACATTTAAAAAATTATAAAAAATAATTTCAGGATATAATATATCAACTAGGTTTTACACACAATTCTAAAAGTAATACTGGTTTACAATATCAAAATATTCCTCAATGAAAATAAATTGAGACATAGTCCCTCACCTTCAATCTGACTCATCATGTGCATTATTTATAATCATGAATAATAAAAATATGTTAATTATTTACATTTTTTTAAAACCTTTTGAATGTTCATTATTATTATTATTTAAATTATTACCATTTTATACATGACTAAAAAATCAAATATATTTAATTTATATGTTTTCATGATATTTCACTTATGTGTCAAAATCTACTTTAGTATGTTTTCTATGATCAAAGAGGTAATTATTCAAACATGTAAAGATTAATAATCAAGAAATAATTATCATATTTTTTCATCACTTATACTTTTATGACCAATAATAAAATATATTTATGATAAATTAAGTATGTTGTGGTCATGACGGTGGTAGGTCATATATATACATGAGTAATGTTTTCATTTTACAATGATCATTATGGAAAGGGGGAAAGTAATATTTAATCCATATATAAGGATAATAATATTCAAAATACCATATTATTTGTTTTAATATTCTTATATATATAATAACTGTTGTTTGGTGACTAAAATAGAGGTGCATCGCCTCGTGAAGGCTATAGTCCATGCATTTAAGAAAAATGTTATCCTTTTTTAGTGAGAGAAAATAAAAGAAATAAAATGAAATATTATCTATTATTAAAGTAAAACATGACATTAATATAATTATTATTTCATGCATGTCATATATATTCATTAGATTTATCCTTATTACCATCCATTTAATGCGTTACTGATAAACAAATCATATCACTTAACGAAGCAGTAGCCCACCATACACTTGAGAAACTTTATCATATCCCCTATTGAATAGAAATTAAAAAAGGTATATATTATATAATAAATATATTGGTATAAATATATTATTAATATCATATATATACTTTATATCCCCGATTATAGAAAACCGTGAGAGGTTTTGATAGGAAACATGTAACATAAGTTCGCAATATGATAGTCTGTTGTACACACGGGCGACGTCAACATTTCTCATTTTATGGAAGAGGATTTGGAAATAGGTAATTAAATTAACATAATAAAATATTAATATATTTTATATACTTTTTTTATTAAATAATGATAAATTAATTTTTTTAAAGGTGGTGGGAAATGAAATAAATCAAAAATGTATAGTTCAGAATTGTGTATCTTTATAGACCACATTTTAATGATTATATCAAATGTATAACTAGAAAAAATTTATATCCAAAACAATTCTTCTAGGATGAGTGTATGTAAGATAAGAAGTGTTTTTGGTAATTTTTTTGAAATAAAATGTTTTTAATGTGTGAATAATATAGGAGATTAGTTTCCCATATAGAAGTTAGGGGAGCGGTACACGTGTAATTTTTTTAAAGAAAAAGGTGTAACCGTGTTTTTCACATTATAAAAGTGTGAAAAGTGGATTATCAATGACAAATTGATGTTATATGGTGTAAATATGGCCATAAAATATATTTCATATAAGTTTTTAGGTCATTTAAACCCTTATGTTTTTTGTTTATCCCCAAATAATATTTTTACCTTCCTCGTGGTAATTAATTTTTAATCTTATTTCTATTAATTATGGTAAGAAATTATGTATAAAATATTTGAGAATATAATTTATTCATATTGAAAATATGGAATCCATTTTTACAAATTAAATTCAGATATGTAGCAAAATTAGATTAAAAAACGTGAAGAAGTGATGAAAAATAGTGTTTTCAAGAAGCATATTTTTCAAGAAAAAGTTTGTTTTATATTAACTATATGAACAATAATAATAATTATATGATTCCAAATTAATATTTATTTATATATAATATAAAAAATTAATTATAATAATACATAATTTTAGATTATTTTAATTTGTTAAAATATAAGAAACACTATGCATTTTAAAACTATTTTTCAAAAAATCCATTTTTTAAACCCAAAAACTAACTTATAATAAAATACAATATATTGTTGATTAACAAGAAATTAATTATATTATATATAAATAATTAATAATTAAATTAATTTAAGTAATAATTTAAATTTAAAATTACATAATATTTTTAAAATAAATATATTTTTTACAAGAATTGATATTTCTCACTTTTCATTGAAAAATCATTATCCTATGAAAAATCCCAAACTTTCACCATAAGTTTATCTTGATATTCTAATTTCAAAAACTAAATTCATTTTCTATAAATCAAATTTCAATATTTTTAAATTAATATTTATCTTAAAACCTTATAATAAGATATTTTATTTAATGATGTTTTACTTTTTGAATTAAACATTACATAATAGTTATTATGATGAATAAAATAATGATTTTTTATTTTATCATTAACTATGTTTTCAAATTATTCCACACCATTTGATATTTTTTCCTTTTAATTTTATTCACTTGTTAAAAAATGTGGATATCTTTCACTCATAACATTTTTATATTCCAATTTTTCTTCCTCAACCGTATAGGTTTTCAATAAAAAAGTATCATTGTGAATCGCATTAACCCAAACCAATTTCCCTATAAAGTCATGAATTTAATGTGGAAGTTCCTTATAAAAATACTATCTTTTAACTAAAATATTTTTGGGGTCAAAATATGATCCTAATTGTTTATATATTTTCTTATCATTTAAAAATTGAATTAGTTGTGTACAGGGGATAATGTTTAAGGAAAATACAATCTGTAAGGAATTGATCCAAATTTCTCTAGGATATCATATCCTATAATTATATGTGTACATATATTTAACTTTTAGACAATAAAAAAACACTTTTATAAGGAGATAATTTGCGAATGAAATGATCACCTATCAGTAATTAAAGATCTTTCCATTGGTTATCTGCATAATTATTTTTCTGCAATGAGTCATTCTCATATTTTGGTGAAGATGTTTCACCTTATTAACCTTTTCCACCCCCAAATAAGGTCACATCAAATTGTTTTCACCTACATCATATCAAAAATATTTTCCAGACACCGATTTCTATGTAGTGAATCAAATGGTGTCATTTTTATAATAGAATGAAAACTATTATTATATGAAATCTCAAAAAATATATATATTGATCTCAAATTCCCATTAAATCAACTAAAAGAGAAATCATATATCCCATGGTCTAAATAGTCCACTTAGACAGAACATTGGTTAGAGTATGAAAATATTAATCGAAATTTAATTTATTAACCAATGATTCTTGAAGTCCTTTCAAAACATTTAATTTGAACCTTGGATCATGTTCTACTACAATCGAGAGAAGAATTTCATGTTACAATACTATATTATTTAGATAATTATGAGAATTATAATATAATGATAGAGTATCATGAATGGTATTAACATGTGAATATTTAGTTAATAGATCTATAATATCCCATATATCATTATTACCTTTGGGAGTCTTTGGTAATCCCATAAAAAATCCAAGTATATATTTTCCCATATCCACTTTGGAATAAGAAAATGTTGAAGAATTATCATTATTAATTATCATTCTTATTTAACCTAAATAAAATTATAAAATATTATGGAAAAGTAGACATTGTCTCTTTTCATACCATCCCACCGTCTATACTAATGAAGGTATCTGTACAATTTTGTGATTACTGAATAAACATAAAATAGAGAATTGTATTGTTTAATCAACAACTATATCTTAAATTGAGAATCACAAGGAATACACAATCATTTTTACAAATAATAAAACATATTATTAATCAATATTAAAATCTATAAACATACTCTTCATTATAGATTATACCTTTTACTACAAATATTGATCCCCTTTTTGAGCTTACAAAAATTTATTCTGACAAATTTAAGAACACTGAAACCTAAAAAAATTAGAGGATTCCCCATGCATCCAAAACATATAGTCTAAAATTTATCAAATAATAAATTAAAGAGTCTTTTTACATATGTGAAATTTCTTATATATCATTCTTTTTTCTGAATCAATGAATAATTCATTTTTTATTGTTTTCAAGGATACAAACTAAACATGTAATCATAGTCCATGATTTTTTCTATCAATATTATCTTCCAAAAGTTATATTATTTTTGAGTTAAAATAAACTTAAAATTTTTTTGATGAATATATATTTTACACATTAAACTATACCAATAATGTATCCAAATTTTAAATGAAAAAAACACAACATGTAATCCCAGATCATGAATTTGGTAATGAAGTGCCCAGATCAGTGTGAATCACTAAGAGGGGGAGGGGTGAATCAGTGATCCTTTAAAACTTTTTACTAATTGATTCTTTATCAATTAAACCTCTATGGCTTGTTAAGGCCTCGATCAACTCTTCTTGTATCTCTCAACCTTTCCCAAATGATGCAGTAATGAAAAGGCACAGGACACAAGGATTTACAAGGTTCGGCACCAAAGGCCTACGTCCTTGCCATGTTGGTTATACGCCCCAACATGGTTTCTCCATTATAACTTGTTAGAATTACAATGGTCGATATAGAGTCCCATTGTATCTCTCCTGAGTCCCACAAGAGGGTCTTTATACTGCGTCACACAGTGTTACCAGAGTCCCACTGGCCTGCTCCAGAATCCCACTGAAGACTTCTTCCACCCTGAGTCTCACAGGGGGATTCTCCTGGCTCCTCGAGTCGCACGAGTAGCTCTTATTCTCTTTAGGCTTCTTCAAGTATCTTCAGCAGTCTGGGATAAAGACTGCTGGCCTTGCTCTTCACTTCTGATCACTTGATCAGGTCTTCTCGTTCTGCTCAGGATTTATCTCCTTCTTCTCAGGATGACCTGGCCTCTCTCTTCAAGAATCTTTAACAGCCTCTGATAAGGTCTGTTGGTCTTGCTCACAGCTTCTGATCACTTCTGTTGATCAGGATCTTCTCAATCACTGAAAACTCAGACAACTGATATCTCTAACTTCAGTCTGGCTTCAGTCTGACTTCACATCAACTTCATGCACTGAGTGCATGGAAACTCTTCTTCCTCATGCACTGACTGCATGGCTTCTCAAAATATTCTTCAAGAACATTCAGTCTTGGTCAACTCAGATGCACAAAACCAGATTTGATCTTGTTCACGTGTGCACGTGCATGCATGCATGCATGAACTCCCCTTCCCTTCTTCTTGGTGTGATATACCCCAAAGGGTGTAATCTCATTAAGCATACACACCACTTCTTCCTTCACACACTTTATCCAATTTGCTTACACGCTTGAATGTGTGTTATACTTTAGTGTGAGGGTCCTTCTTCTTCCTTCTTCTAAGTGTTTACACTTTTAGTGCACACACTAGTTTTGGCCTTCTTGTCTCTTTGCACACACTTGTTTCACTTTTGCACAAACATGATCTTGACCTCTTCTTTGTTTTTTAAGCACACACACACCTTAATTGTTCTTTTAGTTTGTTCTTAAAAGTGTGCACCCACAAGGCTACGGCCTTCTTCCTTTGCACACCCACTGCCCGTAGGGTGTTCTCCCACTTTGCACACACGGGGTGTGTTGTGACCTTCTTCTTCTTGCACACACAAAAATGTCTCGGCCTTCCTCCTTCACTTTGCACACACACTGCCAATATGAAGGCACGCGAGTGCTTGGTGCGGCCTCTCCTCTACTCCATTGTCGCGCAGGTGAACAAGGCACAAGAGCCGTGCAAGGCCTCGGGTGCAAGGCATCCGTGCAAGGCTCAACCAACCGCGGGGTGCGCAAGTGATGCGGCCTCGGGTCGTGCAAGCCTCAAGAGTGCAAGAGCACCTTGGGTGTGCAAGCTTCTCCTTCCGTGCAAGTATGCGGGCAGGGAGAGCTCTTCCTGTCGTGCAAGTTATGCGCATAGGGGACCTTTGGGCCTTGGGTGGCACCGGGACTTCAGTCGCGCAAGTGTGCTTGGGGCTTCTACTTCGTGAGGCACAAAGGCACTCACGGGGCTTTTCTCGAATTTTTTCAGCAAAAAATTCTATGTCTTGGGTGCTCCTTTTATAGGCATAGGAATCCTCAAAACATCCGCGGGATATAAATATTGAACCACTGAGATTTTCAGTTCTTTGAAAATCTTTAAACGTGGGCCGAGAATCTCGTTTCTTTCTCTCTGTTCACACGCGAGTTCTTTCTTCTATATTTTTCTCCTCCACTTGCATGCGACTTAGAAAGCATGCACGGCCTTCGTCTAAGGGTGATCCATGCAAAATATTAACCCTGTGGCCTCGGCATATTCTTTTGCCTCGGCCGAACTCAAAATGCTCCCCTCGTTGCATGCATGCATATTTTTATGCATGTACATGTTCAGTGTGGCAAGACGAATCGGATGGACGCCTTAGCTCCTTCAGAGGTGGTCGGGAACTCGATTTGGCTTTCTCGGAGGGCCACTGGTTCAGGCGGTGTTGCGGGAGGTGCCTCGGCCGAGCTCGAGGTAGAGGATAACTTGCGGGCCGTTGGATCGAGCAATTGAAAGACATCGGACAGCCGTGATCAGAAGATCTCGCGCGGGATGCGATGAGCGGCTGTGATCAGCCGCGCGATTGGCTGGGCGGCCAGGATCTCTTCTGCGGCAAAATCTCGTGTCCCACATTGAAACGAAGCACGGGTTTTCCACGTCTTATCAACCAGGCGCTCTCCGCTACTCCTCAGTTGAACTTCTCCCTCCACGGTGCCGCCCCGCACCGTGTTCTCTCTGTGGGCGCGCTCTTGCGCCCACCCCTGCCACTCGGGCGCGCCACTGGTGCCCACTATGCACACACGGGCGCGCTATGAGCTCACGCTGCGCGGGCTTCATCACCGCGTGGCCTCGGGGATTATACACGGCCCCGGCCTCTCTCGGGCAGGCCCCATGGGATCCCCTTGGGCGTGGTGACCTAATCCCACATGTGCCTTGGGTTGAAGCCTTAAGGTTGGCCCTTGGTGGCTTATTTTTTCCTGAGTATAGAACAAGTCCTTTGTTTAAAAACAAAGTGACCAAGTTCAAATGCCAAATGCCAAGCCACTTCTTCCAAGCCATTCTTCCTCTTCTTCATTTCTTCTCTTCTATTCTTCTTAAGAATTCCTCCATTCCTCTTAAACATTTAATCTTCACTTATGAGTGAAATTCCTGAAGGTTCATCTTCAACTGAATCACTTGGATCAATTATTTCTTCAATGTGCTTCATTGATCCAATCAGAGATCTAATTAGAACTTCTTCTATTTCACATGCACTAAGTAATAGTGCATGGACTTCATTAATCCCCATCATCCACTTAGTAGTTGTGGATGGATCATCTTCATCTCCTCATGCATTGTTAAGACAATGCATGGTCTTCAGACATTGTGGTGACATTGTATCCAGTTGATACAAGTTCTTTGAACATAAAGATCAGATCAACAATTGTCAGATGTAATGATGCTCCATCATCATTCATTCTTCAAGTGTTGTCACTTAGTATCACCTTGATACAAGTATTGGAACATTAAGAACAGTTCTACAATCGTCTGATATTCATAGAGAATGTTTCAACCATCATCTCCTATGTCACTTAGTGAATCTCCTAAGTGACATGCATCTTAGTACCATGGCCATTCTCCTTTACTCACCAACACCATCACATCCTTTGTCATTCACATCTTGACATTCCTTGACATCCATTAATCTTATGACAACATCATGCCTCATTAACAATAAATGCAACACAGTGCACTTCAGGTAATTTAACTCATGATGTTTCAGAAATTGTGAAGCATAATCTATTACCCGGTCATTATTCATTATAAAAAACCATGTCCTTTAATATAAGAACCAATTTAGATAAAACAATTACCATTTTTTAAATACAAGATGAAAATAGAAAACTCACTAATCTTATATTTATTATTTGAAAATAATAATCACATTGTTTTTTTCTAGATGAATGTAATTATTTTTGAGTTGACTTAGATAATGGGATAGACAGGTAATACTTTTTTTCAAAATAACCTCAATTATAAACCCTATAATCAAAAAAAATTATCTATTTTAGATTTTTTGGTCATGTCTAATCTTCAAAAATTTGTTTAGCTAGGTAAAAAGTAACATTTTATTTAGAACTATTATGTCCAAGTAATGAAATTAGTTGAAACCAAAATTTACATGTACTTAATTTACCATATATTTTATTTTTTTAAGCATTTAAAAACAATCATTTGGTGTATTTCATACTCCACCTATATTTTAGAATACAAAAAATTGTATTCGATTAACTCAACCATGATCATGTCCAAAAACTCCTTAAAAAAAATATTCATATGGTTTATAAATATAGTATTTAAATTGGAAAACACAATTGAAATAACTAAAAAATCATATATCCAATATTTAATACTAATTTATATCGTTAGTGTGTCCTCCTCATTCAAATTAATAATATGGTACTATGACCATAGGTTGACCATAAAAAAAATATATGGTCTCTAGTAATGATCAAAAATATCATAGATATTTTTCAAAGGATACTTGTTCAAAAAAAATATTTTATTCAAGGATCAATAATAAATGAAATGTATTATTGAAACTTTTTTCATTTTAACCAAAAAATAGAATCCCTCCATGGTGATGTGATATTGAGAATTAGTCTGTTATCTAACAAATCCTACAATTCCTTTTCAATTCTAAAATATAACATTGATACATTTGATAAGGAGGTTTATAAATAGGATTATCATCACACACTAATTAAATAGTAAAATCAACCTCCTAGTTAGAAATTAAACTAGAAAAATCCATGAGAAAAACATCCATGTTTTCATTCACTACTAAAATAAAAATAATCATTATAGTTTATTTCTTCTCAAAAATGTGGTAGGTAACTTTCATTATCATCTCTAATAAATTTATCCTCTTCTTGGTATGTAATCATAGTCACAAAATAATGTAATAAAACATTCATGTCTCCATAATCTATATTATCTTATTAAAATACAATCTAATCAAAAACCAAAATAAAATCAAACTATAAAATGTCTAGTTATATATGATTTATTGGAAAACCAACCCCCAATAAAAGTATGATGATTCCTAAAAACATTATTTTGTTAAAATTTACATATGGATATTTCACCAAATATTATATCTTACTTTCATGATTATATTTTCCCAATTAACATTGAAATTTATTTCACATATATTAATGTTATGATCCAGAGTCAATTAATGTATTACAATAATCCAAATAAATATATAAAATACCATTTAGAACTTTATATGATGACATAACGTCAATCATAATAGTAGTAGAAAAATAATTTTACAAACCCTTTTTCGTTGGACCTTTATTATTTACATCCTAAGTTACTAACTTTAGGATCAATTTAAAACAATTACAAAACTCATTGAAAATAGGACACCTCACCATTGTGTGACTATTATTTACCCTAGTATTTTTATCTTCATTGTTCTTTTCCTTACAATCATCGGAAATATGTCCAAAAATTCAACAACAATAAAACTTCCCTGATTTCATAAGAAACTCTTGCGGGTTCTTTTTACCACACTTAATAGAATATTGTAACTTCATTTTCATTCCCCAAATTTCTCCATTTAATGATTCCACATTACTGGATGTCCTAACCGTCTCTTAAATTCATCATCACCAGGAATATAATTGTCATAAAACTTTACCAAAACATTTCATCATGAATAAAAACATTATCATAGATTATACATTCTTAATTGGATGAAGAATTTCATAAAATAGGTTTCAATAATTATTACAGTATATCAAAATTTATATCAATGTACCAAGAAAAATGTTGTATGTACTAAGATAGTCTTGTAATCTTTAATATATTAGTGTCCATAAAATCTTTATATTTTATCATATATTCTAGGAATTATTTTCTATTCAGAGTTTAATAACATTAGGGAAATATTTCTCAATGAAAAGATACTTAAATTTATCCCATTTCATGGAATTGAGGCTTTGTTTCCCTATTTTATTACTATCCTAATACCACAATTAATAAAATTTACATTTAAACAGATAAATGTAATGTGTTACCATTGGAAAATCTAGTCATAACATAACTTCAAATATCATTTATAGACCATTTATCCATCCTTTGACTGTGACGAGGTCAGATGATCCACTGAATGATTGGAGGTATTTCTTAATGAAATGATCTACTATATACATGTTACTTCTTGATAGATTGGGTTCAAATATAGTAGGGATACCACATTCATTTACAGATTTGGTCAACTGATCCATCACTACAACAAACTATTCTATTCTAATTCCAAACACCTCAGGATAATAACTTGGAAGGACATTTTCCTCATATTGTATTACCACTACAATATTGATTTTTCCGTTATAGAAAAACATTCTGAGCCTACATTGTTTAGATGAATTAAAATGGTAATATTAAAATAATATATTATTTCAACATAACCATAAAGTATAATATTTAAGGGATTTCTATAAACATCATCCTATCAACTTACATTATCTAAACTATTCTTTGATACCACTTATAAGGACTCAGACATAAATATTAAATAATATTGAGTTTTAGTTCAAGAATTATATCTCCAAAATTTGAGGATTTCTCATTTTTAGTGTTTTAGAAAATTAGGTCATAACCCATACCATATAATAAAAAAATGTGCAATTTCGATATGTATCCATTTTTTCTACTATATAAAACATATGAAAAAAGATTTATATTTAGGAAAAACTATCATGGCATCCCACATGAAATATTCCTTCCCTTACCAATCATTGAACCAAGTGAAGAACATTTTAAAAACATGAAGTGACCAAAAAAACTCATTCTGGTATGCAAAAAAGAAGAAAATCATTCGTCCAGTGAAAAATATGAAAATTCAAGAAAAACATTTTCTTATAACCATTTACCTATAAAAGGAATCGTATTTCTTTTAAAAATAAAAATAATATTTATTTTTGAAGACAAGTGATTTATTAAAAACACATTATCGAGCATTGAAATGTCATGTTGGTGCATTGGAACATCATCTCATAAAACCCCAAAGAACCCTTATAGATCCCCAAAAAATTGGAATAACTGTATGGAAAACATATAATATAAGTATTTATAGAACACAATAATTACCCAATACATTTGGAATCTATCATGGGAGCATCCATAATTTATCCAGTAATAGGATGACATCGTTCTATAAGGTAACAACCATCATATACGTTGTGACTGGATCACTAGATGCCATTTTGGAAGACCCATTTATCATATATAATTCTCAGGTACCATATAATGACTATTTTTTTATTACAAATTTTAAAAAATGAAAAATATTAATAACTCTCTTAACCTCATCATAAGTCCCTTTAAATAATCAAAATGTTGTTTTCTTTTAAAAACCTAATTTTCATTACCAAAATACCGTTTTCTTTTGAAAAACCATTTTAAATTACAAAACAACCAACAACATGGAAAAATTATTTTTTTTAATGAAACTTAAAATCTTATAAAGTGGTAAAAACATCAAATAATGGTTACATTAAGTGAAATTTCATTTTCCTCGTATATGTCAAATAGAACATTCATTTTTTAATATGTCAATAAATTTCATATAAAAGATATAAAAATATTCATTTTCAAGAATATAAAAATAATGTAAAAAGAGATATAAAATACTTTTATAATTCATTTATTTCTATATAAATACAGTGATAATAAAATTTTAAAAACATGGACATTGAATGAAATTTGTTGGAAGGAAACTAATAGTAGATGATTTTCTTTATTTGAAAACTCCCTTGTCACTTAGGAAATAGTCGAATCCTAATTCCAATAAAATAATTTCATTAAAAAAATAAAATATCATGAGAATATGGTAATTCATGATTTTTGATTTAAATTTTTTTGTAAATAATTATCTTAAAAGGTATTAGGTTTATAACATCAAAATATTCCTCAATGAAAGGAAATTGAGGTGAATTCCCATACCATGAGTTTGAATCATCATATACATTTTTATCATCATGAATAATAAAATTATTCTAATTATTTTATTTCATTAGAACAAATTTTCAATATTATTATTCCTTTTATTTCACTTATTACCATGTCATATATGTTTAAATAATCATTTATGTTTACATCTTATGATTCAATGATATTTGACTAATATATGAAAAATAAATTTGGATTAATGACTATGGTCAAAGAGGACAATATTTATACTTCTCTAGAATGATAATAATCAAATAGTTATCATATTTATATACCTAAATTATAGATTTTTGGTGCCAATCACGATATTGGTTCAGTGAAATGAAGTATGATACGATCATAGAGATGGTAGGTCATACGTATGCAAAATAAATGTTTCCATTTTTCAATGATCATTATGTAATAGAGGTAAGTAATATTTTTTCCCTAAAAAACATTGATAATATTATATATACCTTTTAATGTATTTAATTATACTTTTATATATCATCTATGTGGTGTGGTGATGAAAATATTGTCATATCACTTCACGAATGTGGTAGTCCACACGTACACGAACGACATTATCATTTTCTAGTGAGTGAAAATGTAAGTAATATACTGATATATTATCATTTAATAAAAATAAATATTTAATTATTAAAAAAATTATATTTTTTTATCACATATACTCATTAAATATATCCCCAATATCGTCTATGAAAATCGTTAGTGGAAAATTAATCACATTGCTTCGTGAGGAGGTAGTCCACCATAAAGACAAGTGACATTATCATACCCCCTACGGAAAGTAAAAAGGTATATATGAAATATTTATTATATATATATATATAATTAATATAATATATATACATTATATCCATCATCATACACAATTGTGGGTGGTGTTAATGGAAGATGTGTCACATCGGTTCGCGAGGCAGTAGAGAGCCATACACACGAGCGATGTAATTGATTCCCATTTAGAGAAGAGGATATAGATATAGTTCATTACAATAATATAATAACATTTTAGCATATTATATATAATATTTAATTATATTATAATAAATTAAGAAGAATTTATGTTGGTGGATTAAGAAATAAAATGAAAATGCATAGTTATAAATTTTATCTCTTCTTAGATAACCACTTTAAGATTATACAAAAAGTATTAGTTGAATTTTTTTATGAACAATAAATGTATTATGGGATGATTTTATTAAATTTTATTATTTTATTGGGTATTTTATTGTCAAAACCAATATTTTTCCAATGCTTTGAGAATAGTAGAGAGTGGGAATCCTTTTAAAAGTCAGGTAAGTATTATACGTGTAATTTCTGAATATAAAACTGTGTACCAAAACCTTTAAAACTCAACAAGGTTCCAAAGTAGAGTATATTAGAGACCAAAACATTAGAATCACCAAATATGCCCATAAAATATGTTTTAGAAAACTTTTTAGATCATATTAACACTTATTGTATTATTTTAACACCCTGATGATCATATTTTTACCTTAATTGTGGTAATTAATTTTCACTATTTTTAGAATTAATTAACTTATAAAATTAAGTTTAAAAAATTAAAAAATATAAATTTTTACGATTCATAATATTTAATCCATTTTACAATATTTAATTCGCATAATGTGAAAATCTAAATATAAATAAAAACCCTAGATGGGATGAAAAGGCAAGTTTTCGAGAAGTGTACTTTTCAAGAAAAAGATGACTTTACATTGACTATATGACTAGTAATAATAATATTATGAATCCTAGATCATATTAATTAATATATAATATAAACATTTATTTTTATCTTTTACAAATATGGATAATTTTAACAAATTAAAATTTCGAAACAATGTTCTTTTTAAAATAGATATATTAAAATTCCATTTTTTAAACCCAAACTTATCTTATAAAAAAATATAATTTTGATTAAAAATAATTTATTTTGAAAAAATATTAATAAATATTACTTATTTTACATGAAATTACATTAAAAAATAATGTTACTTTTAAATTACTCAATTTGTGGCAAACAACTATTTTTTATATAAAAATTACTATTTTTCATTATTCACTGAAAATTCAATATTTTCTTAAAAAGCCAAAAAAATTACACCTATGAATATTTTCATATTATTGTTCCATAAATTAAAAAATAATTCACAATTTAACTTAAAATTTTTGAAATTAATTTATTAGATAAAATATTATATGAAAAGAGGCGTGTTAAAACCACTACCTATTTTATTTTAAAATAACATAATATTTTTTATGATGAATAAAATAATGAAAGTTAGTGGTTTTTTGAATCATGACCTCCCATATATGGAAAAATATTTTGGCCACTCCTTATGTTTAAACCCTTGTAAGGGAACCATTGAAGGAAATCACCCTTTTCAAACGAATATGTCAAACTACCTGTATGTTGTTAGTTCATGATGATAATCATCACATTACCAAATTCGATAAAAAAAGATTATATATTTCAAAAATTCATTATGTCCCTATAATAACAACTAGATTACTAATCTGATTATAAATAGAGGGCCCCTATCTTCTATAATTTCTAATGTGTATGTCCCATACCATCCCTTATTTTTGTTCAACTATTTACACAATCATCTTTACCACATAACAGAAAACATTATGGTTTAATCTTATCATATTTACATTATCCATGAATCTTTTACTATATGTTTTTTGATCAATTTATTCTATTAATATATATAGGAATCCAACTTGAGATTCATTCCCACCACCATAACAATTCCATGTCCCTTAATAGTATGTGGTATATCAAAATCTTGGTTAGCTTTTATGAGAATAAAAAACCCCTTACCAAAACCACTCATGTACCCATAGAACATTAATCTAAAAATTTGAACAATATGTGATTAATGTACATTATAAGAATACCTACTATAAATTAAACTAGTGACCATCTCAACACCTGATAAAAATAAATAGGAATCATCACCTCTAGACATTATAAATATAACTGGCCTAGTATGTTACTAGTTTATTTGGGAAGCATCACCACTAAAATTTATACCAACAAACCACTCTTGTGTGATGATTGTAAGAGGTCTTATATTATGATCATATGACTATTATAATTCATTTATTATAATTCCATCCCTAGGTAATGAACATAAGTCATCTCATGTGATAAGAATGGTATTACTTATCTGGTTAAGATAAGAATCTTATGTGACGATCATAGGTCTCAGAAACCATTACATATATAAAGGTCCTAAAATCATTCATTATGTGATGATTATTATATTCATTGTTTAGTCAGTAAAGTAACCTAATGTGGTGAATGGAATATTTGTTCATTCACATATTAACTAATGATCATAGGAATGTTATTCCTGGGTTGGTGAACAATGAATGTCTGTGGTGATAGTTTATCGATAGGTTATGATTCGTATACTCCTTATGTGTTGAAAATAGAATGGATTAAGTAAAGAGAAAGAGTTTCCTTTGGTGAAAAAAATTTATTACCTATGAAATAATCATGGAATGACATATGTGATGAGAAAATATTTCCCTATGAGATGAATAAACTATGCTTTGGGTCTTGAACCTATGATTACCTATGTTATTAAAGTAATATTCTCTCATGCACTGTCCTGATGATTATATTTAAAAATTCCCAACACACCCAATGATGCATGATCATGTGGAAAAATGAGTTATCCTCACAAATATAAGTTTTTCACCTTTCAAAAGAATCATATCATGTCAGTTTTAAAATATATATAGTGTCGATAATGGGATTTATGAATATCTATTTAATATATTAGGTGGAACTAGACCAGGAAAACAAATATATATATGGATCCATGAATGGATGGGCCAATATACCATTATATCTTTTATCTAAGGGTTATAAAATCATAACCACCATTGGTGAATGTCACCCACTATTGGATATCATGAAGAAAAAACCATTTGGACAATGACCTATCTAATGAACCCATCCAGCACTTATGAGGGTCTTTGTGAAATAGTTCAAAAAAATAAAACTATTATAGACCTATAAATATTTTCTCATTCAATAAAATTAGAAAGTGTAATGTTGGGAACTTCCCTATCATCTAACACATACAACATTAGGCATATCAGAAATCACCATCCGGATACATATATTCATGTTTTTCATCAAATGTCTCCTAAAGAACTCATACCATCCGTTATGCTTAGTGACATACATGATTACCACTAATAGGTGAGGGGGCCACATATCTGATCCAGAGGAAATCCCACGCACCTATTTTGACATTGTGGATAACACATCTCACATAGGGTTATGTGGATCCCTCGTCTTATCTCTCCATTATAAATCATTATATTTTGGGTAATAAATAATATTTTCCAAAGGTATGAGTATGATGGAGTAATCCTCACATTGTATATCGATTGAGAAGGCATTGATTAGGTGGATCTATATCACCACCACCATCTAAAAAGAGAATTAAGGGGGAGATCTTCTCATTTTCACCGCTAAATGTTTGTAAAATCCTTTCCTGAGAACACACCAAAAAGTCCTCCCCAAAAAATGAGGATTTAGGGGAAGTTCAATTTTTGGTATCCCCAGCTACTTCATTGGAACTTCCATTTATGGATCCCACCACCAAAATTCACTAATAGAATAGGGGGGCCACTAGAAAAGGAATATTTTTATCTCATCCAATCTCCATAATCCCTAGTGCATTCAATGTTATCTCCCCTACATTGGATGGATGACATACCAACTAGATGAAATGAATATTCTATAACTCTTTTGGTCCCCACCACCTTAGATGAACCCCCTGATATTTTCAATAATTTGTATTGATTTTTTTTTTCAAACTAGTATTGAAATCCCTATTGTACACCAAGCATGATAGGTCAACTCTTATTACATTCAGACCCATCATCAGATGTCATCGACTTCCTCCCCATGATTAAGAGTAATACCATAATGTTCCCCACCAAGAAACTACAAATAAACTTTATGTCCTTCCTACTTATGAATAAGTCCACCACTTTTAACATACTAACCAAAGAAGAGTGGAATTTATCCACTTTAATGGTTCTACCCCATAGTGTGGACCATCATTCTTGAGAAAAAACTACTCAGGATTTGAAATGAAAACATAAATGGAACTATCAAATTGAAATGAAATGTATGGAAGGTGTAACTGACCTCATGTTAACCCAGATAATATAGTACCAAAATAATTATTATTCAAAATTGATGTTAATGCCTCAAAAAACATGGTAAGGGGAAAACATAGTATCTTGAATATCAATTCCAAAATCTAAATACCATAAGGTATTTATGTCCCTATTTATATATATAATTGTGTATGTTTTCCTAGATTCATTTTATATATTCTCAATGTAGCTTCCTATTCCCCCATAAATATTATTTCTCACTAACTCTATACACATTGCTGGGAGAATTTCATATCTATATTCACATCCATTTATAAGCTATAGAATTCATATATTTTATAGTCGGTCAATGAATTACCTTTAAATACAAGGGTTAAAAACTATATATACTATGCATACAATGTAATAAAGCATACATCACCCAGTCATACTCCTCCACTTTTCATGGAAGGAGGTATTAGATGATGAATTTTAAAACAAAGGATTTGAAAATCAATAGGAGTACAATACACCCTCATTTGAAATATTAATTGTATCATATGAATTTTTGCGATGATCAAGAGAATAGAATTTTTTCTTGTTCAATATGTGTTTTATGATATTATATAGGGAATTATAGCCACTTACTAGATACCAATGGTGTTTCGGATAGTGGTAAGTTTTTATTTTCCATTATAAAACTACTTTATAATAACTAAATAATGATTTTCTTGAAGAATGTTTGGGAAATAATTAGGTACCATTAGATCTATCAATTGATATACCCTATAATATTTGAGAACCTTCAGGTCTATGAAACACTGTTACAAACTATTTATCTTACACAACATCCCGTAAATCAGTACCTTGGATCATATAGTTAACATAATAACTTCTAAAAAACTGTATTAAAATCCATACATTATTATATCAGTTCATGGAAGAAGAATATCCCCATATTCACATCAAAGATTGGGGTAGTAACTTTCCCTCTAGTTTACTCTTTTCTTATAATGCTGAATTGTTCAAACAAAAATTCTTCCATATGATTCCATTATCATTCCATCATTCACCACCATTAGGTTTAATATATTAACTATCAATACCCCAATTATAAGGTAACATGATGTCTATGATGAGTTACATGAGTTTGATATTAAAACCATTGAGGACCTAATGTGTCAACTAGATCTGTTGAACAATGTCTATTTTTATTATAAGATATCATATATGGGCATCTAATGTCCCACTGAACCACTCCCAACCATCCACTGGAAGATTTATATAAGTAAAAGAGTAGATAAATAAAGTAATATACTAGAGATAATCCTTGGAATTGAAGGGTATACCAAGATATAATCAATGATATATGAGTTAGAGGTAAATAAGAACCTCAATTCCAAGTTACATAGAAGATATTTCCTGAGTGGGTATGGCCATCATGATCTCAGTACACTCCCTCCATAACCACAAAAACCCTTAACTTGAAATCAATAGTCTAAACTTAAAGAAGGTAGTTCTACTCATCCAATCTGACATCACACTATATGACTATTTATTTTTATATAAGATCTGGTGTTCTTAGTATTCCATTATATTGTAAATCGTTGTTATTTTTTATCGTTAGTACAACATTTCTTGACATAACTTCCAAAAAATCTATTAAGAGGGATGACACATGCCGACACCCCCCATTATGCAGTAATAATTCATCTTATCTCTTATCTCAATGTCAAGGAATCCTAGCAAGTCATGGATGGTTCTAAAAGTAAACTATTTTTTTCTTGGGCGAATTACAATCCTCTAGTAATATATTTTAACTTATTAGGATGTTAATCCTTCAATGATACATGTGAACCATATATAAACCATTCCCACTAACCAACTGTTTTTGGGAAAATATATTAGACTATATATTAGCATGATGAATCCATTTTTTGTTATTTTTACATACTTTGGAAAGAATATAAATCGTATGGTATAACCATATGGCACCAATATCCATCACTATCTTGGATGATATACTTTAACAATTCTTTTACAAGTTCGGTTAAAACAACAAATGTATGACTATCATTGATCACTCTAAATGAAACCAAAAATATAAATAAGGTGTCACTAACATTATTTTTCAGTGGAAGGGACATAAAAAACCATTAATGTGGTACTTCATTAGGAAATGTTTTTTTAGAGTTTGTGAATAATATTAATGATTAGAATAATTTAACAGTCATCTCTCTAATGTACCCATGTGGATAGCTTTAAATCATAGAGAGTTACTTGTAACTCAATGAAGTCATGTGGCTGACCAATAAAGGGTATCACCCAATACCTCATCCCATAATAGTGTAAATTTATACTAGAGATAAAATATCAAAAGTTACACTGTCTCAGAACCATCTATTGATCTAACTTATATTTTTCCCTTAGAATAGGTTTGGCCTAGCAGAAGTGCTCCTAGAGAATATTTCAAGGGGCCCCAATTAATCAAATTAAACCAAAAGTTCATTTATTAATTGAAATTATAGGGTCTATTAATTTAATAATAACCATGATAAAAACATATAAATAAATTCCCTAGAGAATAACCTGAAAATTATTTAAAATCTAATTAATCATATGATCTAGAGCTAAAGAATCAACCCAACAATTAAAATTACTATAGATTACTCAGATATGCCTTTAATGAATTATTTTTATTCAAATACTAGATCTAGGTCATGGTAGATCATACAATAAAAAAATTGGGATACAATTTAATGATTTTTACATGAAATTCTACCACCCACAAAAATAATGAATCCATTAATAAATCATAGAAAGCCTCTGATACATGGAGGATATAAATTAAAAGATTAGCTAGCCAAAAATTTTAACTCTTCATCTCATGGTACCATTGACAACTACCTTACTTTATCAACATTCCCTTTGGTTAGCATATATATTCTAGTATCAACAACATCTTCATAATCATTAAAGTATTAAATGACTTAGACCCAAAAGCACCAAGATAGCTCAGATCGCTTTCCATATATAAACCTATCATGAACTCTCATGGATTCATGATGGTCACATTATAAGTGAACTCCATTTCCATAATTATAAGTTCGTCTCCCCATATTGTGAAAATTTTTTATGCCCCCATTAATTCTTATTTTTTATGGATGGATGCGTATAACTCATTTAGGATTAATTGCAATCATATCCTTCAAGAACCATTGATATAAAATCCATCGGAAAGAGAAAATGTTATTGTTGAATGAAACAATCCCATATTGAAATCAATAGGGATATTGATTTTTCTCCTAAGACCAAATGATACTCATTGAATAATCCGAAGCTAGAAAATATATCTATAATAACATTCTCCGATGAATATAGTTAAAATAATAAGATAGTAAAACGAGTTATTTTTTATAAAAATGATTTTATGTTTGAAAAATGTTCTTATCTTAATAAATTAAATAAATCACAATTTATTATTCAATAAATTATTTTTACATTTATATAATAGTTTTAAAAAGTAATGTAATTCATCAAAATTTAGTTTTATACATAAAATTTAATCATTTTAAAAATGTTTTTCCTTATGTTTTAGAAATTTAATTTTAAAATAAAATCTTCTAATTATAAAAATATAATTGGATAAAATTGAATACATATCTAGAATCAAAATGTATAAATTTCTTAATATAAAAAAATTTTTTTTATCAAAAATAAATAATAACAAATTTGAAAAAATTTATCATGGTTATGGTTAAAATGGTTTTACTATTGGGAGTGTTAAAATAAGAGATAAAAATAAAAATACCACATAAACATGTATAGATAATATTATTTGATGACATTTTAGCATTATATTATCCTTTATTTGAATTATTTTCCTGTTGATTCCACATTCAAAATAATGAGACATAATAGTATTTATATTTTTTATATAATTCCATGTGTGTACCTCCCAAAAATTTTAAACTGTAACCTCATATCCTCCTTTAATTACATCATATGAGCCTTTCGGATTAGACAATATCTACCCAAAAAACATCATATATTCCTTACCATTTTAATTTATCTTCTTTTCTATCCATAATACCTTCCTAAGTAGGCATAATGTCTATTAAAATTTATTCCTTTCATTGAATAGGTAATCATATTACACCATTGTATCACAAATTTTTTATTCTTATACTTATTATAAATCCACTTTTTCCATTAAATAATAATTAATATAGAATAATCAATATAAATAGTTGTTATTATAATTATTTTAAAAACATTTCCCCATTATTTCCATCAAATTTGAAATGTTATTATATCTTATTAACACTTGATAGCATATGATAAATATTAAATGAAAATCTCTAATTGATGTATAAAATGATGGATTTAGTGAATATATAATATATTTACCATATAATTAAGATTCTCGAGTTTTAAAATTTTATTTATATTTATTTTCTTCTATTCATTAAAATATGAAAACTATGTTCATGAAAACATTTGGATTACCCTCCCCAAGTATTATGTAAATCATTATTCTATTTATACTTTCTATGGATGGGTAAACAAATATATAATTATCATAATTGATATTTTTATCTTTATAAAAAAAATTTGAAGATGGAATAATGATCAAGATGCAAGGGCTCAAACTTCTAAATCAAAACATACATGAAAATGGAAGTAGTTAACACTAGAATTAATGAAAATATACAATTGTTGTTAATGAATATGTGTTAAGATGATAATAGTAAAAAATATATGGGGTTATAATTTTTAATATTAAGTTGGAATATTTTTATGATGAATTTATATTTTTATATCGGTATCTAAAATAATATCCAATGAGTGTAAGACTTGAGGTAAGGGTTTGTGTTACAATCTCAATGTTTATCAGGATTGTTTATCATTTTATTTCTAAAATTGAAATTATATGATCTAATCACTCTAAAATATAATATAATTTGTTATACTATTATTATTTATATATGTTATATGTTTTCATAAATTTCATCTTCCTATGAACTCATTGTTTTGAAATAATATTTTTAGGGTAAATCCACATTGTTTTTCTATTGAGTGGGACAATTTTACTCTCATGAAAATAATTTCTATAAAATTATTTAGTTTTATTATAAAATTTTACAATTATTTATGAAATTCATTATTACTCATATTTAACATTATTTAAAAAGTATTTAAATGATTATTCAACATATTTTCTTAACAAGGTATTTTTTACCAATTTTGTGACCCTGAATAATTATTTTAACAAATACCTCATGAATGGTTTTCACAAATTTATTGGCATGACCCATCCTATAGGGGCATGTTCCATTACTACTCTAAGCCTGTCTCAAATTGTCCAAGGGCTAGAAACTAGCACTTAGTAGGAATATCCCACAAATCAGAGGAATTTTCCTATGCAATTGTACACACACAGACACACATCACCAACCCCAAACTGATGAAAAATAAAATAATATGTAAAAAATATTGAATAAAAATAATATACCAAAAATAGAGTATGAAAGAATACAACTAAAAATAAAATAGGGGAATAATACAAGCCCACCCAAAAAGAGGTTTGGAAAAGTTAATGCATAAGTTCCTGAAACTCATCCATAAAAAAATATAACCTGAAGGGTAAATATAGAGAATGCAGTCTAACGAAGTAGGAGAAAACCTAAAATATCTACTCTCACTATGAACAACCTAGTCTTGGTCCACCTGGGACTCTTTCAAAGCCTTGATCGTCTGCACAAGACATGACATGTACAGTAAAATCCCATGGAAGGGTGATTAAAAGGATACTCATTAGGAAACCCCGAAACCAAAAATGAGTACCACTAATAAATACATGACATATACCCTAAAAAAATAGTATACCATTATGAAATAAATGAAGTATAACATAAAGAAGATACATCTCCAGCTCACAAATGTATAGATATATAGTATTCAAAACATGATAATCTGACGTAATCTACAAAAACAACATAAATAAAAGGTTTAGTCCTAATGAAACATTCAATGGGGATAAGTCACATAGTCTTAGTAAGGAATGTAGTCTCGGTAAGGCACATAGTCTCAGTATGTCACGTAGTAACAAAAATTCATGCAGTCTCAATGTCACATAGTCTCACTGTCATAGCCAGCCACATGATTCTGCTCAAAGTGTGCTTCTTCTAAGAGAACCTTCTCCTTAAGAAATTATTTCATATTCAAAATTCCATTAAAAATCACTTGTAATATCTCAATATAACTATCTTGTCACATAGTTCCCAAATCCACAAACTTCTCTCCAAAAGGACACACAGTTTGAATGTAACATGCATTTAATGATTTTAGATGGTGCAAGGATACTAGGATCGTGGACTGACCATGGTGGCCAACCACAATAGACGATTGTCCAGTCCAGCCTCCCTGTAGTCATCCATATAACTGAAGCTCAGGCTGCTGTGGCGGTCAACCATCCACTAGTTACCGTGGTCATGCGGGAGCTCCGTCAACAGTGGCCCGGTCCAAATGAAGTGGGTCTGACCGAATCTAATAGGTCAACCATACCCAATGGGCCCACCCTATTCAATCAAGGCCTGACCTACCTCATTATCCTAGTATGTTTGTATTAGCACAATATGTTCCAGCCTGTCCCACTAGCCACTTTAGCCCACTTCTCTTTCCCACTCTAGCTCCCTAGTCCACTCCATATTTGTGTCCCAGCCATGTCCGCCACATTCTGCTAGCCTCTTGCTTCCATGTATTTGTCGCCACTAAATCCCCAGCTCCAATAAATTTGGAAACCACCTACTATAGTTCCACTTTGGGCCGACATTCAATGTTGTGTCTTGTGGCCACTACACCACTCATCTCCCACATTGTCCACGACCGCCTCCCACATTTCCACTCCACTCAGGATTCTGCTGACCACTACCCACCACCACCATCGTTCACCAACACCCCATCCTATAACACTACACCTCACCTATTCCCCTACCATGCCCTTGTCGGACATCCATACTGAACTCCCACCAGTGGTCCCTTCCATTGACCACCAGGGCTCCTCTGATGCCCTAAATTTGGTGTGATCTTAGATCCACTTTCCTTGTAACTCGATCGACTAGGTTGTGGCCTATTCTGTCAGTTCTCCGCAAATGTGGGGAACTTATCATGCTTAGAACCACTTAGAAACATTTAGATGAGAACTAGAGGGTTCCAATGGTGTAGAACGTGGAGAACGGAGAGAGATATGCACATATAAAATGTTTAACATGATTGGCCAAGTTTTCATGGGAAATAATCATGATCTGTTGGAAGTGAGTTAGAAAAAATACTAAATTGAATCCCACTAGTCCATAAAAAAATCCCTCCCACAACATATGACTGATTCCCAGGCTAATCTCTTCTTGGATTAGTTAGTGTTCTTTGTAGAAATGAAGAAATAGTAAATCAAAAAGAAATAACCACCCAACCTAGAGTTTGGATCCTTTGATGATAAAGAATGAAATGTTGTTTCATTGTCGATACATGATCTTCTAGGGTTCATGGTATTGGTTTCCACTTCTTCTATTTAGAATAATTATAGGGTTATGATGATAATATTGAAATCTCCTAATATGTTTATTAAAAATAAAAATGTTTCTCTATCAACACATAATGTTAAAATAAATAATAATTCATTTAATTTATTTCTATCATCATATAAAAAATTATTTTTCATTTTCGACCTATGAAGTAGATGTTAGGCCCAACATAAGGTAGATTTTTTTTGGAATGAAAAAGCATCCTCAGACATCTAATCTGGGCACCTCTTTAGATGTTATTCCACTTTTTTAGGTAAATAGTTCATGTGTTCTATTTGACATTTTAATATTCTTCATGGAATTGTTTTGGGAACTCCAAGAATTAGAATCATAGACTTTCTTAGTTCATATTATTTTAATAAATACATGCAATAGATAAAAATAATATATGGAAATTCTGAGAGGTTACATTCTACCCACCCTATGGTTTTACATCCCCAAAATCCAAAATAAAATAATATATAAAAAATAAGGGTAATGAGCACAAATCTGATCCTCCCACTCCCATGTACTCTTTAGTAGATTCATGTGCTTCCATCGAAGGTGCACTTGAGGAATCAACTTCTCATGAAGGATCATATCCTGTCGATCATCGATCTCAACCAGGTACTCCACATAATTCACCAATAAAAAATGTCCAACTCTCCCCAGTCAACGTTTTTTGATGGATCATGCACATATCTTCTCAGTTGTGACATGAGGAAGAAGTCGTGTACCCGCACTAACAGCAGATTTCGGGCCAAGTGGTATTCCACATACCAAATCATCAATGTATTTTAAAGGTATGATGATCCCCAGAGATAGATTTCCACATTGAAAGAATATATGTATCCTGCGTTGAGGAGATACCCAAAAGAACACACATTTTCCCTCCATGAACTCAAAAGGCCTTCGTTACCATTCAACATAATACTTATAACAGCTTTATGCAGTCTTCATCTAATCTCAAGTGACATATATATTCTCTGTAGTCACCACTACTATCTTTGGGCCCATGAGTGCCGACTCTCCTGGTTCCATCCAGTAAAGTGGTTCCCTTAAGGTTCTCCCATACAAGGTCTTGAACAATACCATACCGATGGTGGTATGAAAGATATTTTTTACACAATCTCAACCATGGGTAGGTCATCCTCCTAGATGTGGAAAAAATCTAGGATGTATGAATGTATTATGTCCTCCAAAACCATTATAGTCTTCTCAAACTAGCCATCCATTTATTGGTGAAAAGTTGTGTTTAAGAACATCTAAGTCCAAAACACATCCTATAATCCCTTCCACTGCTTGGATATAAATAGATCATCACAATTTGATATTATCATTACTAGAAGTCCACATATTTGAATTATATCCTACACTTAGAGGCGTCCCAATATCTCTACTAAAATATTCTTCCGAATCTCCAGGATGTGGGAAGACATGGTTAGTCGGTCAATGACCACCCCGATGGTATCGTGGCCCCTGGATGTACATGTTAACCCTGTCATAAATTCCATCAATTTATCATCCCATTTACAATGTAAAATATTCAAGGTTCGAGTCAACCCTACTGAACCCTAGTTATAAGAATTCACTTACTGACAAGTGATGCATCAAGGAACAAAAATTTCCATAGAATTATTTGTCTCCGAATATCTGAAATGACATCAGAGGTCCTATAACATCATCACCACAATAACATATTTCACAAAATGGTATGTATGTAACTCCCTCAAGACCTCCTCCCATAACAAACAACGTACAATTTTGCATCCTCTAAAAATAATGATGTGCTCCTCTCCTTTTAAAAATACTTCAATAGCATGCCCTGTGGACATCTGAGCTCGTAAGGTCTCATAGTAGGTATCAACAATATGTGCATCCCTTAATCGGTATAAGAGTAGAGTGAAAACAATCGATATGATGTATGATGTTCCATATCTATCCTCAATGGATATATGCAATGATGATAATTTATTTGATGGCTCGTTCAATAACTATGAAGTTAATCTCTTACTGAGAGCATCTTCCACCACTTTCCCCGTCCCAAAATTACTGAAAATCTAAAATTCATAGTCCTGGAGAAAATATATCCATCAACATTATCTGAAGTTCAGATCCTTTAGAGAGAAGATATAATTGAGACTCTTTTGGTAATACATAGAACAGCCACCCACCTTCTTCTACCGCACCTGACTCTCTAACACGTCTATTTCCCTATAGTCTACCATGTTCCTTCCTCAACCTCTATCTCGTAGGTCCCTCAATTGTCTTATGATCATTCGTATGATAGTTCATGAAATTACAAGGAACATTTCCCTAAATTCCACCCGAGTAACACAACATTTCCTTCAAATGAATTGCTCTACCCTAGGATCCCTACACCCCTGATCCTATATCCTAGGGTCATCCTTTGGAGTGACTAACCCACTTGGGCCCCTAGAAATGGTGTCAGCTACCTACTGCCAAAGACTCAGCTACTTGATGCCCAGTGGTAGCTCCCTCTACCAATGTCTACTACGTTAGAAATCTCTCCACTGGAAGAGATCCCTCCAGTATCCCAAAATATTTATGAATGATAATTGATATCATGGATTCCTTGATCTCCCGTATTAATTTCATCTTGAAGGTTCAAGAAATTAATACCAGGTCCCAAACCATATCTGAGGAGTAGTGAGAAAGATTAATAAATCTTGTCGAGTACTCCAACACTATCTTACTACCCTTCTGTAGTTGAAAAATCTCATGTATATGCACTGAGTGTAACATAGAAAAAAAAAAGAACACCTCTATGAAGAGACTCAATGTCTCTACCAATTATATTGTCATATTTTCACATGTTTGGTTTAATAAGCACCACCATCTCCCTACTGATCACTGAAGAAGACTCATGTCTAGGACTTCCATCAGGTGAGAAGGCGTCCTCATAAAGATAAAGACACATGTAACTACCCCAGTCAATCCTCAGATACCTGGGGGTCTCTCTCACCACTAAACCTTGGAGGTTCTTACATTTTGAACTCATCCAATGCACTCATCATAAGTACATCCTCAACCAGTAAAACTGGTATTAACTACAACCCAACGGGTTGTGGTTTCACTAGTAAACCACCCAGAGGTTCTATCTCCAGTAATTTCCCCTATACCAATGTCTTGCATCTAGAGGGATCATCCTCGTGATCACACAATTGAATCTAGGTGGGTTTTCTATGTGGAGGCATCAGGTAATAGAAAAATATTTTCCACAATAAATAGAGTCTACCTGGTGAGATGACTCAAAGAAGACATGAGAACACACCCAAATCCTATATGATTCATGTACCATTGTTTTCATTGAAACTAGTGTTTAAATGTACGAGGTCAAAAATTAGAATTAGGAGACCTAGTTTATGGATACATCTTCCATCACATGAAAACTATATACCCAACCCTAAATGCCAAACTCAGAACACTTAAAACTATTTCCCCAAACCAATCTCAAAGACTCTTAATCTTTCAGTAGAACTAAATTCCTCTAATACCACTTTTCCATGACCTATCCCAGTGGGTCCCATGTTGTGACTACCTCAATCGCATCTAAAATAGGTCAGGGGATAGGGAATAGCATTGAGTATGAATATTCTACAAATGGGAAACATTTTACAAAGAACATGTTCTTATGAACACATCTCCAAGACCAAAATGATAAAATATAAAACAGAAAGTAAACAAGAATTCATACCACTAATATAACAAAAAAGTGTATGAAATTTGAAAAATAGAATGTATACAGGGATATAATAAAATCCCCTTAAAAAAGGAGTCTGGAAAAGTGAATGCACAAGTTCTTGAAAATCATCTTGAAAAAACCCTACCTTATGGGTAGGTATATGGACAATTTTCTAAAGCTTCTGGAGAACACCTTGACTATCTGGTATCACTAAAAAAACCAGATCTTGGTCCACCTAGGAGTCGGTCAAGGAATAAATCTTCTATATAAGACATGTCTTGTGCTGCCAAATCCTGTGTAGGGTTCGGTAAAATAATACTTAGTATAACACCCTGAAACCACAAAGGAATAACACAAAGAAATACAAAAAGTATTCCTTAATGAAAAAATGAAGTATTCCAAAAAAAACTATACATGAGGTATTCTACAATGAATATACATAGTCATATAACATAGTTATGGTTCTATTGTAAAAATAATAGGATTATCTGATGTGATAAAAAAACACCCATTATCGATAATACACATAGTCATGACGAGACACTATGTACCAATAATACATGTAGTATGAGTAAGACATGCAGTATCAGTAATAAATGTAGTCTCGGTAAGTCACGTAGTCTCATAATGTAATGTAACCACAAAGTCACATTGCCTCATTGTCATAGCCAACCACAGGATTCTATGCATAGTGTACTCATTTTGGGAGAACCTATTCCTCATGTCTTTAGGTATTATGCAAACTTTCATAAAAACTCAAAGAGAGAATCTCAAAAGGATTGTCACATCACATGGATCCTAACATCACAAACACCTCATCCAAAAAAAATAGTGTTAGAAAGGTACGGTTGCCTAAAGATTTCAGAAGGGGGAAGGCCACTGGGGTTGTGGATAAATCGTACAGTTGGTCCACCAGACATGGTAGTCAACCACCCAATTTGGTCTCCCCTATAGTGAACCACACCAAGACAACTCAGGCTACAATAGTGGTAAACCATAACCCTTCTACCATAGTCACACAATAGCTCGGTCGACCATCCATAAGGTTCCATGGTCATACAACATCTCAGTCGATTGTGGCTCACGTTCGATTGTCATGGTTGACTGTGGCCCGGTCCAACTACAGGGGTCCGACCTGATCTAATAAGTCGACCCGACCCACTAGGCCCGGACCACCTCTCCAGCCCGAAATATTTTCCCCAGACTCCTCTACTCTGGCCTAGCCATTCTTATAATTCTGGCCGCTTCGACCCACTATAGCTCTAGGTCCCAACCATTTTTATCGCACCCCACAGTCCTGTTGCTCCCACTCGGTTTCTGCCTCAACATCCCTCCATCCCATCCGCTCCACGACCACCTCCCATGGCTCCAGTCCGGCCCCAATGGTATCTTTCTGTCCAATGAACACCATGACATGTAGATCCCACATGGTCCAAGGCCACTGCCCAAGTCTCTTCCCCACTCCAGCCCTTGTTGACAACCACACACCACCACCACTGACAACCAACACTCCAGCTACCACCACCTCACCTTGCAATCATCATCGTTGTGCCTCACTAGACTTCTGTGCCAAACCCTCACTAATGGTCCCTTTCACGAACCACTAGGCATCCTCCAATAACCGTAATTTGGTGTGATCATAGAAATGTGTTCTTCACGACCGGATCTATACTTATGGATCCTCTATTGTTAGTTTTCATTGAATTCGGTGGTCCGATCGTGCTAAAAAACTAGTTAACATTGAGCTAGGAACCATACGGTTCCAAGAGAGATGATTTTCATGAATAGAGGGAGAGATGCTCATATTAATGGTTTAACATCGTTATCCAGATGTTCATGGCAAACGATCAAGATCTGATGGATATAGGTTGGAAAAAAGATTAATTTAATCTTGGTAACCCATAAAAAATACCTCCTGCAACATATTATCTATCCACATGCTAATCTACCCATAGACTAATATGAGTTCATAATAGAAATCTATAATGGGGATATAAAAATGAAATACCCACCCACCATGGAGTTTGGGTCCTTCACCGATGAATAACAAAGGTCACATTATCGTCGATCCTTGTTATTCTAGAATTCATTAGAGAGATCTCTTTCTCTACCCTTCAGAGGAATTCTAGGGTTATAATGATAATCCTAAATTTTATGACAATGTTTATTAAAAATAAAACCATTGATGCATCCCCATGTAATGTTAAATAAAATAAAACTTCATTTTTTTCATTGATTTCATTTCTTTAAACATCCACATAAATTAATTTTCAAATTCGAACAACACTGGTTGATGTTAGGCCACACCTAAGGTAAAGTACCTAATCAAAATGAAATAGTGCCTTTAGATTTCTAATTTGAGAACCCATTTAGAATTTATTCAATTTTTTGGTAAAATGTGCACATGTGAAATTTAACATTTTAATATTCTCTAAGAAGTTATTTTAGGCACTCCGGGCCTCCGAATCACACGACATCTATCCACATAGACTGGTAAAAATTCCATATAATATAATAAATATTACATGGAAATAAAAATATGTTATATTTGTGACTGATATTTAATATTATATTTCATATAATTTATTATAGTGTTTTTTTAGAAATCTATAATATACTATAAATGTTTATAGTTTTAATTTAAATTTAAAATAAAAGGGTTATTTTCATCAAAACATGTTCCATTTATATTCAAAAGTTATTATCATCTAGGTAAACACCCCTAGATGTTAATTATGATGAAATGGGAGATATTATCAATTGATAACATCTTTATTCATTATATAGATGGATTATGATTAAGATGATGAAATAATGTTGAAACACATTTTCTTTTACATTGGATAAGCTATGATGGAATGATAAATCTCTTCAAGTAATTGTAGAATATATTTAACTGTATTATGATTATGTAATGTGTTTGTTTGGTATAACAAACAATTTATTGGGCAATGATTTATTATTTATGATATCAATGGTTACACAGGTTGTTTTCCTAACACCAAAAGAGGTTACCATGGTGGTTAGCCCATGCTTGAAGTCAGTGCACGTGTGGTTATCCCAATCTATACATGTGATGAATGTATTGGTTAGTAGTGATGAAATATTATTTATATGATTGTGGAAATTAGTATTGTTATTCTCCCACTTTTTTCAAATCCTTTTGATTTTTTTATAAAATATATCATGATGTTTTACACATCTATTATTATAATGCAATGAACTAGAAAAAACCTATATTGTGGTTATGGTCTAAAAATTTCTATGTGTAATTGTTAAATGTTATGATCATATAAAAAACCCTTATAGTCATTCTATCATTGCATATGATCAATGATTGAAATTTTCATGATTACACTTATATAGAATTTAATCTCACTCTTTAATATCTTTCATTCCCCTAGCATATGATGAAATTTTTTGTGTTGGTTTAACAAGGAATTCTACTTTGTGAGAAGAAATTTGTGGGTGATATTGAAGTTCATTCACTAAATAATATGATTATGAATCTGGTATTAAGAAAAAATAAACATTAACATATATTTCATTTGTATTGCCATGATATATATAGAATTATCATATAAATGTATTTAATTTTGGGTTACCAAAAATAGTATCGGAGTAGTGTTTATATATTTTTGGATCTTAGAATTAGAGAACATTTTTAAAAACTGTGGGGATATTTATATTTATAGAATGACATCCTAGAATTTTTATAAATTATATATTGTATTATTTTCATTGAAAATAAATCCCTCTAGGGATACTAGAATGTTGTTGAGGTTGTAGAAATAATGCACCCAGGGGTAACAAATCTGAATGGGGTTAATTTTTTGTTAACACTATCATCACTAATTCATGATTATTGATCCTAGGATGGAATATATAGATAGACACTATAGGTGTATATTCATAGGATAGTTTACATTTTCCATACTAACAATATGATAGATTTAAATAGATAATGAAATTGGTATCCATGTTAAATACTTAGGTGGTGTAGATCGAAAATATGGTGTCAGGGTTTATATATCCTATGATTTTTCATGATTATAAGATTTCTTGTTGTTATTATTATTCTTCACCCTATGTTTTTTGGTCTTAGTCTATGGTTGTTACCAGGTGGAATCATTTTAACACTAGAAGTGATTTACAATGCAATGCTTTTCTTCCTATCCAACCAATTATTATGGGATCGAGAATGATTGATCTTGATAATAAACATTCATATCATTTTAATGATATGAAAAGTGATATGCAATGAAATGAGTAATGGATGGAATAATTTATTGATGAGTCCTTAGTGATGAATAAACTATGTTATTTTAGTTGGTATTATGATCCACTAATTACTGAGATATAGATTAGTAAAACTCAATAGATGTTATCTATTCTACAGTGGTCAAAAATTGAAATGATATATTATTTATTTAGTTATTGGAATTGAAATTAGATCATTATTGTACTCTTATTGATAATAAGTTTTGTTAGGATGAAATTGAATATATAATATGGTATAAGTTAAAATGGTTATTTATTAATGAGTATATTAGTTATCTTATTCATATGATAAATAAAAAGGAATTTCCTGATCAATGGTGGGAAGGTGATGAATATATTAGTACCTATGAGGAAAATTTTAGAATTCACATGAGTTATGATTCAATATTTTCATGCAACCTGAATGCAGGATTGATTGATTCTTTAGATAGTTAAACCAAAGTATTTAAATGGTGTTATCTATAATAGAGTGCAGTAGATATGAATAAATCATTCCATATTCTATAAATGTTATAGTAATAGTTTTATTCACCCATCACACTCATACTTTTATATGAAAAAAGAACTAATTCAATGAAAATAATAAAATTAAAAAACATATGGGAAATATGATGAGTCTTCCTACAAAATAGATGTGTGGAATGAAACTTGTTATAAATTATCTTATGGGGAAGATTAAATTAATTATTTGTGGGATGTAAGTCAATCAAACAATTAAATATCTATTTGATGAGAAGAAGTTAGATAATGATATGAATGGAGAGAAATCCCCACAGAATGAACTACCCACACTCTATTGATTCATATGCATGGATTGTGAGAAATATGCTAACTACTAATTAGATTTGAGAGTTAATGTTGATTATCAATTATAAGAACATATTATTCTTAGATAAAAATGGAAATATCATGTGATAAAAATTTATTATCACGGTTATGAGAATTACTATGTTCAATGAACACTCACCATGTACAATAATATTCTTATGTCTTATATAAATGTTGTTTTAACCACTCTTTTATATATCAATAATTTTCTACACATATCAAATTACCACATGAGAAATTTGATATTGAATAATCAGTGAAACTTTTTATTATACCATTACAACATCACAAGTATATGATTATTCTCTGATTTATTTGTTTTGAATTTTCTTCGTAAAAATAAAAGTTATCTCAAGTGTTGAATTTGATGTTATAGAATTAATGGATCAGATCTCTCTACATATAAAAAATATTAATTTCCATTGAAGGTATTTAATATTTATTATTATGTATAATCCTATGATCATTTATTTTTTGAGGTTGAATATAGGCTTCCATTGAAAATAACTTCAATTTATAGGTTATTATTCAAACTCAAAAGGAGAATATATCTCAGATTTATGTGGAGAAATTAAAAATCAAGGATATTTGTATTATAAATATGGTTTTCCTCCATTAAATAACTATTTCCTATTCTTCTATAGAATCATGAATTTCTATTTTCAATAGATTAAATACATGGTCTAGAAAAATTTTAAATAATTATTATAGAATATATAAGAATTTGTTTCATTAATTGATGAAAAATAACAATGAAGATATTGATAATGGATTCATTCAGCGAAGCATGTCATAATGGTGTACAAATGTTCTTTTTGTTATGATGATAGAGAGATCAACGATACACTATATTTTATATTGGGAACTTTACAATATTATGATTAATAATAAGTATCATATGTCTTATATTGATGATTTTTTTGATCAATTATGGGGATCTCAATACATATCATTGATTTACCTTTATTCTATATACTATGAATTGGGTGTAAAATGTGAATACATAAATTATATAGACATATATATCATGTATGGAAACTATGAATATATAGTGATTCTATTTTGACTTACCAATTCCACTATTATATAAAAAATATTTAATCAATAGTGTCTTCAAGGATTATCGAGATCAATTTTTTGAATCCGTTATATAAAATATTCTAATATCTATATTAGAATGGTTTATCATAAAGATCACTTTATAATTGTATTAATGATACTATGGCATGAAAAACTATACTCCAAATTTACCAATGATGAATTATAGTAAAATAAAATATCTTTCTTAGGAAACACAATCATATATGAGGGTATATTAGCAGATCGTCCTATAATGGATCTCATTGATCATTGTCCCTGACAAACAACTATGACCTAAATACATTTACTTAATTGATAAATATGATATTTTCAATCATTTTTTATGATGTTTTCATGTAATTCGAATTCACACAACAATATAACAAAAATGGAATCAGGTTCCATTAGATAGATGAATATGAATAAAATTTTAATGAGTTGAAGAGAAGGTTGGTTAGTTAATTATACTCACATTACCTTAAATAGGATAAAAGTTTGTGATTTACATATAGGTATAAAATAATGTAATAGTTTGTGTTCTTATATATAATAGATTGGTGATAGATATTACATCTCATCAATTAAAGGATCATGTATAGAATTACCCTATCTAGGAAGTTGAGTTGGAAGTGGTAATATTTTCATTAAAGATATCAAGTCATTATCATTATTGAAAAGGTGTTACAAATATATTAGTCATAATAGATAAATTTAATTATTCACTAGGAAAAAGACAAATATGTTCATGATAATATTGATAGAATTGATTAATGATTACAACTCCTCAATACATTAACACCACGGTAAAGAGAACATGGAAGATGATTATTCAAGATGAAAAAATCACACTAGATTATCTATAAAGACTTTCTCAAAAGAACTAATATTTTTTTATTTGTAATGTATAGATATTTAAATATTGATGGAAGGGGATTAATCATATATTTCTCAAATTAGTGTTCAACAATCTATCTATATGAAGATTAATGTGGCCTAGAGGGAATATGTAGAGATACATAAGAAAGTGATAAATTTTACCTAGTTCAACATTGATTATGATATAATGATAAGGTTCATGAATAAATTATTTGATTCTATTATACTATAATTGATGGAGTTATTGGATGGTGGTTATAATCCATCATTATCTGCTCATCCTTGAAGTATGATGATTTATATAGACCTTAAGAAGAATTTATTATTGGATAACATGAATAGATAAATTCTAATGTACGTATCTTCATGTATATTATACCAATGATTTATTAAAGTATAAAATATAACAAAATATATTTCACAACCATTATCGAAACCTATATGTAAATGGGAATATGTGACCACAGATTTCATCATAGTACTCCTCAAGGCATATAGAGGAAATACCCATTTTGTCTTATAGTCAATCAGATTATAAATTAAGTTAATGTCAATTATATTATAGAATATTTCCCTATTTCTAAACTATCCAAAATATAAAAAAACAAACGTGGTGTGGTTACATAGAGTAGCACAATCTATTATTTTTTATTATGAACTTGGGATTACTTCAATATTATAAAATGTATATAATATATTCTTGATATAGAGTTGTGTTTTAGTAATTCCTATTATCCTAAAATATATTTTTAATTTGAGATAACTATTGAAAATATTGATGATATGTTAAGATACAATTATCTTTATTTCATGTGTGATTGGGATCAGCACCATCCTCTAATGGAATTCTAATATAATAATCTTTCTCTCGAGTATTTATATTTATCCTTATAAACCCCTCTATTGAAAAATGTGAAAAACTCCAAAATACTGGGATGATATTGGAGAATTAAATATATTGGAACTTGAGCAAGCTATGGATATCCAAGAAAAGATTATATATATTTGGCAGAATAACAGGGTAACCTGTTGTGGAAAAAAGAGTTATGGGGAAAATAATTGAAGAGTTCTATAATTTTCTATTTTCAGAAGTTATTATACTGAATTTATCTATGGATAGAGGTTGTGATGTTTTAAAATAAGGGAAATTTGATCCCTATGTATATTTTCCACATCAAGATTATTGAGTAAGTAGGTATAATATCTTATCACTTGAGGAAACCATTGAAACCATCTCAAGGTCAAGATATTTTTCATGTATCTCATTGGAAGAAATATATACCTGATCCTTTTTACATGTACAACTCTAAGGTTATACCACTAAAGAATGATCATTTTTATGAATAGAAAACCATAGAAATATATTATTTTAGAGAAAATGTTTTACCGAAAAATAAAATTTATCTAGTTAAACTTATTTGTAGGATAAAAAATTTGATAAAGAATCATAGTAAACTGAGGATGTAATGTAGAATAATTATTCCCAATAGTTTGTATAAGTAATATATAATTTTTTTGGAATTTGTTTTATGTGTGGTACGACATAACTCCATGAAATTCAATAAGTCATATATTGAACCAAATTTGAAGTATATGATATATTTTATTAGATAAATAACAAAGTCCATATTTACCATAACATAATATAAAATTTAAGAACTAGTCCTTTTATTGATTACATTAAATATGATTAGAACCATTTTGAAATTTATTTAGATTTTTCTTCTTATCTAAAATGTATTGATGAATTCCTCGAATATTAAATAACTTTTTTCAAATTTATTCCATGACTAAAGAACTATTTTTGTAATAATTTTATTTTTGTTAGAGATGTTATTTTTTATAAAAAAATATATTTTCAACTATTATAAAACAATTTTATTAATATTTATTTTTAATGTATGAATAATCATTCATACGTTATTTATCTAAATTATATAATTGAGGATAAAATCATTTGAATATAAAAAAGTGTACTTATTAAAAAAATACTATTTCATATGAAAAATTTGATTTTATATTAATATATTAATCAAATATATATTAATTATTAAATATAATACTTTAACAATTGTCTAGTAGTTTTTACTATGAATGAAATAGAAGTAAATTCAATTTCATTCTTAAAAATAATTTTTTATAAAAATTGTTTTTTTTCATTTTGATAATTCATTTTAAAATAAATATCACTAAATTAAAGAAAATGAATTTAATAAAATGGATTTCAAATTTGGAATCAAAATTTCAATTTTTTTAATTATTCCAATTTCATTTTTTTAATTTATAGTTGAAACATTAAAAAATCATTATTAGGGTTAAAGAAGGTATACTATTGTGATTAAACTAATAAATATTGGTTAAAATGATACATATACATTTATAGGTCATATTGGTTGAATATATTTTGAACTAATCATATCCTACCTTTTATTTATTGCTTGTTTGGTTCCACATTCAATAATATGTGACATTATATTTTGTAAATATTTTAAATATTTCCATGTTTATCCCTCTACTAAAATATAATATAGTACCTCTTCTCCTCCCATAGTCACTTCATTTTCTTCTATACAGTAGTCAATACCTATAAGATAATGGTTATATATTTTATCTATTAATTATTGGTCCTATGGTCGTACCCTAAGACCATTATATGTTGTATTAAGAGGTATTCCAAATGATTTTTCTCAAATAGGAGGTAATTGTCTTACCCAACACTTTTGAGGTCTATTTATATATACAATTCATATAAAACTATTATATGCCCCAAAAAACTATGAAAAATATATCTCAAAAATTATGATATATTATAATCATTACAGGATAACCATTTCCCACAACATTTCCATCATGTGTGAAATGAAAGTGTTGTTTACACATATGTGTGGATTACCACCTATACATCGTGATACAATTCATTTTCCATCACCAGATCACATTGAAGTATATAATGGTGTAATTAAAATATATATATATATATATATATTCAATATTTATGATATATTTATGATTCATGAATGATCAATTATTGTTCCCCATCCGCTACTTCTTTTTATTAGAGAATGAATGTAGATTTCTTGCATATGTATTGACTATTGTCTCCATGATTTTTGTCATATAGGTACATATATATAAGTGATGATTATAAATAAGTATAAAATTAATATTTATGATATTTTTGGATAATATTTTATCTTGATTAGAATGCAAGGAATATAACTACTGAATCAACACATAAATGAAGAAAATAGTTAACACATGAAATGATGAAGATAATGAAATAATGTTAATGAACAAGTGATAAGATTTAATAGGTAAATCTTGTTTCGTATTATAATATTTAATATTATATGTGTGTACTTATATAATAAATATAAATTTATTATAAAATATGTTAAAATAACTCACTTTGAAATTCAGGCCCAAGGTAAAGGTTTTATGTTACAATATAACTTCTTATCGAGATTTTTTAGACATTAATGTATGATAAATAAATAATTTTATTTTTATATCATAAATCAAAAATACTTTCTTATCCATTTTTACTTTCATTATAATATATGTTTTCAATTCATTTTCCTCTCTTTATGTACTCAAATGTCCAAATAAATATTGTTTCAGTAAAACCGGCATTGTTTCTCAATTCATTAAAGATTATTTCTTTTAATTTTCAAATTTTTATTTAAAATTATTTCCATATTGTTTTTAAAACTAAAAAATTATTTATTTATGTAATTTTTTTACCATTTTTTACTTTCAAAAAAATAAAAAAATGAATAATCATGTATTTTTTTGAATGATGTACTATTTACTAAGGTTGTGATAAAAATAATTTTTTAATGTATATCACATGATCATATTTTACTACCATTATTTTTACACTTTTATATAATGTTCCATTAACATGTTTCCATTTTTTATCAAAAAAGATCTTAATATCTAGGATATTTTTTATTTTCAAAATATATATCAAAATGAAAAGGTTATTTTCCTCAAGAAAAGTTCATGTTGTCTTCTAAATGTACATTAATTTATGTCTACGTAAATTGATGTTGCATATTTTTCACTTGATATATAATATGATGATACTATATTTATAATTTCTCTATATTTTTTGTTATTATGGTGATTAAATAATGATGAACCCCATTTTTATTTCCATGTTTTATCTTATGATGAAATTGTAAATGCTTTCAGAATCTCATGGAATACATATGAATTGATTATGATTCTATGATATATTGGTTTGTAATGGGTCTCCAAGGAATTGGAAAAAGATTAATGTTTTTTGAGATCAATAGGAACATGGGTGGTTAGCCCATTCCTAAAAGTGGATAAAATTATGGTCATCCTATGTCTGAAGTAGGTATAAGGGTTGTTATCCCAATCCAATCATGTAATGAATATCATGTTTGGTATACTTCACATAATATTTATATAATATTTAATATTCCAAACATTATGATACACTCTTACTACATATTCTTTTTCAAATGATATGAACATCAGGCTCCTGATCTTTTATTCTTTTATGATTCATGTCTTATAAAGCTACCCATTATTTAGGACATGATTATGATCTTTAAATTTTTGTGTATGAATTTCAATTGTTAAGATAATATTCTCTTACAATTATACTCATTTTATTCTTAAATATAATCATTTAGCTGTTATATCTAATGTATTCACTTTTTTATAATCAAATCTCGCCCATTATTGTTTTTCCATTCACCATGTTCAGAAGAATGGTTTTATGGTGTATGTGACTTAGAAATTAAATTTTATAAAATAAAATTATGGTATAAGTTTAAGACATTTTAAAAAAATATGATTATTATATATATAGTATTCAATGAAACTAAACATTTATGGTTATATGGTGTGAATTATTATGATATGTATTTAATATTCATCTAATGTTATGTAATATTTTTTGTATGTAATGTATTTTTATCCATAGAAACGTTATCGCACATTGGGTCTATGAAAAAATTAGTGGAATAATAGAATTTTGATTATTGATAAATGTTTTCTTCAAGATCAATCTTTTCATGACCATACTACTTTATAATCTAAGATATATAAAGGCTGGTCAAGAGATTTCTAACCAGAAAATTTATGGATATGAAAAGAGTGATTAAGATCCAAATGGAATGATTCATTTTTATTTTCTATTAGGTGATTTAGTATCAAATATTTAGTTCATAGTTTTCTAGAATGAATCTTTATACAATATCGTATTGGGATGGTATAGTATTAACTTGCTTGTAGCCAGGTCCCATTTGTATCCCCTGTGTGTCTAATTACTCTATAATAATAATTTATATATGCAATATGGAATTTTTGACACCTTTAACTCTTGGGTGTCCTACAAAATATTTTTACTATTAATGAGGGAACTTAATGTAGTCATAGTTTGTATAACCTAAGTGTGTCAATACTCACAATGATTTGAAACCTCAACTGGATGATCCCTTGGACTATTTTAGAAGAATAGTTTATATTCTCTTTTAATGATACGAAAAAACAACCCCAAACCTGAATCATCATTTCATTGATCCTATAAATAATGAATAATCTAAAATAACTTTTTTTATAAAAACAAGTGATGGTTCCATTGATTCTAAAAAAACAATCAATAACATAATAGAATATCCAACCTCTAACAGATGATAGATAACTCTAATATGTGTTCAGGGGTGTGGGATTGAATAATTTTTGGGCCGACTAATAAAAACAATTTATATATCAAGGGTGGAACCATACATTGATGGCCGCATGGAATTTGAGAATCCTCCTCTATCTCCATGTTTTTTTGAATTAAAAGAAAATGAGAATATTCTATAAGATTGTTACCTTTCAAAAAATGATTCTATTTTAGGTTTCATGTGTAAAAATTGTCTTCTCTTTTCTCCAGTCCTCATAATTTTTTTAAATATGTAATTGAATAGGGTTAATATTCCTTTAATGAAAAATTTTATACTACTATTTATTAATTTAAAAAATTGATCATTGACAATAAGGAAGATTCAAGGAAAACATTGATTATTTCTATCAAGTCTCCATATGTAAAAATCAGTATATTATGTTCCTAAAATAGCTACTAGATGTATTTGTGTGGATGTACAATGATATTTTATGTCCTTATCATCATGTATTCATCTAGAATATTAGCATGCCTATCATTCACTGTGGATTCATACAAGCACCTATAAAGTTGAATCCCTCCCATGGTTTTAATGGTCAATGCTAAAGATTGTAATTTTATCCAAGAAAAATTCTTTAGGGAAGTTAGGAATCATAAATTTCTATCCCACGTAGTCATACTTATAAAGTACAATATACATATCTGAGTTCATATAATCCTTTGGGACCTCCAATTACATTGTTAAAGGGTAAAATTAATATTTCAACCTCTTGATTAATAATTCATGTATCCAATATATTCCAATAATTTATATTTTATGGATGGATAATTCAAGTATAAAAAAATATACTGATCCTGAAGAATAATAAGACATTTCATCTAGGAAATATTATGGAATATACAACTATCAAGTGATTCCCATAAACATAAAGAAATCTATAGAGATGTATCAATTTATCATGATTCATATATTCAATCCAATTATTATAAAAATGGTGGAGTGTTGTTTTAATGAATTAGTGATTAGATTGCACCAATTCCATGACCCCCATAGTGATCTTGATATGGTGTTCATTATGAACTATAGAAACACCTTTAGATGAACCCTTTATAGGTCAATTCAAGGTTTCCTATAGGTTTTTTAATAGTTTATTTATTTTATATATATAAGAATCACGATTGATCAAGAAACGATAATGTAAACCATTGTAATTCATCCCCCATGTAGTCTCTAAGAGAGGCATGGACAACATGGACATAATTATTATATATAATGTTTTATCCTTAACCAGATAGGGAAATGGAACCCATTTTTAAAATTTAGGAAGAAATTATTCACCTATTTGTAGAATATGAAAACCAAATTATTTTTAAAAACATCGATTTGTATTTACAATGTAACTAGGTTATAAATATACCTTTCTAATCAATTTTTTTTATATATGAGATTTGACTAAAAGGATATATAAGTATCATCTTTTATAAAATGTGAAATGGAGGAGTGAATTGAATTTTATATTATACATATCCCATGTGACTTGACACTAATATAACATATTCACCATTGGGGATGATTTTACCATCCTTTTACATCACAAGTTAGAAATTATGGAATTATCTATAAGATATTGAGACCCAAAAAGTATACTATATAATCCCAAAAAAGTACATCCCCTAGAATAGAATGTTGACTGGATGATTGTAATAGAGTTATATAATTCTTTAGTGGTTTAACAATAGATTCATCCATATGATGAATATAAAGAATCATGAATTATAATATTTCCTTGATACACATCTAACATATAAATATTTTCCCTTAAGTACTGAATTATAAGATGAGTCCTTCCTCTTTAATGGTGAACCAACTCTATGCTAACACATGAGACCCAACAGTGCCTCTTGGATTCCCATTGAGATAAGGATCAACATAGCAGATAACATTATGGATAATCATGGAGTTATTTTTATACATCCCTACAAGGGACATATCATATACCCCATTATCCTATTAAAGGGTTTTGATAATAAATTGGTTGAGTATGAATAAGTAATTTTATGTATTTAGCTATCCATTTACAAATTAAATGAGATTCTAAATTTGACATTTTGAAAATGAATGGGGAATACATTATCAAAATAACTATGTCTGATTCCCTTTCTTGATTATATTAATGAGTTTAGTAAAATTATTCCCACTGAGATGAAGGTGATTATGTTCCATGGGCCCATAATGATAGGTTAAATGTGTTAGAATGTGTTTCCTCTTCTCTCACATATTAGGATATTTTTAACTTGTTCATCTATGCGGCTCTTAAAAATGTTCTTAACCCTTATATCGAAAATGTGTACTGTTTTAGGGGTAAATTTTCAAAATACTACTTCACCCCATGTGGGGTCCTAAAATTACCTGATATTAAAAGGTAAATCGAAATGGATGAATTCACTGATGGAGTGTCTCTAGCATGGAATTATTTCAAAAGGATCCTCCTAGATGAATATTGAACCAAAGAGAGGGTGTGAATCATTTATTGAAAATATTTTATATGTCTCATAGAAACAAGACTTTTATTTGTTAATGTAAATCTCGATCATGATTGAAATCAAACACACAAACACATAAAAATAGAACATATGACTTATAAGGGTTTCCTCTAAAAAAATAATGTTAGTCCATGTATTGATTTATATATTTTTTGAGATCATAAAACCCACTAGATCCAACATGTAAGTTAAAATAGTAGGGTTTACCATTTGACATATATTACATCACGTCTCCAGATTTTGATAGTACTTCACACACTAAAATAATGATAATTGAAGATTTTTTATATAAAAAAGAAATACAATCAACAATAGCATTCAATTGTTAACATATTTTTCCTCTTTTTATTCTTTATCATGTAGAAAAAAAAAAGGAATTATCTCTTCACTATATGCCAATATTCATTGTTCATTTTTCATCATCATCACCATATTATTATTTATATCTTATTCCACATACCTTTTATCTTTATTTTTATTCACCATAAATAAACATTCATATTAACATTCATTTTATCTTGATTTAATTTTAATTTGAAAATACTATTCAACAAATTAACTTCCTCCTATATTATCAAGAATTGTATCTTTGTTCCAAAATTTCTTTGTCATCAAATTAGAAATTAATAATTATTTTATTTATAAATAACCACCAAAGTCATTGGATGAATCCACATCATCATTCAGATTGAATTGAACTTCTACGGTGGGGACATACACCATACTCTATATCATGTTGGTTTAAAGAAGTTATCATATAACCACATAAGTGGATGTGGTGAATTCATAAGTGCTGTCTCATAGTTCAGCATACACTCCTTTAACTATGGCATAGATAAGTGTCATGTGATGTGAAGGTGATGAAAAATCTTTTTCCACTTAAATCCATCGATCTACTAACTATGGTATGATATTCACATTTAAGGTGTAGTCTTAATTTGATTTAATGCATATAACATGATCCAGAGACTAAGTCATATTGAACCATAAATTTTCATAGCTATAATAATTCATCCCATGTTAATTTTTGATGTGGTATTCTTGGATGTGGAGTAATCTATAATCATTCAACCTCACTATTTAGTGGTCAATGTACTACATAATAGATTAGAACAATTATCCAAAACCACCTAAATATATATATATATATCTATGGGATTAATTCAAATTACAATATAATAGAGGTTCTATATTTTCTAGATTCATTAAAAAACTAATCTGGTATTCTCTTTTCTAGGGTCCTACTAGAAGGCATGGTCAAAACTTATAACCATCTCCCCTTCTATTTCACCCCTGGTTCAATTTTATCTCAATATGATAGTCATTCATGTTATATATTTACTAAGATCATTTCACATGATCTCACTCACTTAACAATGAATATTATATATGGATTGAAAAAAAATCCAACACAATTGTTCATTTCCATTGTAGGAAGTCTTCAACATCCCATCAACACAACAAGAATAATACATCGTGGGCTCAGTAATATCCCCCTCAAGATTTTGTTGTCATCCATGGAACAGAAATAACTATGATACTATGAAACCTTATAAATTTATCACCATTAAATAATTCATTTTTTTATATTACAAATGATATTGTGGGAAACAAGAACATTGAATAAATAATATCTTGTTGTACATAAATAGTCATATATTTGTATCATCTCACTTCACACTAACTTATCAATCTCATCAAAAATTCCTAGGATCCATTAATCCTTTAATCATATATAATAAAATATTAAAACATTTTACACATTATTAATTCATAAATAACCCCATTCTAATCTCTCTCTCCATATATATTCTCCCCCAAAAGGTATCACATATGAAAGGATACTCTCCATACATTTTATACTCACCTATTTTAAAAAAAAATGGAATATAATTTTCAAATAAATATTTATATTATCAATTATTCTCCCTATTTTACATCAAGATCCAATTAAAAGTTAATATTTATTAAAATTATACAATCCCTTATCCCTATAAATAATGAAGATGAACAACAAGCTTCAACATCAGATTCTAGAATACCTTATTCGACTGTGTCTTAGTAAACACATTTTTTATTTTATCTTTTATTGAAACAAATTCCAACATAAACTTATTCATATCTATTATCACTTTGATATAGTGATATTTTATATTAATTTTTGTAGACCATGAATTCTGATCTAAAATATTAAAAATCTTAATTTGAATTTAATTATCACATCCGAAAAGTAATATAAACATTACACAACCCTTAAAATATTATATGTGAGTCTTCATCCACAATATTTTTGTTCATGATTGAGTTGAGGCCCCAAATTATAACTTATTAGTATATAGAAAAACTAAAATTCTCATTATTGAGTTCTGAAAACCAATTACTTCCCCATAATAGATATCCAAAATGGATTTAGACATCTGATCATAAACACATCCTACCCAATCTGCATCTAAATAAACGTACATATCAAGCTTAATTGTTTTTAATATTTCAAGGATTTTTTATTTGATTTATCAAATTATTCACCTTATAATCATAAAATGAGACTCTTTTGTATACAATTATACATCGTACAATGTGACGAAACACATACAATTTTTGGTCATAAAGAAATCATATAATGTAATCTTTTAATCAAACTGCATAATTCCATTACATCATCATATTTTACATTTATATATCTTTATAACATTTTCTCTACTGAAATTAATGTAAATACTATCTTTAAATCTTCAATTTCAAATGTTTTCAAAATTTCATTAGCATACTTCTCTTCATGTTGAAAAATATAATTCTTTATTAGAAAATTCATAATCCAATATCATGTTTCATTCGACCAAGAATGTACATTTGAAAAAGATTAATTATTTCACTATAAAACACTTCAAAAATATATCATAATTTTAAAAAAAATATTATATCATGTATGTCACAATAATAATGAGACAGTACTCTTTTCATATTTGATGTAGATATTGTTGTCAATTATCCCTTATATGATATTCAAATTCATTATGTGGCTTTTAAGAACATATTACATAGTTCTTGGGGATTAAATTTTCCTATATAAAGCCTTATTTAAACTAGAAAAACTATTAGCATCATCATCGATTATGAAACCACATGGTTGAAAAATATATACTTCCTATTCTAACTCATCATTGAGGAAGATGGAACTGAAATCTATTTAAATGATCTTAAATTTTCTTTGTGCTTCAATAGAATGATAAATTGTTATGGTTTCATGTACTCTAACTAAACAAAAGATTTCATCAAATTTGAATCCTTAATCTTATTAATTAACTTTGCACACCAATCATTCCTTATTTCTCACAACATCACCTTTATCATTCATCCTGTTTCAGAACACCCACATATTTATAATAATATTATTTTCATTTGGATTGATTCATAATACCCATGTTTTTCAATTTTAAATCATGTAAATATCTCCATTAATTGCATCAAACTACTCATTATGTTTCATTTATTCTTCCACATCATTAGGATCAACATGAGATAACAATGAGTTATGATACTTTTTTCCTTAAATTTCTTCTTATTTTAGTATTTTTCCCATGATTTCCAATAATATATATGACTTGTACTTTCTTAATAAAACTAGGATTGTATGAAAAATGTTTTAATTCATAAATAATTATTTTTAGTCAATATATTCATATAGAATGTTTTCATTATTCTCGATATTTTATGAAGATTCACCAAGATATTTCACAAATGATGGTTCATCATTGCCACACCTGATGCTTTTTTATTGATATTTTACATCATTTATGTGTTCCATAACATTCAAATAAACAATATTTCATAAATATTTATTGTAATATTTATATACTCTTACATTTAGGGGTAACCTTGAAGGATACCATCAACACCGCTTATTTCAAAATTTCTTTGATTTTCACCATTAACATTGATAATAAAAGGGCATCCAAAGACTCGAAAAACAAAAAACATGGATATTTATTATAATAAATCTCATTAGTTGACATATATGAACATGGACTATAAAAAATGATTTTATAAATTAATCTCTTCTCAAATAGATTATGTTCATAAAAAGTGAGTTCTCTCATGTTTTACCAAAATAGTTGGAGCAATCTAAAAAAGTATTATTTTTTATTTAATTTAGCCACATGATATTATTTTAGTGTATATGAGACAATAAATTCATAATAAATTCCATTTTTGAATATATGTTTCAAATAATCCACATATTAACTCTACACCATTATTAGATCGAATTTTCATCAATGGTTAACCAAACAATTTTTTGACGCATCTACAAATGAATTTAATCTTTTAAGGCCATTTATTTATATTTAATAAAATTAGTTCGTTCAATGTGATTAAATTCATTGGTGAATTAAATAAAATATTAATATATATTTTCTAATTACTTTCTCAAGCACTGAAAATTTCATAGTATATTATGTCCAAAGGATTATTAGTTTTTATTTCACCTATTATTTCTTCTCAAGTATTTATTTACCATATTTATATTGTATATGTATTTTTTAAAATATTTATATTTGAGATACACTACTAGAGTTATCATTTTAGAATTAATTCAACTATATTTTCTTCATTGTCGTCAACATCACAACAATATTAACTTGTGAATTCTTCTTCGTTAACCTTTACAGTGACCATTTTTTCTTCAATATGTCTTGAAATCTCCATTTCCTCTTCCTAATCACTTCATTCAAAACATTTAAATTTAGATAAAAATTTTATCCTATATAATTTAGTGAAATTTTTTTTCTTACTGTTATAATAAAAACATGATTTTTGAAACATTAATTATCTCCTTTTAATGAATCGCATTGGAACATATTTTTCTTGATCACTGAATTCATATTTATTAAACATAGAAATATTTAATGAAAAATATATTACAACTAAAAAAATTATATTTTTAGTGGATGTTTGGCATTTAACCTTCCATTCATATTCTAGTATTTCGCGGTATTTTGAGATATCTTCAAATAAACTTCTGACTCAAATCAGAATTAGAATAAAAATAATAATCTTCTCTATTATCAACCTAATTTTTACAATATTCATTATTTATATATTTAAATGACATCTATTTTTCATCCTTACAATAATCCTTGATAATATATAATTCATCCTCATATATACTATGTAAATACTATGAAAATCCTATAGAAGAAGTGATTTAAGATCCTTAGGATTCAATAGTATAAACATCATCATAAAATATTCCTATTATGATATGAGGTATCTTCTCAACAACTACTGTTTTTTACAAATTATCTCCATATCATATAATCGAAATCAAAATATCATTTACTATTTTGATGAAAACATATACAAATTAATCTTTATTTATTTTCATATCAACATATTTTAATCTCCAAATATATAGTTTAACCAGCTTCACAGTCTTATTATGTTCATATATATTTATAGGTTCATCCAAAATGCCTTGGTTATTCATAAAACCTATCACTATGAAAAATTTAATCTCCTAAAATGATTAAACTAAATCATTCATGGTTCAAATATCATTCATAATACCACTTTTATCTACTAATTTCAAAGAAATATTGTAATCATTAGGTATAAATCCAACTATTGTAGCATCATGAAAGTCCAAAATTATTGATAGAATATAAAGACACTTTCAATACTCTTAGGTATAACAATTATTCTATCTATGTTGGTGATAACCTTATTATTCAATGAATTATGATTTTCCATAACAAATAGGATAAATTTAAAACAAAACACTCAAAATAGAGATAACCATATTTTGAAACTTCAAATAAAAAACCACAATTTAAAATAAAACCTCCCTCTAATACCGTATGAAAATGAACCTCCAAGATCAATATGGAATCATTTCCAAGGTTCTAAATTAGTGATTCTTAATTATATGTTTTTTAGTAAATTATGAATCTTTATTTGTTAATTGTAATCTTTATCATCATTAAATACCCACACACAATAAAAGATAAAATATTTACATGTTACACATCTCTAAACGAGAAGTATAGTCCCATGTATGATTCAAATTCCACCAATATCATACAAACCACTCAATTAAATATATATATATTCAATGCGTATGTTTAATCCTTGAAATCATATTACATAATATCTATCGATAGTGGTAGTGTTTCCCACAATTATATAATGATAACCGAAACTGTGTTATCAAAAATAAAAAAGACATTAAACCATATACCAAATTTTTTTAATTAGTAATCCTATTATTATTCTACATCCTTTAGAAACATAAGAATAATTACTTCAATATGTTATAATATTCACAATAACTTATTCATCTCTTTCTTATCATACTCTAAACAGCACGTCTCTTAATTTTTCATCACCCTTAAAAACATGCACAAGAAAATGTTTATATAGATTTAATTTTATGTTCAAATTCAAATTAAACCCATCAAATGATTTCATTAATATATTCCTTTTTATATTTTTTCCAAAATATCCTACTCATCCAATTTTAAATTTGTTGTCATTTTACACTGGAATAACAACTAATTTAATCACATGAATCCACATTAACATTTCTCCCAAATATCACATCAATTTTTTGTTCATATAAATTATGAAATATCCTATTAAATTTATTCAGTTATTATATAACTACATCGTAATCTATGTAATTGTTGTAGGTTTTGTTTTATAGTCCTCCAGACAATACTTTGACTATGGTTTTGGCAAGTGAAATGTGAATAGGTGGTTCCAAAAACAATAGAGCCACTAAAATCCAACCATATCCTAATTTATGTGTCCTATTCTTGGTTATGGAATTGTCTTCATTCAATTTCATGACTAAATCATGGTTCAAGGATGGGAATTTGGAGGTTTGAATATTTCCTAAACTACAAAAGTCTACCTAACCTACCATTATAGTGTGGTCTTTATGTTTGTGATGTAGTCCATCATCCTTTAAATTACCCATGAAATGATTAACGAGATATAGTGTTGAAATTAAAAATTCAATATAATCACCTAAAAGATTCTATATTCCTCTACAGCGTTGTTTGATTACTAATATGTGTAGGTTTCAAATTTTTCCTGATGAAACAAAATTTTGACATAGAATCCTCCATGACATTATCTTTATATTTAGAGTGGTCACTAATTATTCCCATATTCACTTATTCTCCACCTATAATTCAATTTTATTACATCATGATCTTCATTAATTCTATATAGGCACAATGAACATTTTACCATATATCATATAATTACTTATGACTACGAATTACTCATTAAAAACAAAATATAATCCAACCTATTATATCCTTTATACAAAGTCTCCAACCTCCCTAAAACAAAATAATTTAACACATATTGATCTCAACCCTCCATTAGCAGATCTATTTGACTATGGGAAAATCTATTTGAATGTGGTGAATTTTATCCTCTTTAACATTACCAACATCAAGTATGTCACATATCAAAATAGATTTAATGGAATACTTCAATGTTATATCAATGATAAGGAATCCTACCATGTTTTTCTTGAGGTCCATTTTGATTCACTCTTGTCTCGCTATTTAGGTTTAATTCACTCACATCATGTATATAGGCTGGGCTAATTTATTCCAAATATGTTACATGATTGAATGGAATTTACTATGATGTTTCATTCAAACCAGATCCATTAAATATTTAATCATTATCCACTATATAATCTTTATTCCATAAAATAATGTAGATACTTTTTTATATGATTAATACAGATCATGGGTCTCTACCAAAAAAATATAGTCAAAACAACAGGTTTATCCATAAAAAAAATTATTTCTTCTTGAAATATGTCAAAGCTAACCCCTCAAGTTTGAAAAATATCTAGTCCATGACCTAGTTCACTAAAACACACATCATACATTGACTCAGTATCGATCTCTACAATATAAATTAAAATGATACCTACTACCAAGCTATTGAACACAAGAATATTTATACCAAGTATAAAATTTAGTCAATCCAAACTACCCCTATAATTCACAAGTAATTAGAAAGACTGTGGTGTTCAAAAAACCCTCTAAAAAATTATTCAAATGATCTTTAAAAATATATTAAATTCATGAAAGGTTATGTAATTCAATTTAGTAAAATAATATGTAATATTAGACATCCACTGAGGATACCCATTAATCCTTTTAATATAGACCATAGGCAGTACTTAATATTGAATTTAAGTAGTTGTTACATTATAAATATATATATGATCATTTTATGCTAGACTAAAGGATAAAATAATGTCTAAATTAGAAGTACTACCATATTGATAATATGACTGAATAAATACATAACCATGAGGTCCATAAAAATATTATGATCCAAGATTTTAATAAGAAGTTTTTCCTTCAATAGTTTCTCTAAGTTGACTTAGAGTATGAATTAATAATTTCAATGATACTCCTAAGGATCCCAATGAATAAATAATATATTTTGTAATGACCATTTTCATCCAAAATTTTTACTTCATTGGTCCTTATATTTTGTTCACCATGGACAGGGAGAGAGTTCTACCTCCCATCAATGAATGCATTCTCATCAAGCACCTTCCATAAACTTCACATTGATTAAAAAAATTCATGAAAATTACTATAAGAGAGTATTATCCTCTTCCTTACTATACGATGTTAAAATAAACAGTCAATATTCATGATACTGGATATTAAACTATATAAAACATGACCCCTGTAATATAATGTCAAATTTCACATCTAATGTCCTTAAAACAAAAATTTTATACTGAAAAATAATAGTTATGGATTTATGACCCTATACATTATAAAACATTATTCAATTTTTCATGACCACAAATATTACAATAAGAAATTTCATTATACATGAATTTAAAAATATTGTAACATTCCATAATTACATGACCATAAATTGTACGACACATAACCTGAATGGTATGACTATAAAACATGATTCATATCATCCATAGCATACATCATTAAACTACATAATCAATTTCCAGTGAAATTATTTTAAACAACACCAATATTAGTCCTAGTATCACATCCATAAACTATATATCTAACATTATTTTATAACACTTGAGGTACAAAACAATTTAATTATTCTCACATGGCTGGATATCCCATACCTTTTGGTTCCCATCTCCTACTGCACCATTCCAAATAATTTTTCACATTATGATTCCCACAACATGTGATACATATAAATTAATGGATATCCATTTTACATCAAACCACCATTACCCTTTTGTGATTTAATCATACTTACCTTTGGTTGATGATCATTGCAATTACTTCTAGTTCTTTATTCTCCCATTACACCATGATGATTCCCTATTATTGGTTGAGTTTTAGACCTAATTTTACAAATACACCTCATAGTTTTTTAAACACATTATAGGGTAACGCGTATAATGTTAAACTATCCCAAAACCTCCTATTAAATTCAACATCACACATTTGTTTATCATGAATTTATTACCTCATAATCAAAAAAATATGAATGGTCTACCCTATAGTGATTACTAAATACACCAAAGGCCATCATCAAATTCAAGGTACAATCCTAGGTGAAATTTTGATAGAAATATTATATTCCATATATTTTAATGGCATGGTTGGTGGGATACCCAAATTTATTTCACCATATCCTTGATGGTGCAGAAGTGGAATAAAATTTTCAAAGGAATGGCCTTCATTCTTCCTAAAACTGTATGTCACTAAAATTCATGTTTTAGATCTTTTATGTCATTATTTACATCTTATTAATCCCCTTTGTTCGAGTCTATTTCAATTCCCTCAATGGTATCTCAATATTGAATCCATTCACACATGAAAATAATAATAATCTGAAAGGTTCTTCACCTAACTAGTTTCCACTTTCAATGGTTATCTTTCAATGATCTATGTTCCTTTCTTCCCTAACCAATATTCCATAATTTATATCCCATATTACATTGGTAGTTTTCCTTTACTCCTTGTTTCCCACACTGACCGTGTCTCATGTTGGATTAGGGGTTTTGGGGATTATCCCCCCATATTTGAGTAACAAAGTGTTTATAGATAGTGAACTCCCTTTTATTCCTTACATGATGACTCTAATATACCCAACCTCCCTTTATTCCCTATAGAATAAATTTAATCTTCCTATCCCCTCTTTTGACCTTGATAAAAGTCCATAAATTACTTTCTCTGAATATTCATGTAATGACCAATTATAACACCTATAATTTTTTCCCATTTGAACCTCTATTCATGTTGGGTTTCCCCTAAACAATAAAAATATAAAATAACACCAGAATAGGTTCATAAAAAATAAAATATCACTACATTAATATTTTTTATACCCCATAAATGATGTTTTTGTGGTCTTGGTTTGTTTCGTCTTCCAATCAAGATGGGTTTTCAATACCATTCCTATTATAAAGATTAACTCACCCATTTTTTACATACCATGATAATATATAATATTTGTCCCAATGTACTAATCTCAATATTTTACTTTTTATGGTGGTTTCTTATCACATGATCTTAAATTTTTGTATATTCAAGACCCTCACCATAATTTTTGGCCACTTCTAGTGTTATTCTACAACTATAATACCTCCAACAGTAATGCTCAACTTGATTCATACACAATGAGACACATAATGATACATGTATCTATCATTTTTCACCCATTTAAGTTCCTTAGGAGTATGCCCCAATTTCCCCAAGCGATGTTTCATTCCATGATTTATATAAAATAATATGTCCTCCATTTCACCAGATCACTGATTCCTCTCATTCCCTTCTTCAATACTATATTCATATCTGCATCAAATTATTTTTCTATTTACAAATATATGTTTATTTATTCATATTCCATGACATATGTTTTATTTCTATGTACTCAGAATATAGGCCCAACAACATTCTTCCATTTCCATAAATATTTTTTTGTCACTCAAACCTTATTTGCAAGGTTTTATTTCTCTCTTACACATCGGTCCAATGTTTCACCTAGATTAATGTTTTCTAATATAAATGAAATGAAAAAAACTCCAATATGGTCCATGAATTATGAATTCAAGTAATTTGATTCTCTGCTAAGTCAATTATTATCCATATTGGGTTGTCTAATACATGTTAGTAATTGTCTGTTCCCAATATTAAAAATAATTCCTTATCATTCTTCTAAGAATAGTGTCTATAAAACATGTATATTACCATATGTAGTTTATTTATGTTATTTCACGATCCCTACATTCACATTGGGTAACCTAACCCTTTAAACTATAAATAAAAACCTCACCTGATCCTTGCTCTATGACACTAAACTAGAAACACCCCATTGGTTAATGTTTGATTATTTGAAATCCAAAAATATTTCATGTGAATGTAGTGTGACATTAAAACATGGACCTCATCATTATGAATGGAATTAATCTAAACCCTAAGTAAAGAGTCACATAGGCTAATAATTTGTGATACCCATAAATATTTCAATATATAAAATTTATTCCTTTCTGCACTAAGTCATTACCTTAGATGACTAGGGAAAAATTTATAGAAAATATAAAACCATAATAAATCTTGTTACACATACATTATAAGACCAAATTAAGTAAATATATGTTTATTTTACTCTTTTTTGTGGATAAAAGTTCAGGGAAATACATACTAGATGTTACCATAGTCCTAATTTTAATATATTAAACAACATAACCCCTTTATCCATTGATCGTGATGTCAAACTACATAGTCTCAGTCCATGTTTCAAAACCATAAAATCAAATCCCTACAATCAATGAATCATGCCCAAAAAATTTGGGAACACCATCTATGGATTTCTTATAATGGGATTGGAAATCAAAACCATTTCGGGTTTCCCATCCACTACAATATGGAAAACCTATTTATCTATCAGATGATTATGAATTTAAGCTCCATGGGTCCTCCTAAAAAAATTTGATTTCATTTTATATTAAAATTAACATTGGTCTTGTATCCCTCAATAAAAGTAAAAAAATTACCCTTCACTGTCGGTTTTCCATGATTGTAAATCAAATTCATTTTTATATAGATATTTTTTGTATTATAATTGTCTTTCCCTATTGGCATCAGGTTTTTTTACTTTGAATAATTCCAAAAAGATCATATCTAAAATATTATTCACTCTATGAATAGGAACAGGTTGTACAAAATGGTTTATAATTTATTAACATAAATAGGAAGGCCACCATTATAACAACACTTCCCTCATGGCCCGTGTTGTGACTACCACATACCCACCTTCCATATGCCAGGCACTGGAGATTAGCACCGGAAAAGAATATCCCTAAAACTAGGAAGGCATTGCCTCTAAATCTGTAAACTCAACCAAACCTAGAACACATCAAGATACAAGAAAAAGATAAACTATTATTTAAACATGGTGTTTAAGGTAACTAAAGGGGCCAGAATACAAGCTCAACTGGAAAGTATAGGTAAAACTGAAATAGAACAGCTCCTGTGAACACCTTCTAAGGACCCTGCCTGAAGGGTAGATAGAGCTCTCGAACGGTCATCCATGCGAATCTTCTCGTCTAATGTCCACCTTTGATCAGCCTCCAGTCAGGTACCCTCAACCTTTATTAGTGGAATCTGTCATCTGCACAAGACACAACAAGTTTCAGGTGTAGTCTGTGTAGAGGTTAGTATAATGATACTCAATAGGGATCCCGAGACCCTCATAGGTCTCCTAGAGTTCCACAAAGGAAAAACAACATAGCACGAAGCAATTTTCATCACACTAATTATGTATATGCCCATTCATATACCTAAGTTGTAAAGAAATACCAACATCATACATGATGAAATAATACCACAAAGGTAACACCACTTTGGTAGAAGTACCACATAGGTAACCACACAAAAGAATACCATAAAGGTATGGATTAGATAACATTAGGTTTTCAAGGAATTATATATATATAGATGACTAATCGCGAAACTAGATCAAATTATTATATCAAGAGGAACTACTACTGACCATACAGAGTCTAACCCACACAAGATCGATAGGTACTGACCCCCGAAACGACCCACACAGGATCTGATCTTCCTAGGATTGGTAGGTAACTAACCACAACTATGACCCATATAGGATCTGACCCATGTAGGATCGGTATGCACTGACCCACATAGGATCGCTGAGCGTTGACCCAGATAGGATCTGACCCACACAGGATCGGTATGTGCTGACTCACACAGGATCACTGAGCGCTGACCCACATAAGATTTTATCCACACAAGATCAGTGCTGACCCACAAAGGATTGCTCTATACTAGCCTTTTTCTGATTTGTCTCCAATCTCGGCCTCATTGACAGCAAATGGATTTGAGCTCAAAGCACGTTTGGGAGAACCACACCTCAAGCCATTGGTAATATCTCAAATTCCATGAAGTTCCATGAAGAACTATACCAAAGGTATGTAACATCATAAGGGACCCAATGCAATAGACGGAGTGTCAATCAGATGCATGGTCTGTATGTTATTAGCATTTCCACTCTGAGGGCCCGGTTGGATTCAGCTTCGATCAAACATGGCTATAATCCATCATTATCTAAAACTCCAGTGGAGTATAAAAAAAGGATTATCTCGATCCAAATATTATGGTGTCATATAATGTTCGTCAAATGGTCGCCCAGTTTTCAAGATACGACCAAAAAGGCGAAATTGGGTCCAGTTGGGCCAGGGTCTGGTCCGACCTAGTCAGACCGTCCTGACCCAAACCGGGTCTGGACCAATTGGTCTAGACCTATGTGGGCCCGACCAATAAAGGAGGTGGCCCATGGTTGACTGGACTTCCTTGGTGGGGTCTGCCATAGCCAAGGACCAGGAGGGAGGCACCTCCGAGGTCACCTGAACGACCAAAGACACGTTCAATTTTTGGAAGCGAGACCCTCAGAAGTGGGTCCTTCTCAATGTGCCATGGTCGCTGGTCCACTAGTCGGTCCACCACCCAGTGGCACAACGATGCCAATATCCTATGTGGTCGGCCGGGTTCCGACCTCCCTTTGGCCTCTACCATGACAAAGAGGTCGCGACCTCCTACTCCACCGGCTGCGTGGATGTGCGACGCCGCTCCGCCAGACAGCCGGCCATCAAGCTGGTCGCGTTCCTGCTACACCACGGCCGACGGGCCCGGACCTCCTGCACATCGGGAAGCGCGATCGTGCGCCTCCCTACCTTTATGCGGCTGGACTGTGTGGCAGCCACCCTCCTCTTCTTTGGTTTACCTCATCTCCATTCTAATCCTGAAAAACATAGCGACCACATATCTGTGATCCTCAGGTCAAGGGCTCCATGTCCATACGTCGTGCTCAACCAAACAATGTGTTTCCAGTGTAGTTAAGTATTTGGTGTTGTTGAACACATGAAGAATGCAAGAAGAACAAAAGATAAATGGGTAAGGTATATGTGTGGGATAGTGGCCATGTTAGTATGTCCATAGTCATTGTGAATCAGGAATATGAAAAATTATTGAATAAATTCAATAATATTTTAAATTCAATCCCCCACCATGACGTTCGTTGGAGATGTCGTGAGGAAGAAGACGACGTCGATGTAGGGGACGTCGGCATTCGTCGTTACCACAAGATGCTTCTAAAGTTGGTTCCTCATTCGTCGTTCAGACATCCTTCTTTTTCATAGTATATTCTCTAAAGGTTCCCCCAGGCTCTCTTTTACATTCCAAATTATTTCTCCCATGAATAGTGTGGTTCCAAATTAATAATATTAAGATTTTTAAATAAAAATATAGAGTTTTAACATTAATTGAATTGAATTTGGCATATTAAATAGGGGGGATTTCAAGGGATAACTTCATATTAAGAGGGGTGTGAGTGGTCCCCACCACCAAATTCAAAATGGGATGTTTCAATTTCAAAACTAAAATAAAGCATGTTTATTTTATTTTCTCCCACAAAAATTCCAAAAATTAATTTCCACCCTCAACCTAAAGTGGTCGAGGTGAAGGTATACTTATGTAAATATCGGTGCTTCAAGTTCAATGGTGTCCTCTGATTTCAATCCTGAGCACCGGTTGAAAAGTTACATAATGTCGCTCATGTGTTTACTGAACGTACCTGAAAAAAAGTTTAGAAATTATTTTCTGGCACCTCAGGCCTTGAAATCACGTATTTTCAATAATAATAGACTCATAATATTTCCCTATATTTAAAAAAAAATCATGGAATAAAATTCAGATCTTTACCCCCATGGTTTATGCGTAAAAACAATTAAGCAGGTACTTCCCTAGAGTATGAGATATATGAAATTAAACTCTACATTGATAAGGGCCATCACAATCCTATCCAAGGTGTAAAAGAACCATTTTCACATATCTCTATTGTCATTGGTAATTAATCCTGAATTTCACCCACCTTAAATGTTCCCAATTTATATCATTGTATCCCAAAGTATTTCACACCTCCCTTGGATAGTTTTTCCTTTATTTCGACTCATCTTTTCCCAAGTGTTGAAATTTTCAAATCAACCATTCATGATTGAATGGGTACCCCTATGTTGATGAAACAATGATCCAATCTAATATAATGTGTTTAGGGAACATGTATACTAACATTTTTTGTAATGATATGTTAAAAAACATGTTTTAATGAAATAGTCAATGGTTTAACCCCATTTTGTTCATCCATTATTTATTATATAATAGTGGTATCTGTGTTTTGATTTTTTTCAATATTTATCATCGTCCTTTCATAAAATCCCCCTTCATTCCAGATTATGTAAATATTTTGTTTTTGGAATTCACTTCCCTTTTTTTAATTGGATACATAACAACCCCAGTCTTGTATTTACATAACATTTTGTATGTTTATATGGTCAATAAACTAAAAGGAATCTTTCCCAATTAATCTCCTAATACATACAGGTCCACTCAGTGCACAACACCTCATTATGATGATGAATCATTAATTAGTTTATATTTATCATGTGATGTGGGTATCTCTCCATTTCCCTTATTTTATCACTCCATTTATGTTTCACACTAGATTAGGGGATTTTGATCAGTTCTCAATTATAATGATCAAGATTAGCACATACTCATCCCCACTATAAAACAATAAACCATTTGTTCAAAATATATATAATATTATGTTAAAAATAAATATTCAAACCCTAAGTCATGACTTATAACTACATTATTCAGTGGTCATCAATCGATAGGAAAACCACAATGACAAATTATCCTCCTAACACAACACATTTTAAAACTATTTATAAATTTATTTTCACCCAATGAAATTTAAAGTGATTTCCAAACATCATATCATGGACCTATAAGAATATTATAAAACTATAATATCCTAGAGTGAGTGATTCTTTATAGACACATGTTGATGCCCTTAATTTTTTCAAATCCAGGATGGATCCCCCTACCTCTGTATATTTGTGAAATTTATAGGAGGGATGTGATAGGTTATTCTATTTGGATGGGAACATGCCTAATTAAAATTGGATATTCTAACAAACTAAATAATTTCCCCTCCTCCTAGTCATGACATGGATCTGTAAAGATGATTTATTTTATAGGAATCAGGACCTTAAAATACATGTACTCATATTTTAGATTATCTTCCATGGATTTATGATTCTTATACAAGTTTTGGTTTTCCAGTTTCTATATTAAAAATATTTTTCCCAACAAACTTTATCTTATTCACAATAACATATGATTCATAGAATTATTACTAGAGAATTTACCTTAGAAGTCATACCCTTGGAACAATGATGTATGATGTTAAATTCCATCAACCCCTTGATCCAAGTTGGATGACCATAAATTTAATTACCATAATGACTATAAAAATGACTTATAATATTAATCACTTTATGCCCAAACTTTTGGGACAAAAGATCCAAAACCACACTATTTTATCTTCATGTACTTATTAGGATGTTTCCTATATTCTAGCCAATCAGTCACAAAAATCTCATCTTAGTCAAAGATAATTGATGATAAATAGGTAATCTTTTGGATCACTCATAATCTCATCATTAGAGCATTAAAAAAAACATTCTACTGATTCATATTCAAGTTTTATATTCTTTACGATCATTATAATTCATTCCTTCAAATGTTTAGCATGTCATGTGGATATTTTTGATGCATGAATATGTTTTTGTAAGAGTTTTTGAACTCTCTATTAGAATATCTTTGATCTATACAGACACTCTGAGATAACTAATTTGGATCCACATCCATTTTTTTTGGAATAATTCTTTTATTATTATGTTAAAAAAATATTGTAACATCATAAGGAGGAATTTTTTTTCAAATTGATGGACTTTGATTGTTAATTAAATAACCAAACATGAGAACTATTTTATATATTTTTAAGGGGGGATTTCAATTTCCATTATGTATCTTTAATTATTGAGGCATGCTCTATAAAATATTTTCAGAAGAGAGAGTAAAAGAATGATCGAAATCATTAATGTTGAAGAAAATAACGGATATTCAAGTCAATAGTTTTTAATATATTAGGACATATATTTTTTAATTTAATGATTCCACACTCCTCCTTATTTTACAAACTGATATGTTTTGAATATTAATTATGTAACATTGTGGGATTTTAGAAAATTTAAAATGGTTCTTATCTCATCGTTATTTTAAAAAATGTAATATTTTAATTTTTTTTTAAAAAAATTAATTTCAATTGTTATGGAAAAGGGGTTTTTTAATTGTTATTATTATAAAGTTGTTTTCAGTGACTCTTAATTTGATATGTTAGTAATTAAAAAAAAATAGAAGAGTTTATGTTTTTAGTTTTTAATATAATACATAATATATTTAAAGTTTTTTTCTTTTTTTAATGGATTATCATGGGAGAAATTGACATATAAGGATGATTTTTATATTATATATTTATAATAACAAAATTATTACATTTAACAATTCAGGTTTTATATATAATTATTTTTTTATAAATATTGTGATTTTATTTTACTACTGTTCTTTGTTGGTAAATGTAGTTTCATCATTAATGCTATATTTTATTTTCTTTATATTGAAATTCAAAATCCTTTATCCATTAAACCATGTATGATTAAATGTTCATGATTTAAACATCATTATTTTAACTCATATATACTGTAAAAAAAATTATTTTTAATTATATCATAATTACATGTAAAATGATTCTTTCTTTGACAAATAATTTTATTTTATTGTAAATAATTATATAATTATTTAAAATTTAATTTTTCTTAATTTTAGGATTATTATATTATTGTTTATTTACAATAATGTTAGGTTTTTATGTTTTATATTTGGAACATTTGCAGCTGAGATTTTTTAATAACCAAATTGGTCAAATTATAATGTTGAAATTGATCAAAATTATTATGAAATGATAGATATTAATGTTTAATTAATTTGATAATATTATTATATTATATTTGTGATTGAAATTAATGATTATAATGAATTTTTTATTTTCCCAATATCAATTTTCATATTTTATAATTTATAATTAAAATTTTTAGTGGCATATATGCATTATAGAATATGTTTTTATGTAAAAATATAATAAATAAATCTAATTGATCTCTATTTTATTTAAAGATAAATATAATTTTATAATTAGAAATTATGATTTTTTATTAATATAAATTCAAAAGGAAACTTAATTATATGTTTAATATTAAAAGTAAAATACATGCTGATTCTTTTTTATAACTCTAATCATTAATTTTATGAAATTATTTAGTGAAATTATCTTTCAACATTCATTTTACTCACATTCATAAACTCTGGAAATATTTAATGATTTTTTAGTGGGGTGATAAAGTTCAATTTCACCTTGGTTTTTTTATCTTGATTTAGATATTGAGTAGAGTATCTAGATACTATTATGGATGACCAGATATATGATGATATAATTTATTATTCAATATTGGAATGAATGAATTGGTTATGTTTTATGTTCAAGAAAGTGAGAAAAGAATGTAAAATAAAGTAGGACCTCTCCAAAACTGAATGTGCAGAGATTTTTTGAAATCAATGGGGGACTGATCTCCAACAACTAACAAATATCTTTATGGGTTTCTATTGATTAATTTGGACACGATGAAGTTTCATGGTTCTCATACTATGAAATAGCATGTCCTTGAAATAGAAAATATTTTTTTAGGGAATAAATTTACTCCCTTATTTTTTTCATTTGAAAGTTATGTTTAACACAAATATTCATATCCATGGATCGTGAAATGGTGAGGGATATCAATAAAAAATAATCTGGTTCCAACCTTGTGGTTAAGGTTGATATAAAATTTATTATGATAATATGGTGTTGAGTATATAAAAAAGGGTTTAATGGCATGGTTTAAACCATATGAGCAGTAGATGACTTCTTTAGAGCATATATATCACCTTCACTACATATTTCCTTCATGTGAAATAAGTCTAGATTCTTTAAATCAACTTGTGATCTTATGTAGTGTGACTGATATCACCTAGTATCTTCGGCTTGGTTCAAGACATGCTCTGAAGATATCTGGACAAAAAAATATCAATGGAAAAACATGGCCATATCAATCTCAAGACCCATCCTAGAGGGGCCCGTGTCATGACTACCCTATGATCACCACTAATTGAAAAATGGATGGTGACTAGCAATGAAGAGGCTTATCCAACAAATGGGATGCATATTCAAAAGTACTTGTAAAAAAGAAAACTTTTATAACCCACAAAAGATAAATTGTAAAAACCCTATCTAATATAATGAATGAATATACTATATCCCAACTAATAATGTATGAATGGAATGGAAAGTGCAGTAATGTAAACTGGGCCAGAATAGAAGCCCACCAAAAGAATGGTGTGTAAACCACAAAGTCTAGCCTATAGATAATGGTACTACGACTGTTACTCAATGTCATAGGAACACCTCTAGTTACCCAAACTCACAATGCTCTATCTGATCCTAGTTCCCCTAGAATATGTCAAAAGGATTCTCATCTACACAATACATGGCATGTTTAGGAAAAGATCATGCAGGGGTGACTAAAACAATTCACAGTAAGGCACCTTGAAACAACAATGAAAGGAAAAAACTTAACTTCCACACATGAAATACCACACACAAAATACAATGAAGTAATTAACACAAATGAATTAACATAAAGGTAATACCACAAATGAAATACCACAAATAATATACCATGGATGAATTGTAATGTCATATCTGTAAAGATATACACCCAAAACCCATATATCAATAATATAGGGATATACTCTCTCTAATAAGACACACAGTCTCCATGAGACACACAGTCTTAGTAAGACACACAATCATTGGGAGTCACACGGTACCAATGAGACACATAGTCTCTATTATGCACAAAGTCATTGGCAGTCATAGAGTCTCCATGAGACACATAGTCTCAATAAGACAGACAATCTCAATAAGACATAAATTCTCAATAAGACACACAATCTCAATAAGACCCACAATATTTCAGAGTCATATAGTCTCCACGATACACTTAGTCTCTATGTCCAAACAATCCATAGGATTTCGGTCCATGAATTCTCATTGTGGGTGAACCATCTCCTCTTTCTATTAGGTCATGTGGAAATATCAAATAAAACCCACTTAGGATATCTCAAATGGATTGTTTCATCACAATGGTCCCCATTCTACAGATGATAAGTCAAATAGAAAAAATATTTGAATGTTACTGGAATTTGAAAATTTCAAAGGGGTTCCACAAGCTCATGGACCGACTGGAAGGTGAGTCCACTAACCATGGCCCGATTCGGCCACCCGGGTCCAACATGGGTCTGACCAGAACTAGGGGGGAGGTTCCACTCCAGTGGGTCCAGACATGATCATCTTGGGCCTGACCCACCTGGTCTTCCTGCCCCGTATAGCCCGTGTGGCACGTTCACTGCATCTGTACCCCACAAAGGACCCTCCAAAATGTCCACCGAGTCCCACAACCACTTTACAGAGCTGATTCCCATGTTCTTCTGCCAGATTTTAAGGCTCCTACACTGCCAAGGGTCCATGTCCATGTGGATCTCCCACAACGCTTTCCACTGGCGCGTGTGCCACCTCCCATATATGGTAAGGCACCAGGTGACACGGCCGATAGTCCCTTATGTGGACCACCATCACTCCTTTTATGCTAGGAAATCTACAATGAAACTATATCTATGATTCTCATGTTGTGAGAAACAATGATAAAGCCTTTACATTATATTTCCACTAATTTTGGGGTCTGATTGTGTTTGGAACCTCCCGATTGTTTGATCCATGACCAAGAGGGTTCAACGGTGAAGAACGCCATGAACGGGGTGGGGGAGAAATGCACCAATAACACTAAAATAATGAACCTCAACATTTGTTTGAATCATCATTGATTTATTCTCATTTTATAGATAGACTATGATATATAATTATCACAAACATCTATCTCTTATTAAAACATTTCAGCAAATATCCATCTCGAAAACGATCGAACCATGTATCAACAAATTTGTGGGTTGGTTGGTGCTTGTTGTAGAATTTAAGAATGGGGAAACCATGAAGGAATAAAAATTCCCTACAATGAGTTGTATTGGTCTTTAATGAGGATCAGTTGCTTTTCCATCATTTATGAGATCCTCCAACTCTGTTGGTGCGATGATCCACAATCTGATCTCCAATCATTCACTATTCCTTCAAAAGGATTCTTTCCTCGCAATTTAGAAGAATTCCAAGGTCATGGAAATGACTGTTAATTATATGAAAAGGTTTAGTAAAAAAAAAATTCTGTTATGTAACATAAAATAAAATAAAATATAATTTATTTTATTCATTAAAATGTCCAAAAATCACATTTTCTTCAGATGACCCCCACCAAATAGAATTAGGTCACTCCCAGGGTAAATCCATAATTTTGAGCTTAATGGTATCCTTTTATTACTGATTTGGGTTTCAGTTTGAATGATATTACACTTCTTATGGAAATCCATTCATGCATGCTATTAAAAACGTTTAATTTTTCAATGAATTGTTTTGGGAACACCAAGCCTCAGAATAGCTTACTGTCTTAGCGCATGATCTCATAATTTTCAAAAATAACTTTAAATTTTTAAATCTAGAAATTTTTAGTCATTAAATTATCCCCACCTAATGTCTTTCAATTCCTAAAATCAAAAGAAATGGGTTAGTCAAAAAATGAGGGTACTTATTATGAATGTGAGCCTCTCACTTTTAAGTTTTCTCCAAAAGATTCTCGTTCTTATGTAGATCACACAATGGATGAATAAACCACCCATGAAGTATTCTATCATGTCAATCCTCTATCCCCACTGCGTAATCAGAAAAAGTCTCCCCATCATTGATGTGCAGCTCACCCCAGTCTATGATGTGTGATGGGTCAATCTCTAACCTTGTCATATGTGACACGTGGAAGACGTTGTGCACCCTCTCTAACTACAGAGGTAGATCCAAGAAATACACCACCTTTCCAACTCTATATAAAATATTGAAAGGGATGATGAAACTTAGAGATATCTTGTTGCACTAACCAAATCTCCATTATCCACATTGGGGTCAGTCATGAAGTAACATGTGGACTCCATCATCAAACTCCAAAGGCATCCATCAACTGTCATCATAAGACTTCGGATGGATCTTTATTGTCTTCATATAATTCTGGTTGATCATAACATTCTCTATTGTCTGTTACACTAATAATTGGATCATGAGTGTTTACTCTCATAGGCCCGTCAAGTAATGTATTGACCTGTAGGTTAACTCTTACAAGGCCTAGTATGGTAGCATACCAATGGTGGAATTATAGCTTTTGAGGTATGAAAACATGACCAGTGGTAGGTTATCATCCCAACCACGACCAAAATCCAATATGAAAGCATGTAACATGTCCTCTACAACACCCTTATTTATTCCTAACATCCAATAATGACACCGCAGGTCATGGTACAACTTCATCACACCTAGATGTATCGCTAAAGGGGATGTATGAAACACCTTCAAAACATTCTCATGTAACATCATAGGTACTATTGTGCATCCTCTAAAAATAACTATGTTCTCCACACCTTTTTAATATTCATTAAGGGAATTCCTTGTGGACATATGATCACATAGAGTGTCGTAGTCTATATCCCAAATCTGAGACTCCTTCACTCACTATAAGAGTAGATGGGTGACAACCATAAACTACAGATAAGCTGATCCATTTCCATCAATAAATGATATCTAAAATGAGGCCAAATAATCTAATTCCACATTACCAAATTGTGAAATGGATCTCATGCTGATAGCATCTACTACCATGTTACCCTTTCCAAGAGTTTAGATAATCCCAAGGTCATTGTCCTAGTGAAAACCCTTCCATCGCCTAGGTATCTAGTTCAGATACTTCTAAGAGAATATACACTTGAGATTATAGTGGTTAGAGTAAATGATAAACCACTCACCAATCAAGTAGTGTCACCACATATTCAAAACAACGACTACCATTACAAACTCAAGAACATGGTCACATAGTTTTGCAGATGTGGTCTCAACTGGAATGAAGAATTTGGAATAACCACTTTCCCATACATCAGGACAACACCAAGACCTTTTCCAGATATGTCAAAGAACACTATTTACATGTTACCATCCTCAGAAAATCTCAATATGGGATAACCATTCAATCTCTACCTCAAATCAATGAATTTTGGTCATAAGAAACTATAGAACTCCTCTGATACCACTCTATCATCACCCCTCCTTGAGGATCCCATTACGTGACTACCCCAATCCCACCTCCAATATGCTAGGGGATGTTGACTTGTACAAAGAAGTAATATCCCACAAATGGGGGGAATTTTACTAATTACATGTACCCATGCACACGTATCAATGGAAAAAAATGATAAAATGGAAAAATACTGTAAATACCCATAAAATTCAAGGAAATTTTTGTCTTAATTTTCTTTGGAATTTTACAAGAACGCGGTTTCTAACGGCACCTGATTCTGAGACCCGTTGTGCCCGGAATCATTTTCCAAAGTTTGGCTTGGGTATGTTCAGTGAACGGACGAGTGGGTTTTTCTAACTTTTGAACCGGTGCTCAGAATCAAATTCTGAGGGCACCAAAGGAATCGCAGTGCCAGTATTTGCTTAGAAACAGTTTTTTCGGAGTTTCATTTTCTCGGGTGTGTTTTTTGAATTTTTGGGGTTAAGTTAAGAAATAAAATAAAGTGGTGCGACAAATTTATTTTATTTCACTTAAATCCACTTAAATCCACTTAAGCTAAGTTAATCAGATAGGGTGGAACCCAAAATATCCTACCCACTTCATAGGATATTTGTGAGGTGGGGCCCACACAAGCCCCACCGTTTCTTTTCCTCTAAGTAACGCACCCGCGAAAACCCCTTTTTAAATGAAAGTCAACCGGTGCATTTTTTTAAATTATTAATGCCCCTATTAAGTTGGAAGTTAAGTCGTTACCATTAATTCATAGAATTAATGGTTCATTTCTTAACTTTGTTTTTCGTTTGTTGTCATATGAATAAAATAAGACCAACGCACGTCTTTCTTGGGGTGTATTGTTGAGAGGATTTGGAGAAACTCTATCTTCATCCTCCTCCACGAAGAACACGAAGAATGCATTGTCACCGATGAAGAACGCCAGCCTTTGACGAAAGGCGACGAAGAATGCCAAACCCTTGGAGATTGACGACGCAACGCCTTGTACCGTGACGCCGATGATTCTCCTCCCGTGAGGTTCTTCTGTGACGTTCCTTCCCCGCGACAATCTTCGATCAAAAAACGATTGAGGTAGGGGATTGCGGTCCTTTTATTTTTCCTTTGTAGATTTTATCCTCATCATGGGTTTAAATGGTGCAATTAAATTTGTGTGTTTTCTTTAACCCTTGGATATTGTCTATGCGACGCCGTGTACCAAGACGACAGCGACACCCCTTCTGCGACGCGACGATCTTCTTCTTCCGCGACGGTCAATTCCGCGAAGAACTCACGTTCAACGACAACGTTGAGGTAGGGGTTGGTTATTTTAAATATTTGTGATTTATAACCACGGAGTATGATTAAACTATTGTTGTTAGACTTTTAAAACCACTAAAGCGGTGGGTGCGGACTAACGAACAAGTCTGAACCCACCGCCCCTTTTGTTCTTGGTGTGCGAAATGGCGGACATCGACAAAGCAGGCCGCACAGGCGATGCGAGGTCCTCACAATGAAGGACGGACCCCGGGAGGGCCTTTGGCGAAGACGGCATGAAATTACGACCACCGAAACTCGTCCGGTGGTCCGCGGAGCAGCCCGCCGGTGCGCCTCGCAAGCACGGCGGCACCGGCGGCAGGAGGCAGCAGCGCCTGGCGCGCCGCCGGAAGGAACCGTCGCGGCTGAAGCCGCGGCGACAGCACGCGGTCCCGCGACCACGTGGGACCGGAGGAGGATGGGACGTGGCAGCCCGGCCATATCCGCTAGCAAGGGCGGCCCCATGCGGGGCAACGGTTCCCTCACGTGGGGGCAACACGCCCCCCCCCACCACTCGGTCATAACAGGCCGAGCCAACCCGCCTGGCGGCCGGGCCGGGTCGCACCCAGGCCGGGCCGGGCCACCCAAGCTGGGCTGGGCCGCTCTGTCCGGGTCAGACCCAGACCCGGGTCGGGTCGACCCAGGGGGTTGGGCCGGGTCGGTCCGGGCCCAGACCCCCCCCCCCCCGTTTTCAGACCTTTTCGGTCTTTTGCTCATAACTTGAGATAGGAGCCTCCAATCGACATACCGTTAGTGGAAATGGGATCCTTGGGTTGAGATGGTCGTTTCGGTATATCGCAATCAAAGTTTCGGAATACTTTGGGTTCGGCCGGGTTGGTTTGTACACGAAACCAATCGGGCCCTCGGAGCGGAAACGCTCATAACTTGAGCTCAGGACGTCTGATTGAGGTGCCGTTGATTTTGTTAGATTCATCTAAGTGAGACGAATCTTTTTCCTTACTCCGCCCGAGGTTTGGACGCAGGTGGGGTACGGTCTGGCTGGTTTTGACTTAAAAACCAACCGGGCCCCTGGGACGAAAAGGCCAATAACTCTCAGACCGGGCGTCCAATTGACACGTCGTCTACGACGTTGAGTTCCTGTTGATGATACGTAACTTTTGGATACATCAACTATGGACTATGTGTCAGTTGATGTATCAGCCTCTTGGCTCGTGGAGAGAACCCTCCCGAACGAGTTTGCAGTGTGCGGGAACCCTAGAGCTGGCTGCATCTGCGACAACGACGATGAATGTACAGAGATCCTCAGTGGATTCGACGGTGGAGACTTCAGCACTCAGCAATCCGGTGTGGATCCGTGCTACTAATCTTGTGTGGGTCTGATCCTGTGTGGGTCTTTGTAGGGGTTAGTTACCTATCGATCCTGTGTGGGTCAGATCCTTTGTGGGTCATTGCAGGGGTTAGTTACCTATCGATCCTTTGTGGGTCAGATACTTTGTGGGTCATTGCGGGGGTTAGTACTTATCAATCCTTTGTGGGTCCGACGGCTTAGATGAATCAGTGGCTATATTTGATCATCTCTATCATCATACGAAGAAGTATACATGTGTGAGCTGAATCTTGTTTTGCTTTCCTATGTGGATTGTGTTGTGTTATCCTGTTTGGATATATGTTTTGCTTCCTATGTGGACTGGGTTGTACGTGGGCTCGGATGTTGGAGCTGAACGAGAATTGATGACTTAGGTATATGTATGGGCATATACCTAAGCAGTGTTGAATGTTACTTCGTGATTTTATCTTTCCTTTGTGGATTATCCTTTGTGGATTCTAGGAGACCTTTGGGGGTCTCGGGGTCCCTACTGAGTAGAATATACTCACCACTGTACGGGCTATGCCCGCACTACGTTGTGTTAGTTCCAGATGACAGACAGCGCTGATCAAGGTTGAGGCTTGCAGAGTAGGACGGTACCTAGAGGTAGACCACTGGTCGGGACGTTCTCGGAGTGGACGGCTGGACCCGAGGAGCTGTGGAGGATATTTGTACTCACCCTCCAGGTGGGATTTCCAGTGGACAGCTCGACGTTTCGGCTTTACTTTTCAGTTGCTGTTTTCCCTTCCAGTTGTACTTTATATTCAGTTTGGGTTTGTATACTGGCCCACTTACTTTTCCTCACTTACTGTTGTACCCAGTATTTAATTAGTGTTTACTTCTACTACTTTCTTGCTCTGTGGTGTTTGTTTACTTTACAAAGGCAATGCCTTCCCTTTTTACCGGGATTAACGCCTTGGTGCTAGTCGCAAGCCCCTGGCCTATGGAAGGTGGGCTTGGGGTAGTCACGACACGGGCCTCGAGGACGGGTCGTGACAAATTGGTTTCAGAGGAGTTCGGTTCTACCGCAGAACTCAGGACTCTGATATTTTTCTATGTGAAGTAATAGTATTAAGCTTATTGGGTAAGGTTATCTGTCCAGGGAGTCTAGTGTTGGTGCGGTGGCCGACGTATTCGTACACCAAGACCATGACTTCTGATTTCCGACTTAATGCGTGAAAACATTTATTGCATGTGTGTTTCAATTTTTTTTGTGATTACTTTGTGTCAGCTCACCAGGTATACTGTTCTGACCGTGGCACACCTGTTTCCTTTTAAGGATGGCCCCACGACAGCAGCCAGCTAGGGTTCCGAGAGTTGAGAGTGACGACAGCCCACCGAGCGACAAGGCCTCGGTGCAGGGCCCTTTGACAGCTGAGGCACCGACGATACCTTTACCTGCGGAGCCACCGATGCTTCCAGCCCCAGCCGCTGACGATGCACGTCGCCTTAGTGTAGTGCACGAGTTCCAACGCCAGTGACCGCCCAGGTTCTATGGGGAGACGGACCCCCAGGTAGCCAAGGACTGGCTGGAGGCAGTGTTATGGGTTTTCCGGTTAGTGAGGACACCAGCAGACCTCATGGTGATCCTCGCAGTGAGCCTACTGCACTCAGTAGCAGGAAGATGGTGGAGCTTGATTCTCCAGGTGCACGATGAGGCATCTCTTCTCTGGATAGACATTGATATCCTCTTCCGCTCAGAGTTCGTTTCGGCCACCCTCTGTGCGGTACGCATCCAAGAGCTTCTTCAGCTGCGGCAAGGCAGCTTGACGGTCGCCCAGTACTCGGCGAGATTTACCGATCTCTTGCGCTACTCAACAGACATGGTACGAGACCCATTCTTCCGGGCCCGGACCTTTGAGCAGGGATTGAGGCATGAGATCTGGGCATCGCTGATCTCCCTCAGCATTCTGACCCAGGCATGAGTACTGGAGTGAGCCCTTTTGATCGAGATCTTTGTTGTTGAGCCTTCTTCAGCAGCGAGACCTACCACAGGGCGGAACGTAGTAGAGTCTTCTGCAGCAGGCAGTCGACGGATGACTCATGGGTCCTGGCAGACCATACCCTCATGCAGACGACCTCAGGACACTGGCTTAGCAGTGCGGGGCACACAGCGCGGAGCCAATCATTCGAGAGGTAGGCAGTGCTACACATGCGGCGGGCAGGGTCACATGGCTCGTGACTGCCCGACCCACCGTGTCGAGGAGCAGCAGACGGTTGAAGGGCCACCCAGGCAGAGGCAGAGGGTCGACCGTGGCAGTCCGCAGGGAGCAGGAAGACGAGGCAGAGGAGTTGGCCAAGCAGTAGGTGGTGGGCAACGCTTTGAGGCTCTACCACCGCCACCACTAAGAGGTCCACCCTGGCCATAAGGAGCTGGGGGGCAGAGACAGGCACAACTCCAGGCAGCGGAGGCCTACAACCATGGCGTGCCCGAGCTGATTCGAGGTACTATCTATGTCTATTCCACCCTTTCTGCAGTTCTTATAGACACATGAGTGAGTCACACTTTCATAGCCGCTTCCCTTGTTCGGAGCTCGGAGATTACGACAGAGCCGTTGGCTCGATCCTTACAGCTAGAGATGCCTACGAGAGCAGACTCAACGATTACGCACTGGTGCTGGAAGTGTGAGCTTACTCTAGGAGGCAAGAGCTTCGGCTGGGATCTTCTTGTAGCGGCGTCGAGGCCTTACGACGTCATCTTGGGCATGGATTGGTTATCTACAATCCATGCACAGATTGACTGTATTAGGCGCAAGGTGCGATGTGTACGCACCGACGGGAGCAGGTTCACCTTCACCGGCAAGAAGGGAGCCTTCACAGCCCAGAATGGGATCTCGTAGAGGAGAGGACAACCCATCACTCATCAGTTGGCTAGCCTCATCCTAGGAGCAGTTGACATGCGGAGTCCTTGTTTTCCTACAGTGGTGGATCAGTATGCGGACGTCTTTCCTGACGATGTTCTAGGACTACCTCATCGCAGATAGGTAGACTTTTATATTGATCTGTACCCTGAGACATCCCCGATATCCACTCCAGCATATCGGATGGCCCCCGCTGAGCTTTGCGAGCTACGGGTACAGTTGGAGGACTTGCAGGGCAAGGGATTCATCCGACCCAGTGTTTCACCCTGGGCTTCTCCGATATTGTTCGCCAAGAAGACGGACGAGGCTTGCGACTTCGTGTCAATTATCGTCGCCTGAACTAGGTGACAGTGAGGATCAATTATCCGCTACCAAGTATTGATGACCTATCCGATCAGCTCAAGGGAGCACGGTGGTTCCCAAATATTGACCTCAGGTCAGGCTATCATCAGCTCAGAGTTCGGGACGAGGAGTGCAGAAGATGACCTTCAGATGTTGGTATGCCTACTATGAGTTCTTGGTGATGCCTTTCGGCATAACCAACGCTCCAGCAGTGTTCATGGACCTCATGAACAGGATCTTTTAGCCATACCTCGATCGATTTGTCGAGGTCTTCATCAATGACATTTTGATATACTCGACCACTGAGGAGGAGCACTCCTACCACTTGTGTGTTGTACTAGACACACTCTGAGATCACCAGCTTTATGGAAAGCTCTCGAAGTGTCAGTTATGGATACGTGAGGTCCACTTCTTGGGGAATGTCATCTCTGAGGAGGGAGTTGCAGTGGATCCTACAAAGATTGAGGCAGTGCTAGCTTGGGAGCCACCCAGGAGCGTGACGGAGGTGCAGAGTTTCTTGGGGATAGCTGGATACTATCGGAGATTTGTGCCAGACTTCTCCAGAGTTGCGACACCACTCTCATCATTAACGAAGAAAGGGAAACCCTTTGTGTGATCAGATATATGTCAGCAGAGCTTCCAGGAGCTGAGACAGAGATTTACCAGCGCACCTATCTTGAGGTTGTCGGAGGAGGGAGTAGGGTACTTAGTCTACTGCAATGCATCAGGGACCGGACTCAGATGTGTGCTGATGCAGGAGCGGGCAGTGATCTCCTATGGATCATGACAGTTGAGGCTGCATGAGCAGAACAATGCTACCCATGACCTGGAGTTAGAAGAAGTGGTCTTCGCTCAGAATACATGGCGGCACTACCTGATGGACGAGCACTTTACAGTATTTTTTGACCATCATAGTCTCAGGTACATCTTCTCTTAGAAGGACCTGAACCTGAGACAGCGGCGATGGATCGAGTTCCTCCAGGACTATGACTTTGAGATAGTCTATACTCCTGGGAAGGGGAACGTAGTAGCCGATGCTCTCAGTAGGAGGATGGGAATTCAGCTGCTTGAGGAGGCGATAGAGCAGATAGCCACTTTGCAGATATCCTTCATGGATAGGGATGGAGCAGCCTTCCTTCAGTCACTCACAGTCACTCCTCCACTACTACAGCGGATCAGAGAGGCACAGTGTGGGGATGCTGATTGTGAGACATGACGTGCACAAATATCCTCAGGGCAGGCACCTGATTGTTTCTCCATTGGAGCAGAGCACGACATCCTTTTCAGAGGACGCACCTTGGTACCAGTTTCTTTTCGAGAGGAGGTGCTGAGAGAGTTTCACACTTCTCCTTTGGCGGTACATCCTGGAGTGGCGATGATGTACCAGGATCTCAGACAATAGCACTGGTGGTCGGGCATGATGAAGGTTGTGGCATAGTTCGTTTCTCGATGCCTCACCTGCTAGCAGGTGAAGGCAGAGAATCAGGTACCAGTAGGCTTGGTACAGCCCTTGGAGGTCCCTGAGTGGATGTGGGACGGGATATCTATGGACTTTGTGACTAGACTTCCACGCACTTCAAGAGGTCACGACTCCATTTGGGTGATTCTCGACCGACTCACCAAGTAGGCACAATTCTTACCCATCAGGGAGCAGGGCTCAACAGAGAGCTTAGGACGTCTCTACGTTCAGGATATTGTATGGATTCACGGTGTTCCATCATCTATCTTCTCTGATCGAGATGCTCATTTTACTTCCCGGCTTTGGAACGGGTTGCAGGAGGCGTTCGGGACACAGCTACATCTGAGCACCTCCTTTCACCCTCAAATAGATGGACAGACATAGAGGACCATTCAGACTCTCAAGGACATGCTCCGCGCATGTGTCCTCAACTTTGGTCGCAGCTCAGAGGACCACCTACCCTTGGTGGAGTTTTCATACAACAATAGCTACCACTCCACCATCGGGGTGACACCATACGAGGCGTTGTACGACCGACCTTGTAGATCTCCTTTTTTCTAGATAGACCCTGGGGAGACAGCACTTGTGAGACCAGAGATGGTTCGGGCCATGACAGAGAAGGTCCAGGTCATCCAGGAGTGGATGAGGACAGCTCAGAGCCGGCAGAAGTCTAATGCTGACAGGAGGCGGAGGCCACTAGAGTTCGAGGATGGAGATCATGTCCTCTTGCGTGTCTCACATCGATGTGGATTACGGAGATTTGGCCGAGGCGGCAAGTTGTCTTTGTGCTTCATCGGACCATTCCAGGTCCTCAGCAGGATTGACAAGGTGGCTTATCTCCTGGCTCTACCACCTCAGTTGCATAGGGTGCACGACGTCTTCCACGTATCTCAGCTGAGGAGATACGTGCATGACTCGACGCATATCATTGACCATGGGGAGCTAGACGTTGATGATGGGGAGACTTTTGCGGAGGTCCCGGTGGAGATCTAGGATCGATAGGAGCAGGTCCTACGTGGACGGTTGATTCCCCTTGCGTATCAGATGGCAGCACGGGAACCTCCAAGAGAGCACTTGGGAGCAGGAGGCTCAGATGCGTGCTCAGTACCCACATTTGTTTCCCTAGTTTATGATGTATCTTTATAGGGACGTAATTCCCTGAGGTGGGAGTGATGTAACTACCTGTAAAATTCAAGGAAAATTTTTTTTAATTTTCTTTGGAATTTTAAAAGAAAGCAGTTTCTGACAGCACCTGATTCCGAGGCCCGGTGTGCCCGAAATCATTTTCCGAAGTTTGGCTCAAGTACGTTCAGTGAACGGACGAGTGGGTTTTTCTAACTTTTAACCAGTGCTTGGAATCGAATTCTGAGGGCACTGATGGAATCGAAGTGCTGGTATTTTCTTAGAAACACCTTTTCCGGAGTTGCGTTTGCTCGGGTGTGGTTTTTCAATATTCGGGGTTAAGTTAAGAAATAATATAATGTGGTGTGACAACTTTATTTTATTTCACTTAAAACCACTTAAAGCCACTTAAGCTAAGTTTAGTGGATATGGTGGAACCCAAAATATCCTACCAACTTGGTAGGATATTTTTGAGGTGGGGCCTGCATGAGCCCCATCGTTTCTTTTCCTCTAAGTAACGCACCCGCGAAAACCCCTTTTTAAATGAAAGTCAACCGGTGCGTTTTCTTAAATTCTTAATGCCCCTATTAATTGGGCAGTTAAGTCATTACCATTAATTCACAGAATTAATGGTTCGTTTTTTAACTTTGTTTTTCGTTTGTTGGAATTTGAATAAAATAATACCAAGGCATGTCTTTCTTGGGGTGGCTTGTTTAGAGGATTTGGAGAAACTCTATCTTCATCCTCCTTCGCAAAGAACACAAAGAACGCGAAGAATGCATCGTCACCGAAGAAGAATTCCGGCCTTCGACGAAAGTCAGAGAAGAAATCCGAACCCTTGGAGATTGACGACGTGACTCCGTGTACCGCGACGCCGATAATTCTCCTCCCGCGATGTTCTTCTGCGATGTTCCTTCCCCGCGACAATCTTCGATCAACAATCGATTGAGGTAGGGGAATGCGGTCCTTTTATTTTTCCTTTGTGGATTTTATCCTCAGCATGGGTTTAAATGGTGAAATTAAATCTATGTGTTTTATTTAACCCTTAGATATCGTCTACACGACACCATGTACCGTGACGACAGCGACGCCCCTTCTACGACGCGACGATCTTCTTCTTCCGCGACGGTCAATTCCGCGACGAACTCACGTTCGATGACAACATTGAGGTAGGGGTTGATTCTTTTAAATATTTGTGATTTATAACCACAGAGTATGATTAAACTATTGTTGTGAGACTTTTAAAACCGCTAACGCAGTGGGTGCGGACTAACGAACAAGTCTGAACCCACCACCCATTTCGTTCTTGGTGTGCGAAATGGCGGATGTCGACAAAGCAGGTCGCACGGGCGATGTGAAGTCCTCGCAGTGAAGGACGGACCCCGGGAGGGCCTTTGGCGAAGACGGTGTAAAATTCTGACCATCAGAACTCATCCGGTGGTCCGCGGAGCAGCCCGCAGGCACGCCTCGCCGGCACGGCGGCGCCGGCGGCAGGAGGCGGCGACGCCTGGAGCGTCGCCGGAAGGAACTATCGCGGCTGAAGCCGCAGCGGCAACACGCGGTCCCGCGACCACGCGGGACCGGAGGAGGATGGTACTCGGCGGCCCAGCTGCGTCCGCTGCAAGGGCGGCCCCACGCGGGGCCACAGTTCCCTCACACGGGTGCAACACGCCCTTGCTCCGCTCGGCCATGACCGGCCCAGCCGACCCGCCTTGCGGCTGGGCTGCACCTACGCCAGCCAGGCCGGGTCACACCCAGGCCGGGCCGGGCCACCCAGGCCGGGCCAGGCTGCGCCGGCCGGGTCGGACCCGAAACCGGGTCGGGTCGACCTGGTTCGGGCCGACCCAGGGGGGGTTGGGACGGGTCGGTCCGGGCCCAGACCCCCCGTTTTCGGACCATTTCGGTCTATTGATCATAATATGATGTATGTGCCTCCGATCGACGTACCGTAAGTGGCGACAGGATCCTTGGATCGAGAAGGTCGTTTCGGTATATCGCACTCAAGGTTTTGGAATACTTTGGGTTCGGCCGGGTTGGCTCGTACACATAACGAACCGGGCCCTCGGAGCGGAAACGCTCATAACTTGAGCTCTAGACGTCCTATTGACGTGTCGTCGATTTTTTTGGATTCCTCTAAGTGAGACGGATCTTTTGTCTTACTCCGCCCGAGGTTTGGACAGAGGTGGAGTATGTTTGGGTTGGTTTTGACATAAAAACCAACCGGGCCCCTAGGACGAAAAAGCCAATAACTCTCAGACCGGGCGTCCGATTGACGCACCGTCTGCGACGTTGAGTTCCTGTTGATGATACGGAACTTTTGGATACATCAACTCTGGACTATGTTTCAGTTGATGTAACAGCCTCTCGGCTCGTGGAGCGAACCCTCCTGAACGAGCTTGGTGTGTGCAGGAACACTAGAGCTGGCTGCATCTGCGATGACGACGACGACTGTACAGAGATCCTCAGTGGATTCGACGACGGCAACTTCAGCACTCAGAGATCCTGTGTGGATAAGTGCTATCGATCTTGTGTGGGTCCGATCCTATGTGGGTCAGCGCTCAGCGGTCCTGTGTGGTCCAGCGCCTACAGATCCTGTGTGGGTCCGATCCTGTGTGGGTCTTTGCTGGGGTTAGTTACCTATCGATCCTGTGTGGGTCAGATCCTTTGTGGGTCATTGCGGGGGTTAGTTACCTATCGATCCTTTGTGGGTCAGATCCTTTGTGGGTCATTGCAGGTGTTATTACCTATCAATCCTTTGTAGGTCCGACGGCTTAGATGAATCAGTGGCTATATCTGTTCATCTCTATCATCATATGAAGAAGTATACCTGTGTGAGATGAATCCTGTTTTGCTTTCCTATGTGGATTGTGTTGTGCTATCCTGTGTGGATTTACGTTTTGCTTCCTGTGTGGACTGGGTTGTACGTGGGCTCGGATGTTGGAGCCAAATGAGAATTGATTACTTAGGTATATGTATGGGCATATACCTAAGCAGTGTTGAATGTTACTTCGTGATTGTATCTTTCCTTTGTGGATTATCATTTGTGGATTCTAGGAGACCTTCAGGGGTATCGGGGTCCCTACTGAGTAGCTTATACTCACCCCTGCACGGGCTATGCCCGCACTACGTTGTGTTGGTTGCAAATGATGGACAGCGCTGATCGTGGTTGAGGCTTGTGGAGCAGGACGGTACCTGGAGGTAGACCACTGGTTGGGACGTTCTCGGAGCGGACGGCTGGACCCGAGGAGCTGTGGAGGCTATCTGTACTCACCCTTCAGGTGGGATTTCCAGTGGACAGCTTGACGTTGCGGCTTTACTTTTCAGTTGTTTTTTTCCCTTCTAGTTGTACATTACTTTCAGTTTGGGTTTGTATACTAGCCCACTTACTTTCCCGCACTTATTGTTGTACCCAGTTTTTACTTAGTGTTTACTTCTACTGCTTGCTTGCTCTGTGGTGTTTGTTTACTTTACAAAGGCAATGCCTTCCCTTTTTACTGGGAATTATGCCTTGGTGCTCGTCTCCAGCCCCTAGCCTATGGAAGGCGGGCTTGGGGTAGTCACGGCACCGGCCTCGAGGATGGGTCATGACAAACACTATGTAAAAAATGCATCGATAGGAATGTAAAGTACAATATAGTAGACTAGGCTAGAATATAATCCCACCAAAAGAAATTTCTATAAAACACAAATTTCAACCAGTAGATAATGGTACTTGGACTTCTACTTGAAGCAATAGGAATACCTCGGCCTTCCTGAACTCACAAATCTCTGTCCGGTCCTGGTCCTCCCTAACCACTAAGAAAAGATCACTCATCTGAACCAAACACGACACATGCATTCAAAGCTCAGGTAGAGGTGAGTAAAACAATAGTCAATAAGGCACCCCAAACCCACAAAAGAAAACCAAAAAGTAAATAAAAAATAGGAAACACCACACATAGATTATGACAAAGGAAATACCACATAGAAAATTTCACAAAGGAAATACCACACATGAAATACCAAAAATTAAATACCATGAAGGAATTATCACAAAGAAAATAACATTAAGGAATAGTATAGTAAACTTCATAATGATATACCCCCAAAACCCATATATCTTGAATACCCAGATGTACTAAATCTAATGAGACACACAGTCTCCATGAGACACACAGTCTCCATAAGACAGAAAATCTCCATGAGACACATAGTCTCCATGAAACACAATCTCCATGAGACACACCGTCTTCGTTAGAAAAATAGTCTCGATAAGACACCCAATATTTGTGAGTAACACAGTATCAATCAAACAAACAGTCTCTATAAGACACAAAATCATTAGGAGTCACATCGTCTCCATGAGACACACAGTCTCAATATGTAACATAGTCATTGGGAGTCGGAAAGTCTCAATGAGACACCCAGTCTCTATGTGACCACTATCCAATAGATTCAGCTCCATGAATGCTCTTTTTAGGAGAACATACTTCATAAGACATTAGATTATATTCTAAATTCCACAAAACCAACAATGGATATATCATAATGACTGTCTCATTTAATGGGTCCCAATTCCATAGATGGTTCATCTAATAGACACACGGTGTGAGTGTTACAAGCATTTGAAAATTCAGAAGGGGGTCCACTAGCTCGTGGGCCAACAGTGGCCATCAACTGATCGGACTGATAGCCATGTGGTCATCCCTGTTGTGACAGCTCGAGCGGTTGCATAAATCAACCACAACCCAGTTGACATGGCCGCACAATTGCTTGGTTGACTATTTCTCAGTCCGGTGGCCCATGTCTGACCCCGGGTCCAACCCGATCATGGGGTCTGACCCACTCAGTTGGGTCAACCAGGTCCACTAGGACCAGCATTTTCTGGCAGTCCCCAACCTAATTTGAATGGGATTGACCCACATAGGACAACCCATCTTACTGAGGACTAGCACATATAGCCATCTTATCCCGCACAACTCGTGTGGGACGCGTGGCCAGTGGACCGCATCCGCACCTCACAGATGCTCCCCCATGGTGACTGCGGAGTCCCATGACTACCTCACATAGATGGATTCCAAATCCTACAGTATTCTGGAAAATCTCCCACATGGTCGGGACACCACATCTACGTGGCTCCACCACCTTACACACCGGCGGTCCCTTTTGCGGACCATCGGGACAAATTCAGTGCTCTTAAATCTTCAACAAAACCAAGTAAGTGATCCTCGGGTTGTGACATACATCGATCCGTCCTCCATTTAATATTTCCACAAATCTGGGGTTCTGATTACATTCATTGCCTCCCGTAAATTTTAACTTTGAAAAAGAGGTCCTAGGAACAAAGAACACCAAGAACCTAGGGAGGGAAAATCACGAAGAACACATGAGAAACAAAAATCGTCTTTTTCTCTAATCAGACTCAATTCATTCTTATTAAAAGGATTAACGAAGATCCATAATTTTCAAAATAATTTTCTCCCATTAAAACCCCACTATAATTGTCCATCCCATAAAATGATGAAACCATGGATCAACCTATTCATGGGTTGGCCCGCATTCATCATTGAATTTAAGAACCGGGAATCCAAGAAAGAATATAAATCCCCCACCTCTTGTTTGGTTATTCATTGAAGAGGAGCAGGTGATTTTCTATCATTGATGAGATCCTCCATCTTTTTTGGCAAGACAATCCATGTTCCATTCTTTGATCCTTCATAATTAATTTAAGAGGTTCATTCCCCATTGTTCAACAAAATTCCAGGGTTATGGCTATAACAGTAAATTCTCTAACAAGGTTTAACAAAAATAAAATGTGTTTCTTCATTGTGTAATATTAAATAAAATAAAAAGTAATTAATTTTATTCTCTAAAATTTATAAAAAAAACTTTTTATTTATATGACCCACATTGACTAGAGATAGGTCACACCTAAGGTAAAGATTCCATTGTGAGATCAACAATGCCCTCATATTTCTAATATAGATACTAATTTATAAGATATTCCCCATTTAATGAAATCTAAATGCATGTTTTATTATAAAAATTAAATTTTTCAAAAAAAAAATTTAGCACACCAGACATCGAAACTACATTTCATCTTAGTGCATGGTCTCAAAATATTTCCCAAAAATTTATAAAAAAAATCTATAAATTCAATTCATTACAACTATGGTAGGGAAAATACTAATGAAATTTCTCATATCTTTTTCAACAATGAAATTACAATATTCTTGAATGGAAACAATTAGAACATCTGGAAACTCAATAAATTACAGAAAAATTATTCTTGGTGGTGTGGGAATTCCATTAACTAAGAAAAAAGCAGTTTGTTCAATTCAAAATTGTACTCACAAGGGTGAGGAATAAAATTTTTGAGTGTATTCATATGTAAAAAGAGGCATATTCCCATTTAATACCTTGGTGATGAAGATACTATGAGATGTATTTGTATCTATCATTTCAATTGGTCAATCAATAAAATTTTTTATCACATTAAAAAATTGAAGAATCATTTTCTTTCCCTTTGGGGGTGTATTATGCTTGTCAACTATGCCACATCTTTCATTCCTATAAATTGGGTTTCTGTTCTCAATCTGTAAAATATGGTATTGAGAATACTTGAAATAATTATTACATGTTTTATATGGGATTATCATGCTAATGAAACATATCACTGGGATTCATGGGAAAAGATGGCCAGGGGTGGGTGATGGTGGTATCTTTAACAACCCAAAAAATTATCAATTGAAAATTACCTTATTTAATATATTTCACATATTATAAACCACATAAAATACATTTGAGAACACAATAAAAAATCTAAAAATGAAGAATTAATGAAATAAGAAGTATTTATATAAGTTAAGGAACATATACTAATAAAATAGTAACTTGACCTTTAGAATAGTATTTTGACCCTTATAAATAGTAAACTAGAAAATAGAATAGTCACCTAACCCATGAAATTATAAATAAATTTTATCCATCTTATAGGTTACAATTTGATATAATTATATCATTGTAAATGGAAATTATTATTTTACAAATTATTATCTTTGTGTTGGTATTTTTGTCAGTCAAATATATTTAATTATATAAATATTGTTAATTTAGTAAATTAAAAGAAAATTTATTTTAATAAATTTCATTCATAAAGTAATTTTTTTGTCTTATGATTATAAGATCATTTTATGAGACCATAATTAGGATTTCAAAGTGCTATAAAAAAATTTCATTTTAAAATTTGTATTTTCCATGTAAATGATGGTTTTAATAAAAAATTATATTTCTCATTTTTAAAAAAATAGTTTCAAATAATGGAGTTTATTTTTTTGTTATAAACATTGAAAAAAATTTGGTAAATTTTAGTTATTGTTTCCAAAATACTTTATTTTTAGGGGAGTTAAAAAATAGGTTAATTTACGATACATATTCATTATAAGTTAAATAAAATATTCCTTGAGTAATGGAAGATGTATGAACAAATAAATCAAAATCACACAAACTATTTACCTTTTTAGTCTTAATAATCAACACTCTTAATTTTATTGAGAATGATAATAACATACAAAATTAAAGAAAGACAACACACCTAGCTCCTCCACTACAATTACTACCCTCACCACCTATTCTACTTATACTATGAAAGCCTTGATACAAGACCAAATTCATCTAAAATTACATCTGAATACCCTCCCCAAATTACAAGATATTTTGGTATTAAAAAAATAAAAAAAATAAATCCCCATATGGTGGTTCTCAAGAAGAAGTAATCACGTGGTAAAACACACTTCCATTTTCATTCAATTTCTTTTCATGTTCTTTTCATTTATTATCTTATCCTAAAATCCCCTTGTCCAAGTCGAATTAAAACTACTATATATTAGGTATACTATAAATTTATGATGTAGATGGAATAATTATTCATCAAAGATCTACCCCACTAACATTTATTTTATGAATGAGAATATCATACATGAGGTGAGGGTTTACCACATTCATGGACAACATGCATTCATTATTAAATTCTGCCTTTTAAGGCTGGTAATGAAACCATTCTAATTGTTTCACAAGATTGTATTATTTATATTATGACTTATTTAATGTTCTATAACCAGTATATATACTATATATTTAATCATATAACCAAACTAATTTTTGATCATCAAAAACTGAAAAATTTATCTAAACGGGAATCATTAATAATTTATCTAATGAATTATCTTAACTTTTGAAAAAAATGGTATTTCAACATTATATATGTTTAGAAATAGAGACTTATTTCAGTTCTAGACAATTATCCTCAATGTATATGATTTTCCATACAAATATACATGTAAACTAATCATGAAAACCAAAGAAACTAATGCTCCTGAACAATGAAATTGAATCTCATAACCCATAAAATGGGAAAAATAAACCTAGTAAAATTGTAATAAATAAAATAAATGTATAATTTTTTTTTGAATTAATTTATTATTTTTTTTAATTTTTTTATTTAGGACATTAAAATCAAGTTCATAATTTGTTGCAGCCGTAAGGTAAGGGATTCAACCAGAACCTCAATTTTTTTCCATTGGGTTACTCTTTCTCTCTATTTACACGAATGTAAAACTGATTTGTTTTTGTATAATTGTTATATATTTTGTGTTTTCATTCCAAAATAATGTATTCTGATTATATAATATAACTTTGATGGTGTAAAACATGTTTTACACTAGTCCCTTTACAATTTTTCCCAATATGAAATCCTGATTCTAGAGAACTTCCTGATTTCTTAATCACTTCCAAGTGAACTCTTTGATATTTTTAATGACATAATTATTTTTATGAAAGAAAACATTTTATCATAAAACAATATTTTGGTTCAATATTTGTTTTTTGAAAACAAATTTTATTTTTCCACTTTATAATTTCTTTAATATTCTCATTAAACCGCACTAATTTTTTTTATTTATAGGGTTTCATAAACACTCCTTTTATTTCTTCCACATTAATTAGACGTAAATTATCATTACTCATGATTATTATCTCTTATGAATTTACATGTTTTTAATCCATTATTTTAAGGAAAAAATTATGATATGCTCATTTATTATTCCATATGCCATGATTATAATACCCATTTTCATCCATGGTTAACACTTATGTTTATTATTCATGTGGAACACATATTCATGAATATGTTATGAAGAGTTCCCCTAGATAGAGATCCAATGAATTGGGAAATTTTTAGTCTCATGAGATGCCATGTTTGGACATGGAGTAAACCTGATTACTTTATAAGACTTGTTCCACCCTGTTATATAGTCTTAGAAGTTATCCTTGACTAATGTTTATGTCACATTATATATTATTTACACCTTACTATGATTCCAGGATTATATGTTCACATATTATACATTTTATTCTTCCTTATGTCTAATCATGTTCCATTCCTTTTATGTCTTCATGTTATTATTTCTAATACAGGTTATACATTTTATTTGTATGTTTATTTCCTTACAAGTATTTTTAGCACATCACTTTTATTTATTTATTCCCCAAGTTTTTTGATGCAGCTATAAGAGTTCAATGGAAGATATGATCTAAATATGGAGACTAAATAAAAGTTGTTTTCATGATGTTTGATTATGTTCCTAATTTTCCGAAGACACTAGACTCTATTATCCTTAGATTATAATTTTATTTTTAATTATGTTTGAATTCATGTAATAATTTTTATTAAAGGAATGGGTCTCTATAGTTGTTATTAGATGAATGTTTAGTTATTTTTATATATTCCAAATAGATAAATTTAGTAACAACCCTAGTGATAAGACTAATTTGTAGAAAATATTCATAATTTTTTATTAGTATAGGGTATGTGGTTTATCAAACAAATACATCCTTGTGTGGATAATTCAAGTCGACATGGTTCAAGAAAAGATATATATAGGAGTAATAACTCTGATAAGGTGCTCTGGGCGTAAATCAGGGTGACCTAGTACATTAAGATGGGAGGTACATTACACCTTTTTTTCACTCTTATGTGAAATAATTTAGTAAATTTATAAGCTCGTTATTAATAATTTTTAATTTAACAAAGAGATAGACCAAAATAATATATTTTAGGAAACATATAATGGATAAACTAGATTAAAAAATAGGGAATCACAATTTTGGATATACTTTTTCATTATGATATTATCCTTTTATGTTTAAATTGTCCTTTTTATTCATATTTGTAAATTATTCAATCCCCCTGATTGTTCTTTATTTTTAATAGTTAATTGTTTGAAATTGAAGAACACGTGCCAACAATCATTGTGATCGGAAATGTGATTATTTCCGTAATGAAACACAAAATATGATGTGAATGTGAGATCAAAACATCATGATAGTACTTTCTCAAGTGGCGCAAGTTATTATTAATAATTTGAATCATGTGAAACACCCGAATCCTATGGAAGATAATGTTTTATTCATATCCTTAATGAAACAAAGTCTTCCTATGTTTAATGGATCTTCTGATCCCCTCCTCATAGAAAATTTGATTAACTCCACAAAGAAGATATTCTTTATCCTTTAGTGATCCTAAGAATAGAAATTTGTGCCATTTTTTTATCATTTTTTAGGGAAATATTATCATTGGTGGACACTAATAGGTTACAATATTTCTGTGGATGAAAATGATTCCAAGGGATGGGAAGATTTAAAGAAATTATTTTTCAATTATTATTTTTCTACAACCTTGAATCTCAATATGGATATAGAATTCATTGGGTTACTAAAAATGGAATATGGGTATTTCATTTTGTTTAAATAAAACATCACAAGGCATAAAATATATTCCTTTGTATTATTATTAACACTGAATGCAAGATTCATCACTTTTTTGGGGACTAATGTTGAGTCTACGAATAGAATTTTCAATTTTATACAAGAAGAGCTATGAAGATATTGTCTGTTGTTCCATTATGGTTGAAATGAAGCTCATATACTATCACTGGTCACTTGGGATTAGTAAAAAAATAGGAAAATGATTTTTAATATTGGTGAACTATCCCATGATGGAATGAAGTCCCAACATCCCACATGTAAAAATTGTGGGAAGAAGAATCCTTGAACCATTTTTAAGGGAACCAAGAGATGCGTCAAATGTATAAGAGAATGGAATATGGATAATAACTCTCAAAGGGACGAAAATAATACCTCTAACATGGAATAATAATTAATTTTTAATACAAACTCTCCACTGGATGTGAAATATTTAAAAATTATGAGAAATGAGAATTTTGTAAAACAATTCCCTAAGCTGTAGATTTTCAAAAGAAATCAACAAAAACCACCAATGTAACCAGGAAGGGAATATGTTATCCTACGAATGAGGTGGAACTAACAATGACGTGGTGATATATACTCTAGTTATTCGTTTAAGAATAGAAAATATACTATTTGATTGTAGATCTATGAATCCTTTCACGCCTTTTATGTTCCATATAACAATTCCAACACCATCTCAGAATAATGTGGATGAGTTATCATTAAGAATAATGAATGGGTAAATTATTGCATCCAATGTTTAGAACTCCCCCTAATTAATTTTTGTGTACATAACCTCCAAGAAAATATTGTGAGACTCTCATTGGCAGAGTTTGAGTCTAAATTGGGAAAGGATTCATTATATTTATTCATATTCAACATTGAATTTCAGGAATGGGAGATCACTCTTCACATTCAAAATCGTCCACATATTATATATAAGTGTAAGGTGGGGAATAAATATCCTTAATATTAATTTTCTAATGTGTGGATATTTTTTCCTTGTGATAAATTATATCTAGCTCAAATGATTGAGAAAGTAGATAAAATCATTCTTGGAGACATTCCTATCGTAAGTGATTAAATAGATCTATCCCAAAACAGTTTGTTGGTCTTCCACAAGACCAAAAGGTTCAGTTATCAATTAATATTATTCCTAGATATCTATCTATATTAATAAAACCACATATAATGGCCACTATGGAGCTATAAGAACTAACTAGAAGTTATAAAAGAATTTGAAGAAGGTTTTTTTACACTGGAGTGCTTCACCATGGGGTGTGCTATCCCACTTCATCAAAAAGAAAGACGTATCAATGCGCCTATAAATTTATTATCATAAACTCAATAGAATAAAAAAAAGTATCCCCTAACATGGATATATTTCTAGTTCTATTATCTATATGGGGCCAGTTATTTCACTAAGATGGACCTTCGGTCGAGATATCACTAATGAATGGGGGGGGGGAGGGGGAGGAAGATATTCCCAAAACTTCCATTAAAATGAGGTACGATCAATATGAGTTCATTATAATTAAATTTGTACTCAATAATTCTCTATTTATTTTCATGTACATAATTAACAGAGTCTTTATAGATTACCTTGACCAATATTTCATTGTCTTTATTAATGATATTCATATATACTACCATAGAATGGATGAACAACAAGACCATTTGAATACTATTTTGAAGAATTTGTGATGGGTTAAAATATGTGAAAAGTATAGGTAATGTGAGTTCTAGATATAGGAATTTCAATTATTTCTGAATGGTATCACCAGTAAAGGTATATGTGTGTACCCTTCTGGGAAAATGAAAATTTAAGGGTATCCCATGAGAACATTTGTGACAGATATCCATAGTTTCATTGGTTTACATGGGTATTACTTTCAATTTGTGAAAATCTTCTCATGATTGTCAATCCCACTAACCTATATGAATCATAATGGATAATGGATTGTTTAGACTAGACAATTTAAAGATAGATTGAAGGAGTTGAAAATTTTTCTTATCCCTACAACTGTTATCTCACTACCAACAAGTGGTGACCTCTTTCTGGTGTTTATCAATGCTTCAATAAAGGTGTTAGGATATGGACTAATAAAAAATTATAAAGGGATATTCTATACCTTATAGAAGTTGAAAATCCAATAGAAAACTATCCCACACAAGATATGAAGTTAGCAGCTATGGTCTTTGGGTTGAAAATCTTGCAGCACTTTCTCTATGGGAGGAAGTGTGAGATATATACTGATTACAAAAGCATCAAATATATTTTCACATAGATGGATATTAATATTATGAAATGAATATTTTTTTATTGCATTAAGGATAATGAATTCTCAATCTACTATCATATTTTTAAAGAAAACAAGGTAGATGATGCTCTATGTTGAAATGATCATGTATATCTATCAATAATGAGAATTAAGAAGGATCAACTATTACTAGACCTGAATAGTGTGGACATTGAAATCATTAAAAGAGGAACATAATCATTCATTTCTCAAATGATTCCTCTACAATCCTTCATAGATAAAATAATTTACTCTCAAAGAAATGATATGGAAATTTTGAATAAGTTGGAAGCGATGAAAAAATAAAAAACCTTAGTTTAAATTGGATGAAGAAGGGGTTTTGAGATTTCTGTCATGACTATCTATAACATCTAATCCAGAGATAAAAAAGTAAGTTCTAAATGACAGACATATTTTATCCTTATCTATTCAACTAAGTAGAAATAATAGATATCAATAACTATGAGAGAACATTGTGGGACATTATAAAACAGGAGATCACTGAATGTGGATCACTGTTCCTGGTATGTCCGTATGTGAAGGTTGAAAGACAAATGTGTTTGGGGGAAATGTAACCACTAACCATATCATCATAAAATTTGGAGAACATTATTATGAATTATAAAACTATATATCCAAGGAAATCCTTTGAAAACAATTTTATATGGGTTATTGAGGATCATCTTACAAATGAAGCTCAATTTATCAGAATTCAAGAGGAAATATCATTGGATAAACTTCCAAAAATATATATTAGATAAGGGTTAATTCTTCCTGGTGGAAAAATATTGATTATTTTGGATTGAGATTCTATATTCACCTCTCTGTTTTGGGAAAGTATCCAACAAGCTCACAACACTGAATTGAGATTTAGTACAACCTATCATCCACAAACAGATGGGAAAAATTAGGGAACAATTCGTAAACTAGAATACATGATGAGGGTGTGTTAGATTGACTTTAAAGGGGGATGGGACCAACATCTTAAAATTTTCTAATTCAATTACAACAATAGTTTCTTCTAAAGAATCTAAATGGATTCATAAGAAGGCCATTATGGGAAAAGATGTAACACATTGGAATGTTGGGATGATGCTGGAGAACATAAGCATCTAGGACCTGAAATGGATGAAGAAATGGTGAAGAATGTGAAAACTATATACTATCAAATAAATGTATCTCAAATTAAAAAAAAAGATATATGCATACAATCATCGATGATACCTTGAGTTTATGGTTGGACATATGGTAATGCTCTTCATATCTCTATGGAAGAGTATATGAGATTTTAGAAGAAATGAATGCTTTGTCCTTTGTACATAGAACCCTTTAAGATTCTTTATTATGTCAGAGTTATGGCCAATTGGCTAGCACTTCCATAAACCATTTATCAAGTAGATGATGTATCCCATTTATCCCTCCTGAGGAATTACATACCAGATCCTTCAAATGTGATGAATTCAGAGGTGGTATAGTTGGACGGTGATATCTTGTACAATGAAAAACCAGTGAAGATCATGGATCATAGTGATAATTTTTTACAAAAAATACTACTCACACAGTCAATGTACTCTAGTAGAACCATAATTATGAAGAGGAAAATTGGAAACCCAAGGAATAAATAAAGGATACGTACCCATATTTGTTTTCAACGTAGAATGTAAAATGAATTTTTGAGTGTGAAATTTCAATAGGTGGGGAAGAATTTAAAGAGCCAAAAATTTATCAATTGAAAATTCCCTTTTATATATATTTTAAATACAATAAAACAAATAAAATCATTTTTATAACATAATAAAAACATTATATATGAATAATTAATTAAATAATAAGTATTTCGATAGGTTAAGAAACCTATACCAATGAAATAGTAACTTGTACATTGGAATTGTATCATGACCCTTATGAATATTCAACTAGATAATAGAATAGTAACCTTATACATGAAATTATAAAAAAAAAGTATCCACATTTTATGTGACAATATAATATAATTATATAATAGCCTTATTTAATAATTATTTTGAAAAGTATTAATTTAGTCTTAGTATTTTTGTAATTCATAAATAATTTATTATTACATTATCAATAATTAAATTAAATGAAAGAAACATTATTACCATTAAATGTATTCATAAATTAATATTTTATTTTCTTGTGGTTATAATATAATTTTAGGATACCTTAATTATGTTTTCCAATATTTAGAAATAAAATTTTAATTATAAAAAATATTTTTTCTGTGTAAATAATGAATTTAATTAAAAATTAAAATTTTCTTATATAGAAATTATTTTAATAAAATAGAGTTATTTGTTTATTTCTACACATTGATAAATTATAATTGTTAATTTTTGGGATTTTTCTGAAATACTTGAATTTTTTGTTGAATATTAAAATAAAATTATTTACAGTATATATATATATATATTATTAGTTAAAAATAGTATTCCATGAGTCATGTATGATTTAAGAACCATTAAATAAAACTATCATGATCTAATTAAAGTTTTTATTCTAAATAAGAAAAAGTATTTCTTCTATTGAGAAGAATAATAAAGTAATCAATTAATGTTTGAGAGAACACCCCTCTCCTCCACAAGGAATACGACCCTCAAAACCACTTCTCTTCACACCTATCAGGCCATTATATTTTTCAAAATTAGGATAAAATATCTTTTATATACCCTAGTACAATGTTCATGAAATTTTGGTCTTAACAAAATATAAAAACCAATCACCCTATTAAGGTTCTCAAGAAGAAGGAATCAAGAGGTAAAACCCTCATCAATTTTCATTCAATTTCGTTTCTGATTCATTTCATTTCTTATATTCTCCTCAAATAACATTGTCCAAGTGGCATGAAAAATATGTTATCATACATATAATATTATTTTATCATGTTGATCAAATAATTATTAATCTAATATCTTCTCTTCTCTCTTTTATTTAAAGAATGAAAACAGCATATATGAGATGATGATTTACCACCTTCATGGATGACATGCTTTCATCATTCAATTACACCTTTGAGGAGGGTTGTGAAAACATTATTATGGTTTATCCAAATTATATTATATGTATTAAAACAAATTTAATGTTCTGGAACCATTATATTTACAAGATATTTAGTAAAATTACAAAACAAGTTTGTCATGATAAAAAATGCTAAATTAATCTAAACAATGATCATGAATGATTTTTCTAAGGAATTAGACTCACATAAGAAAAAAATGGTATTTTAATATTATATATGTTTTTTAATAACATATAATATCATTTATTTAAAACTATTCATGTTTAACATGTTTTTCCACACACATATACTAGTAAAACTGTCATCAAAACCAAGGAAACTCACACACCCAAATGATGAAATTGAATCTCATATCCCATAAAAAGGGACATAAATGAAAATAATAAAATTATAATAAATAAAATATTTGTATAAAATGTTCTTAATTAATTAATTAATGGATTTAATTTTAATATTCTACAAATTAAGATCATGTACAGAATTGTTTCGGTTATAAGGTAAGGGATTTTACCCGAACATCATTTTATTCCATTAGCTTACTCATTATCACTATTTACTCAAATATAATTAATATTTTTTTTATAATTATTACAAATTATGTTTATATTATTCAAAATATTTTATTCCGATCATATCATCCCACCTTGGGAGTATAATACGTGTTATATAAATTCACATTTTCTATTCTTCCTCAAAAAAATGAATGATTTAAGAGAATGTCCCTATTTCTTACCCACTTCCAATTGCACTGAATAATCAGTTCCAATACATATTTAGTTTTCTAAAATCACAAATTTTATAATTATAATCTATATTGGTTCATTTTTGGGTTTATAAAAGCAACACGTCTTTTCCGCTTTAAATTATCTTAAATATTTCCCATTAGTCGGACTAAAGTGTTTCATTTATAAAATTTCTCAAACACTCTTTTTTCATTTTCCCACATATATTTCACCAAAATTATCATTATCAATTCCCATTTTTCCTTATATATTACAATTTATGTTTTCAATCAATTATTTCATAGAAATATTTATGATATGATCAATTTTTATTCCTTGTGGCATGATTATGATACCCATTTATTTCCATGGGTATCCCTTATTATTATTAATTAATATTAACACATATACATGGACATGTTAGTATGGGTACACCTATATAGTTTTCATTTTCATTGGGCAATTTTTGGTATCACGAGACGTAATTTTTGGATAGGGAGTGAACCTGATTCATTTATAATACTTCTCCACCATGTTATATTGTGTTTCCAGTAATTATTGACTCATGTTTATGACATGTTATGTATTTTTTATTCCTTAAAATGATGATATGATTATATTTTCCCATTTTATACATGTTATTATTATTTTTTATTCATGTTCCATTCCTTTTATTTCATCATTTTGTGCTTTCTAACAGAAGTGCAATGTTTTATTCCTATTCTTATTTAACTAATGGGGTATTTAATCATCTATCTTGTTCATGTCTTCACAAGGTTATCCTATGTAGTTTTATGAGTTCATTATGGATACTAAAAAATAATAATTTTCCCTGAGGTATGATTATGTTCCTAATTTTCCAAATACACTAGACTCTACAATTATTGGGTTTTAATTTGATGTATAATTGTGATTAAAATCATGTAATAATATGTGAAACAAGGCTAGGGTTGCTATAGTATAAATCTTAGGAGTGTTATTAAGGAAACTAAAATCATACAATATAATCTTTATTGTTATTTCCTTAAGGTTATATATCTATAGACTATATTTAGAACAAATATATATGAAAAGCATATGAACGGAGCTGAGGGGGCTTTTTGGTTATGGATAATGATCATTATCCATATAACCATGATATAGAGAAATTATAATTTATTAATGGTTGTGAATAGATTCATTTCTAGATTTAATCTTTGGATGGTTTGATGCTCAGTTTTCAATGTCTCCAACCTCGTACATTACCTTCACACAAGATACCGGGCGCAAGCCTTTCATTCATTCAATTCTCAATCACCATCAACATAAGGTCCTTAATATTATTGACATGAATTTATCTTGTATAAGATTATCCTTAAATTAATTTTTTGATCATGTTCTCAATGAAAGTATAATTCTCTGTGACAGAAGCATAGTTAATACAAGATGAGTTGTATGGATCCATCTTGTGCAAAAAAATACCCACAAAAGTCAACTTTCTGGTATGGCCTATTCACATCCTTATTATTATCAAGGATTCCTATGTAAGTAAAAAACAACTCATTCTTTCTTATAAATGTTTCTGCATTTGGAATCCCAAGGAGTAATCATCTGATCATCCTTTATTTGAGAGTGATTGGGTTGAGGCAATTTGGAGTGGCTTGGGAGATTTCATCAGGATGAGATATTAAACGATATATCAAGATACTTTTTTTCAATCATTGTTTATATATAATGAAAAAATTAATAATAAATGAATAAATTAGTGTTACTCTTGGATGTGGGAAATTAAATCATTTATAGTGAATGAAATCAAATCCACCATGATTTCATTCCTAGTTCACCACTTGGAATGGTAGTTAAATCATGATGTCTGGTGGTAGAACTCATCATAAATTTTAAATAGTGGTAATTAAAATCATCATTAAGATTTAACATGGCTATAAAATTGAAAACATTTACTTCCTAGAATCTTATTATGCATGAGAGATAGGCAAGGTGGAATCCCTTGAATAGTGGATATAAATCAACATGTATGGATCTAGTATTAATTATTTCTTATGAAGGAGGTGGGTTGGTGTGGTTAGTGATCATAAAGGATCATGGATTCTAGAATTCATTAAATGATATTTAAATGGGGACTCCCTTATGGTCTAGGCCCATGTGATGTTGAATGGTATTTAGTTTATTAATTCACAATACATCAAGCTAGGGTCGGTGGAAATAGTCACAACTATAATCAATGCATCACTATAGGAGAAGATTCAAATTCCATGGTCCATTATATAACTCATTCTATTATTCAAAATACTTCTCGATTCATAGGTGGGTATATGTACTATGTGGAGTGAGGGAAATAATTTGGTGTATTTATTTTCATTGTGAGAGGATAATGAGTATCAACATTTATTATTTACCCACTTGTGATCACTTCCACATGTATGTGGTTTTCTTTGAGAGATGATCTACTCTATATTTACTATTTTAGACAACCTATAATTTCTTATAATGTGGGATATTCCTTTCCTAAAAAAAGATAACAATTGATCGATGAAAAGGGGACATTAAATTTTAATGATTCATCTATAATAAACCTATAGAATGGAAATTAAGATATGTTCCACATTGTAGGTAATGTTGGAAATTTCCAAAAGGGTAACATAGAACTATATGGTTCATTTGAATAGAATTATATAAAAATTAATTATACATTTTTTTAGTAAACCATAGATATAGTTCCACATAATATTTGGTGGATTGATTTTGGATATACAACTCATTTTTCTTATATGATGTAGAGATTATTTGCCTTTTATATTGTAAGAACCATTGAAAATTTCATTTTCATGGGGAAAATAGAGAATTCATAAGTGGAAGAAGATGGTATATACAATTTTATCCTTGATGGTGTATATTTTATTTTGGATTTATTTGAAACCTTTTATGTACATATTATATCTAGGAATTTGGTTTCTTTATCAAAACATGATGTTTCTGGATACTCTATCAAATTTGGGAATTAGTTTTTTTGGTTTTTCAATAATACATGCATGATTGGATCTGGATTATTGAAGGATGTTTTTTCTAAATTAAATCTTGACAATCATTATGATAGATCTATCAAAAACTTGAATTAATATTTTAGTACTAAATTTGAATTATTATATGAAATGTTTGTTAATTTTTAGAATACTTGTTTAAGCTACATTTCTAGATAATTATTGGAGATATTTAAAAAATATAGAATCAATTCCAAATTTTTATTATAATTGAAGAAATATATGTTTGTATTTTATTAAAGGAATAAAAATAATAAAATGTTCTACAATAAGTTCTCAACTCCTTGAGATCATACGTAATAATATATGTACACATTGTGATGTCAATTATTTTGGTAAATAAATACATTTTATCACCTCTTTTGATGATTATTTATGTTTTGAATATGTCTATTTATTTTAATACATATATAATGAAATGAATGCCGTGATAATTTTTTTAAACAAAGATAATTAGAGATTAGACAGAAAAGGGAAGTTCATAAAGTCTAACAGAGTGGGAATGTTATGGAATACTTGATGAATGTGGAAAAAACAATGGTCCATTTTCAAATTTCATATAAAGTCATTATATATATGCACAATACAATATTTCTGGTACACCTAAACAAAATTAAGTAGCATAAAGGTGTTATATAACATTAATGGATAATGTTACAAGTGTGATATGTAATTATTCATTTCCCTGATCTCTTTTGGATGTATGATTTAAAATATTCCATTTACTTATTGAGTAGGGTTCCTAGAATAGTAGTTACAATGAATCCTTTTACTATATGGACTAGTTGTAAACCTACCTAGATAAACCTACATATATAGGGGTTTCATTTATAAATAAGAGGATGTAATCCAGAACAATGAAAGTAGGATGCAAGATCAGTCAAAAAAATTTAATGTTTTGTCCATAAATATAAATGGGGTATAATAATTATTTCCCTAAATATAGTATGAGAATTATTGATACTAGAAATTAAATATTTCATTTTAATGGATAGTCTGGTGGTAGTTATGTTCGAAAATATTTGTAAATTAAGGAAGTTAGACATCAAGTTCCACATTCTTATAATCCAACTACATATTTTGGTGTTCATTAATATTTTTCATCACAAAATAATAATGGAGAAAAAAACAAATATTTAACAAATTCAAAATATTTAAATGAATGAAGAACCATAATAAATCATGTTGAGAATATCCCAAACAAAAATAATTTCAGGTATTTTCGATGATTATATGTAATCTCTACTTGAGATTGAAAGTGATCATGGTATTGATAACAATCCATTTTCATATTCTCAGGAAATTAATTATAATAATTTGATAAATTGTTTAATTATATGAAATATTAATTGATTTATATGTAAGACAATAAAGTGAAAGGCCTTATGTAATTCTCTAAAGGATGCATGAGAGTGGGATGTAAATGGGTCTTTAAAATAAAATGTGGCCCTCATGGAAACCATCAACATTAAAAATCATTAAATTTTCAAAGGGATTCTCTCAAATGATGGTATAAAATAGAAGTAATCTTTCACAATTGTTTCTAATAAATATAATTTCAAATATATTATGGCATTAGTAACATAGTGTGGTTTAAAGTTATATAAAAAGGGTGAAAAAACATTTCTAAAGTAAAAAATATTCGAATATGTTTATATAGATCAAAAATGGATTTTACATTGATTTAAAGTAACACATTGTATGTAAATTAAAAAATTAAGTATATAGAATTAAAAAAGTTTCCTGAAAATCCTATATTATGATTAATGATAAAACTATATATTCTGGATTTAAAAAAAATGTATTGATCAATGTATATAACAGAAGACAAGTGGGATTAAATTTATAATTTTCATTATATATTTTGAAGAAATGTTCATTTCTATAAATGATATTGGTCTATAATATGATTCTATGAAATTAATCAATAATAATTTTGTAATGAAAGTCAAGGAAGATTCCAATTATGTGATTAGAATATAAATATTTTGTAATAGAAATCATGTTTTTTTTGACTTCTCAAAAACATAATACATTTATAAAATTGTACAGATGATTTGAATGGAACAATATTCATCATAACTTGATCCAATTCAGATAGGAGATAAATATTACCTCAATAAATATCACAAAATGATTTTGAATGAAAAAAGATCCATGGAATTCATTTTGATTTTTTCTTTATAAGCTTGAATTATGATAAAAAATGTACAAGAAAATATATTATATTTGATGTGGGTATGTTGTAATGATACAAATGTAATATTGGACTAGATTGCTAAAGATATTCAATTAATTTTTTGTGAAATGTTTAGGAAATAAAGAATCGCATGCTTACTTATCAAAGATCCAATCATCATAAGGTGATTGGATACTCTGATTCAGGAATTTATAGTTATATTGGGGTATGAAATTAGACTTTTATTGATGTTTATATTCTATCAATAGGTGTAATATTATATAAATATTCAATAAAATTAGTTACAAACTGCTTCAATTATGAAAGATGAATATTTAGCATGTTTTGAGCATATAATTCTATGTATGTTTCTGAGAAAAATTATTTTAGAACATTGAATTGTCAATGGAATTAACAAGGAAATGAAAATTTATTTTGAAAATTAATCAACATTATTATTTTAAATGAATGAATGATATTCCAATGGTTTTAAACACATGTAAATAAATTACATTGTTGTTATGGAGGAAGTTCACAAACATAATGTTTCAACATAAAATATTTGAACAAATAATATTATTTTTTACCATTTAATGAATGGTTTTCCACCGAAGAAATTTATTGGACATGTTTTAAAAATGGTCTTTCTTATTTAGTATGTTTAATTTTATGTTATGAAGGCCATGTTTATTATAGTTCACACGCTGACTTGTAAATGTTTTGATTTTTCTACATGTTTTTAAATAAGTATACATAATTGAATTAAATAATGATATTAGTAAAATATTAAATATATTGATTATTTTTTAACAAGTTTTATATATCTCATATTATTTATTATTATTAAAGTTTCAATGTTGTAGTACGTGGAAGAAACTATATTAATAGAAGATTTAGAACCTCCATTAATCATGTGTGATTTTTCCTCTATTGTGACAAATGTTTTATACATTATAAAATGGATATAAATATTCCTAATAACATATTGATTGCTTTAAAAAAATGTAATATAACATGAGATTTATCATAGAATGTTTTAATAACACATGCAATATTCTGTTCAATTAAAATTATAATGGGTTAATGAGGGATTTTTTTTCAATTTGATCAAATTCAAAAGTTAAATTATTAAAAACTCATGAAGATTTTTTATCATTATTTGAAGGGTTATTTCCTTTCAATTAATTTATGAATAATTATTATAGTATACTCTATCAAAACAATTAATAAGGCAGTGTAGTAAAATGATATAAATCATTTATGATAGAGAAAATTCGGGAGATTCAAACTAGGATGATTAAATGGATCATGTTATATATTTTATTTTTATTATTTATTTTTCCAGATATGTGGTGAATTATTATTAAAAATATTCTAAAATAACCAAAAAAAATTCATTTTCTGATATGAACTGGTTCCCATGACTTTTTTAGTATGATACAATGTACCACCTCCTAACCAGGGTATATACCCTAGAGGATCCATATATATTTCTTCTTTATAAAATCCCATACAATGATAACACATCACTTCAAAGGCTAACCTACCATCATAGGTACATGTCATAGAGAATACATCAAAAAATGTATGGTAGTATAATCGGTATTTCTAATGTGGGTAACAATCGTCCCAAACCTATCTACCTACTTCATTTCATTATATAGACACATGGAGTCCATATTAACCACTTTATATATTCAATTTATTCATGATTAATTATAAATCTCTATTTGTATGGTCATCATGCATCGTGAAAATTGTTAGGGAAATTGTAGTCATAAAGTCACACTATCTTCATTGAAAAATATTTATTGATTTCCAATGTTGATCGATAAAAAAATTTAATCACAATGCATATTTTCTATATAAAACTCTCTTTTTATAAATTAATCGTCTATTGTTCAATTTTTTTTCTCACACTGAGTATGACCCATGAGTTCTTAAATATAATTATTTCAATGTTTTTATAATGTGAATTATATGAAAAAATAAACCTATGACAATAATAAATGTGATACTTAAATTTTTTTAAAAAAAATATAGGTGGTTAATAAATAAATTTGGAATTTTCCCTTATTAAAAATAAACATGGATCACCCTTTGATTCAACCAAGGTAAGAGACTATTTGATATTTGTTATCATCTACAAACTTAATTCAATAATGCATCATTTCCTATGTATCCTTTTCCACTCCTTTTTATACCATGAATGAACCTCATCCACCCGTACTTGAAGTATGGACAATTAGGCCTCATACATAGCTACTAAAGATGTATCCCAAGCTAAAAAATGCCTATATATTTACAATTGTCACTTAGGGTGGAATATGGTATCTTCATTAGGAGAGATTCTGACCTGATATTTTCCCCTTTCATCTACCTCTACTATCTCTTATTCACCTATCTAAAAGTATTTGATTCCCTCGGAGATTGACTCTCACTAGGATACATTGAACTTTTTCAACTCCAGGAAAACTCATTTGAAAAATAATCCTCTAACTAGTGCGGGGATAGAATTATATATGGCCTAGTGAGTATCTTGATTAACAGGGAAATAGAAAATGGATCACATCCGGCCCATCAAATTTCCAAATTATTTATTTTTGTTGTAGTTTCAAACAAACTTCCATACAATTATCAAGATCAACCAGTGTTCATAAAGACAATTATCCTCCATTCAAAAATTTCAACTTTAGTTAGATCATACATGGTGTAGGCCATAAGAAATTTGGTGGAATGATCATACTCTAGTATCCCTTTTGAGATACTAGACTTCCCGTCAAGGGACATTCTTATTCAATGATCTTCATCCTCATTTGGTGTTGGGTGTATTTTCACCTCCTCATAATTTATTATATCACATGTTTCATTTCTGATGGTCATTTTCTCTTATGATATCATGGTTTCTTAATCTCAATCATCTGATTCATATATGTATTCCTCTTCTTCATGTGTATTTTTCAGGACTCCATCACTGATAATTGATTCCATGTAAATTTTCTCCTCTTCCTCCACCATCAGGATGTTGGAAAATGAATTTTAGAACACTATTGAAACATGTTTCCAACATGATATAATAAGTTGAATGTATAAATCTATAAATATGAAAAAAATAAGTCTTACATGTCTTCTAATGTCCAACCACAACTTGCAGCCACAAAAATGATTCCATAGGGGAGAAGTTTTGAATTAATTAAGGTGGTCCTCCTCATACACTATAAGCTAAAACCTATAGGTGGGGTATAGTGTAATACAATGGTTTTAATATACGATCATATTATAGTGAAATTATATAATACAACAAATATACATAAAAAATTATACACTAGAGTAAATAGGATAAATAAATCAATAAATAATTTAATGGGGAAAATTAGTTTTATTGATTATTGATCATTACATAACATAAACTTATATCCCATAGACTGATCACACACATTGATTATAAGAATGGAAATTAAAATATGGAAGGATATACTACCATCACCATGGAATAAAATAAACTTCCCCTCACTCCATCCAATTTTTTTTGGAATGATAAAAGGATAGTCTTCATTTGAACTTGAATGTGTGATATGAAAATATTTGTTCTAGTACCCAAGACTAATGACCAATCAAGGAGGCTATGAGTAAAAATGTATTGGGTACCAATAGTGAAATATCATAAATAACCTATAAATTTTGTTTAATTTTTTGTGATATACATAGAGGATAGGTAATTATTTATAGATTTATTAATATATAGTTATCATTGATCATCGGTTTTTAACGAGAAATAGAGATTGGATATATATACTTCAGCCAATCTGGTAGTGCCTCTAGGTGTGCCACATATCCTCTAGAGGGATACAAATCCTAACTTCGGATATCATGAACACAACTTCACTAGGTTTTCTATAGGGTCAATGGAAATCCTGTGAATGTAATCATATAAGTTAATACTTTTCATTGTTGGCATGACTAAAAATCCTATATAATCCACAAAAATATATATAACATATGGAGTTAATCCCTGATATTCCATTATCATTAAAATATGTTGTTATGAAGACTAGATCGAATGCATTACTTTGGATATATACCAACATAAATTAGTACACTACTAGACCCTATGTATCACTAATCAACTATCTTGAAATCATATGGTAAAATTCTAGATCATATGAATCATTAACAATCTCTCTAATTATCATAAGTAAATCCACAATATCCCAGATAAGTCATCCATGAAATCATTCTTCCTCACCCATATCTATATCCATGGGAGGTAATCAATATCATCTATCATCATTAACCATATTTTTATCCTATGGAGGTAATCCTTCAAATCATTCATCATAAATAACTATTATATTATTAAGAGGTAATTATTCTAATATATCATCATCATCAACCTTCAGGTCAAAAAAAGAAAATCCAAAAAAATCATCACTGCAGAATATTATTACTCATTGTATTAATCTGTTGTATAAAAAATCATCCAGTACTATCATATCATAGGAAGACAATCCTTGGATATTGTCAAATTATAATTGGGGTATGTATCAACATTGTAATATAGTCTGATAATAGTAATAATGAACATGTGATGGTATAGAAATGTTCATCGATTATCTCATATCACCATGGATGGTGACATACATTTAGGAATTATTTCTACCATTGTATTCCTATAATGTTTATGGAATTAATTTTGGTTCTAAGGTGGAACCAATAATTTTCAGTTCACGTAATGTATTTACCCTCTATAGGGTCAATATATCTCGAGGATCAATATGAGGTATCCTAGGTCACATTAGAGAATATAAACCTTATATTTGTTCCTTTATATCATTCACATCCCTCTAGTCTAGGTCCACCACTCATAGGGAATCAAATCCCCAATTTTCATCACAAGCATCTTTAGGCCTCCCAGGCCTGACCGACCCATCAACACTGGCTCCACTCTAGAGGTATGGAGTATAGATCATCCTTATTACCATGTAATTATATGTTGGTATATTTACCATACCTCTTTTCAATACACCTAGGATTTACCCACATGGTACTCTGATTTTTGTGAGGTAAAAACCATCACTACACTTTAATTAGTTATCCTAATGACTATAAGTAATATCACAAATCATAACATGACATTCACAATATAATAATTCCAAAAAATTACTCACCCATTATCAAGGGAACTATAAAACACTGTAGGACCACTAAATTCACATAATTTAATAAATTTACATCCCAACATGGTCTAGGTATCTTAATGCATACAATTATAATTAATTCATTATCCATCAACAACAAAGATATAAATCTTTTGCACAAGTTCCTATTATGGACCATGAAGGATTTTCAAGTAAAATAAAATCATTGTAATTAAACAATTTATATTCTAAAAAGGTTCCAATCTCCATAGTGGAAAGACCACACGAATGAAATTCCACATAAATGAGAAAATGAGTGTACACTGATGGTTTTATCAAGGGAATGACATGATAATTTAAACAGTTTTTCATTATATGCCATTCCTGAAGACCCTCATAAATATTTTTCTATTTATTTTATTTCATCATCCATCAATATGAGACCCTCATTGAGAATGGGTAAATTTTTGATCTTGAACTCATGCTTTATACCACAACATCTTAAACCGGATACCATCAAACTCCGCAAGGAATATTTTATCCCACCCCTATCTATTTCTCTATTTGTTTATGCATTAATCAGGGAGAATCTATCAAATGATTTTGTTTGTATAAGGGGATGAATAAATGGTGGAAAATTTTAAAAACAATATTTTAATTCATATTAATCATCTATTAAATAATTATCCCAATACCTAAAACCCAAGGGATGGTTATACATTGCCAATGTAAAACCACATGCAATAACATAACTAGGATGTTGGCCTTTTAATCTCAGGATCCATTTACTTGATATCATAATTTTCAAATGTGAGAATGTTAATATTTATTTAATAATTATTAATATATTCTGAAAAATTCCACCAGATCAGAATATAAAAAATTCACGAACAAGGGTTAAAACCACTATTCTGAGATCATTAAATCATTAAAAAAATTTCCACATATCATCAATTAAGGTAAAGAATATTTTATTAATTATCTGATCTGGGAACTATTAAAAAAATTTCCAACTAAAATCATTAATTTCACATACCTAGGGTTTTACAATCATCCCACTATTTCACCCCTCACCCCTCAGATGTCTCAGTGGTATTCCAAGAAAAAATATGGACACCTACATATCGTCATTTGAAACATTATAACCTATTCCATACCACCAAATTTTTAGTGTTATCATTTTTTTAATATCTAATACAAGGAGAACTATTCATCAAAATGGAGTAAATACACATCACCATCATAAAAACACTGATATGGTGATAAACAGTGTTTATATATCATATGGAATAATTGTTTCATTGATCAATTCATTGTTAATTTAATAATTCTATCCACCATATTAATTCTCTCATAATTTAAAATTCTTAGTTAAAATTCTCCCCACCTTCCAAATAACCCATTGAAACACATTAGTAGTGGTCCATTGACACTCTTAGTTTATATACACATTACCACCCTAAATATAAGTTAACAACCACATCCAGTCTATATTTTGATGACCATTATGAAAAATGATTATTTAAAAAACCCAAATCAATATCATAATGCTTGATCGTGAACCCCATACACCAAAAGAAGTCCTCATATCATAAAAATACTAAAGATCAAATCAATACCAAATACACTATACAATTATATGGTTGGGTCTATGAAAAAAAACCTTTTCATACTCCTCTGAAGATTAATGAAACACCATTATCCAAAAAAATCCATAGATCACATGAAATAATAACCTGAGCCCAATTCCAACACACAGACTCCATACAATACCTTATATTAATCCCATATATAGTATTTACCGTAGAATTTGATCAAATAATTTTTATATTAACAATTGTGTCTTTATGAATCTTTTATCATCTAATTAGTGGTCTAAAAAATCTATGACCCTCTCTATATGAGGATCGTACCTCCACATAATGAATTTATGTGAACATCCCACTCACACTTGATCAACAATGTGAAAACTAAATTATTATATTTTTATAGATAATATGAATACCATATTCAACACCCATATAAATTTTATTCATAATGAGGGTCACACTCTCCAAAAAAAGATGGTTCAATACCCATAGTATAACATCTCTTATATTATTACTTCGGATCACTATTAATAAGTTATATACGGATGCCTCCCTAGATATATATTATTGAGAACACCATTTGGTTGACCATACCATGGAAAAATTTCCCATATCAAATGTAACCATCCACTATTAGGGGATATATTTCATTCACAAATCCACTTGGTAAACCATTACCAATAGAATTCAACAGAAACCATTGGTCCTCATATCCTAAATGAACACTCATTGATCTACAATTTAATATCCCCATGCACAACTATGGTGTACTATCTCAATCACATCTAAACCAAATGTGTGTATTACCCTATAAAATATAGTCACCAAAACCAAAATTACACTACATGAGCAAAGAATTGTCAATTTTAAGCACACATTCCAAGCCACCTACAATGATCCTTAAGTAATTCGGCCTCATCTAATCAGAATATTTATCATAATTCCTCTTCATAATAAGGAATATGAAAAATTATGTGGTCTACCTTTTGATCACTAAAAAAATATAATTTTATAATAAATATAACCATATAATCATGTTATATAGACTATAGATCAACCCATTTAATTTCTCAATCTACAATTATATATGGATCTACACTAAAAAATATTAGGTTATGGAATTCAAAGGATCCTACTCTCCCAAACCAAACCTCATACCCATCCTCAATATATAATTATACGTTGACTATATAGATAGTAGAATCTTCTATTTTTCAATATCATAGAAAAAGAATCTACCCATGAATCTCATCTCTATGGATCCCACAAACATGTGATAACCCCTCTCTTTAGTTAACATTCTATGTCCATTCTTGTCAAGAACCATAATTCATGTCTATCCAATATCATAATCCATAAACTAAAATCAGTATGATATCCCACCTACACCATAGTCCTTTTCTCATGTTTATCGATTTTTTTGGAAAACACATATTATCTAGTCTTAACCACATGAATGAAACTCACTGATTGAAACACGAATGTAAATGGTTCAAACTTACACATACTCAAAATCACATGACACAACATCAATATACTTGTGAAATGATATGTATATGGAATTTACATATGATACTAACTCATCAAGAATCATGATATCATTTCAATAAACATACAAATATACTAAAATAATTTCATTGTGCTTTGTGCTGAGTAAACTATTTTTATATAGTTCGATTAAGAACAATCCAACAAAGAATCCATTTGAAAAAACAGAAAATGTGTTATTGTTCCCATCTAATTTAACTAAATCGCATTTACTTTTCAATACCAAAATAAAGAAATCATGTTTATATACTTCCCAAATAGGGTCCACTATGCATCACATATAGTAGAGAAAATATATTTGTCATTAATGAGAATACTTGAATATAAAAAATATAATATGGTTTATATATATATAATGCCACCAAAAAGGTAAATGAGAGAACACCATATAGGTTTTAATTGGAATTATAAATATATTAACACTATTTTAAGTGATATTAGTCATACACATTCATGTTTATGAAAGGAGAATCATATATTCCTTGAATGGTGTGAGTACACAATACTCTTGAGATCGGGTCAGAGTCCAAAATTAGTAAATCCTAATTACAGAAATTATCTATGCCACATGATTCCAAATAAATAAAATAAAATGCAAACCTTGAACAACAATTCCATTCCCCTGGTATGATAATTTTTTTATATGAAAGTCTTTTAGGAATCATTAGTCCTTATTCAATTACATACCAAAACATATTCTGATTCATTTTCTAATAGATCCTTAAACAATGAGACCAAATAAAATTATAAGATACACGATTTGAAATCAATAACATAAAAAATTCTATGAACAATAAATAAAATATCCATTGGTCTATAATTACTTGTTGGTTCCCACACTATAAAAGTAACTAATTAACCTCAATAGCACATCCTTGTACACCAATGGATGCTAACTAGAAATGTGGCTTTACAATATTATTTGGGGGAGACAATATCCCCATATGATAGAGAGAAATAATAAGAAATAACAAAGTGATGAAAATAATAATAAAATATTGTACACATAAAAAATAAACATTTATTTTTATTTAAAAATAATTAACATGGAAACATGTAGTCATAACGACTCATGACCATAAAAACAAATTAGCTGATTGATCATTAGGACGATAATAAAAATGGAATAAAATTATGAAAATAAATAATATAATGATTTATGACTATCACAGAGCTAATCCTTACCAATATCATAATATTTTCTGATTTATCTAGTTGAAATATAAAATATCGGTCCTCTTTACCACATGGACACAATATCAGTTGAGATCTATTAATGTTCCCAACTACTATAGCAACCGAATAGAGTGTGAGTGTAAATCTGTATGGAACCACTAACAGAGTCTCCTAATTAACCAGTAAATGCAGTGTATGTTCAGGTAAATAAATTATATATATATTAAATTAACAAATTTATAAGTGAAAATAAATAAATATAGTCAATTATAAAGTCATAAAGTGACACTTAAAATTGATTATACCTATATTTTCTAGTGAAAGTGTGTATTTAAACATGCAGTATATCATTAGGTTAATTGAAATCCTTCCCAGATATCTCATGAAAAAATATCTTATAATTATTTCCTTAAATATTATTACATACCATGCCTCCAAAAATACAATATCAAAGTCATTATCCTAGGCATTACTAAGCATCCTATATTATCAGTAAATATTTCTTCATAATAGGACTGTAGTACATAGTGTCCCATAATTACTAATAAATTCATTTTTAATGACAAGAACCATGTAATTACAACTAACATATCCAAAAAATTATAAGATTCTTCAAAAATTACACGTAACTAGTCAGAATCACTAACGAAATCATACATTACAACACTAAACCCTATGAATGAATAGAAATTTCACTCATCATTGGAAATAAATCCACTAGATCATAGTGAGGTAATCCCTTGAATCAATCATCACCAAACCATATATAAATCCTATGGAGGAAATCCCTAAAATCTATCATCAAAACCCATATTTATATCCAAGGGAGGTAATCTATTATATCTTTCATCATCATGAAACATCAGTTCATAGGGAGGTATTTTTTTCCATACATCAACATCAATTACCATAAAATCCTAGGGAGGTAATACTAGGAATCTATCATCATGAAAAACCATTGAATAATAGGTAGTTAATCCCTAACATCCATCATTATAAAATATTATGAGATCATGGGGAGATAATCCTTATAATCCATCATCAAATATCAGAGCCCTGAATCCACCCCTTAAAGTATTTTGAAAATAATAATACAAATAATTTCATGGTTTGGAAACATTCCTAAAGTATCTCTCAAGTCTAGGGCTGGTGGTCAGGTGGAAAACCTATAAATACACATGTTCGTATAGTTTTCTAAATTCCAAACAAATTTGAAATTTTTTAATTTGAATTGATAGTTTATTTTGAGGTCCATGTTTCAAAAAAAAATTAGAGTTTAATGACTATATATGTTATTTTAGGACCTGGTGTGTAGTTAATAATGGTAAAAGGTTCATTAAAAAACTCCTAGAGAGTCCATGTAACTATTATATCCAAAAATACAATAGAAACAATAGAAATCAATAGGTATATATGAGTGGGGGATTTACATTTTCCTCAAATTATTTTTAGAGGGGGTCCCCACTCCTCTCCTTTCATGCTTAGTGAGATAAAAAATAGTCCACTCCCCCATTATTCACTCTTCTTAATTGATGTGTGTGGGGTTTTTAAGAATGTTTTTTGGTGATATTATTTTTTCATTCTCTCTTGTTACCTACATTATTCATCTTCTTTCACCTCTTTAATATTTGAGTTCTTTATTATGAAAGTCAATTTCAATTAAAATTGATCATGGTTTAATCATCCATGTATCATGGGGATATCATGTGTCCTGCATTCAAGGGATCCATTGATGATATATACCTACCATTACAAACCATTTTTAAGGAGTTAATCTTTCGTATTGTTTTATGGTTTCTGATTCATATTAAAATAAATTATTAATTTAAATTTGATCATATGTTTGGTATTTTACACTTCTTTTGTTTGGTACATCATGAGGAACCATATACCTAGGGTTGGGAATTACTTTGATGTTTTATTTTTTCAAGAATATGGTTTTGAGTATGTTGCAGAATATTAAAACAAATTTCTGCATTGTTCTGTGTAAAGAGGTTGACTGATGAGGTTATATGAAGTTATAAATATTCAACTGAATGATTTATCACTATTTTTAGGTTTTGGTTTTTGATAAAGGTATATGAAAAATTATAAAATGAGATTCATATTCTTTTTCATATTTTCTGTCTTCCACTAAACATTTCTAATTTAAAACATTTAAACCTTTTTAAATGATCCATTATTTTTATTTCATTTAATGTGGTGTTTGAAAATGTTTTTTATTTTACCTTCTGGAAAAATGATTTTTAGAAAGTGATACAATATTTCTTCTTTTAAAAAATTAATAAAAAATATATTCAATAAGTAAACATAGGGTTTTACTACCATTTTAATCTTTAAGTATCAAAATCATATATATTTATTAATTTTGAATCAACTTATGATAATCTAGATGAAATAATATATTTTGGTAAGTGAAATTTTATCATCAATGAATTAAATTTTGAAATAATGTTACGTGAAACCATTTATAAGGACATTAAAACCATTTCATTCCCTTGGTATTTCATGATATATTGAATGATTGATATCTTATAGAAAACATATGTATATATAATAATTGATGGAGACCTATATTGTCCTTTAATCCATAATATAATGTTTCACATATTTTATTATAATATAGTATGATCCTTCATTGATATGATCACAAATTTTTGGGTGATCCTTATTGGATAATACACACAACATAATGGTATCCCTTCATAGATATTATCATAATATGGTGATACCCTATGATTGTATTTATGGAAAATTTTATTGTGATTCTCAATTTCAAATGATTGTTAAATATTGATTTCATATCTTATGATTATATCCCATGTATTATTATAATAATATAATGATTCCTCACAATTTTTCCATGGTATCTGAATTTTAATTTGATATTTTATGTCCGTTTGTGATGTATAGAAAACACATTATATTCCATATTTTTTTAAATTTTAAATTTCTCCCTGCATATTTTTTTCATACACTTATGATCATACCCTTGATGACATATTGATATTTTTCACTTACTAGAATTTTGTGCTCACCAATTTTAATATGTTCCCTATGCCCATATTACGAAGATGGTTATAAAATATGAGATGTTTTGAAGGGAGTATAGTGTGTCCTAGTTTTGGAAATTTTTTCCAAATTTTAGTCATATAATTTTCTTATATTTCTAGTTCGTAAAGAATATAAACCTTCCATTCATGTGATTATTAGGTTATTTCTGTGTTTAATTGATATATTATTGAAATTTTGTAAAATAATGATAAGTTTAGCATGGGTTTTATTATATGATATCATAGAATGTTTAAGTTATTTTTAGGATTATATTATTTATATTATATATTTCTTTGGTTTGAAATTTGTGAATACCCTAGGGATAAGTGTAAGGGATATGTGTGTAAATATATATAGGATCAAATATTTTTGTTTATATAAAGAGAGTATTGTGTGTTTTTTGAACAAATGAATCCCTATTAGGATATTAGAATGTGGATAAGGACATGACATAGTTTCACTTAAGGGTAAATACCCTGAAAAAGGAAGGTGGAGTATCAACACAGTCTTCCTTCGGTGAATTCTTAGTGGGCCCATGAATTTATTCTAATCTTGACACAATGAGTTTTTATGCTTACAAAATTCCATGGATCTTTTGTAACCATTATGAATGGTCTGAGATTATATTTATCATATTGTTAGATAATAAAAAAGCAAAAACAATTGAATAAAAATAGTTAAAAACATCAATTATATAATTTAGGTTACATGTTTTAGGTATTATATATCCCTTTCATGCCAAAAAATTTTCTTCTATATTAACTTATCTTAAATTTAACTTTTCATTAACATTGATGGAATAAAATTCCACTAGGTTTTAAATGGTAATGATGGTCATTGTGGTAAATATATTAATGCGAAACCAAATTGAATTCTATATGGAGTATAGAATATTAAGGAAATTATCACTCAAGTATTACATGAAATGAATAGTAATGAAAATAATATGATATTATAGATATGAAAAAAATCATCTTGTAGTCAATTCATTCATGTTACAATTTCCACCATCATTTAGTGAATCTTATGACCCACTTATTAATGAGTGCTAGAAAAATTTGATTGAAAAGATATTTTCAATTATCTATTTCGGACAATATGCTAAAATTGTTCTGTTCATTTACCATTTCTATAGCGAGGCATAAAAAAAGTGGACTCCCAATAAGACTACAATTAAAATAGAAGATTTAGACTCTATGTAGTTCTAGGAGATAATGAAATTTTTCTTCACCAAGTATTATCCTAATAACATTAAAATAATTATTATATGAGTACTCTTGGTTTTGCTAAAAAGTGGGTTGAATATAGAATCACATGTGAGGAAATCATCACTTGGATTTCAAGCTATGCTTCTTGTTTTATCTTTGACATAGATAGTTAAATTTATCATTTCATTGGCCATAAATCCATGTATTTGAAAAGAATTATCATTAAGAGAACATTGATTATATGGTGATATTTTTTGTTGTTTATAGAATGAATAAATGGAAACATGATTCTTTAACTATTCTAAAGTGAGATAATTTAATGTAATATATCAAAGAAAATCTAATGATAATTCCCCTAGAGAAGGAATGATTAACTACCTAAATTTTATAAATATAGGAAGAAATAACCATGTAATTTCCATCAATTAACAATGAATTTTGGCTTTCTTGGAAAGATTGGAAATAAATAAAATGATTATCACATGGGGATAAAGACTCATGTCAATACGTCTGTGGAATATAATATCCAAAATAATCCACCACACACAAAAAAATGCTTCCAATTCTTATTGTTTGGGTATGACAAAAATCAATGACTTTTCCATATATCTAATGAAGATAATATAACACCAGTGGCATATTAATTAAAGTGATCATGTAAGAGTGTATTCTAACACTATCACTGAGTTCAATCATTATAATAAAGTTATACATGGTTTATAAATTCTTCATCATTGGCCTATGAATTGATTAGTTAATTCTTTTTCAATACATTCTTTCATATCAATTTTTTTGCCAACAATAATGAACCACCATCTCATGCATTAGATTTTAAACTAACTACGAAAAGACCTATATGAATAACTATCACATTTGTCATATATAAGTCTTATCTAATTCTATATAAGAGGAATTTCCTTCTTATGAATTTAAAATTTCCAACCTTGGTAAAATATGAAATATTTTTTGTATAGCTTATATACCATTTCATAGAGTGTATATAAATTATAGGTATAATAAAATGAAATCACATCCTGAATATTTCAATAATAATATATCAATGTATGATTTATCATGAATTCCATTAACATCAAAATTCAATAATATGGTCAATGATACCAAGTAATGAGGGCCTTCTAGATCAAATTATTATAGTTAATTTCATCATTGGTGGCATTAATATTCTAATAAAATGTTGAAGTATTTTCAATTGGACATCCTAGTATTCCACTAGATCATGATTTTGGGTTGTAGATTTATCAAATACCTAGATCTATTATTATCTCCACGAGTGATTATAGAATCACCCTAGTTGATTTGATAAAACTAATGATGATTGAACAAGACAATATACAAAATACTTATTTATTACCATGTGCTTTATCCTGGGTTTTACCTATCATTTTTTTAAAAAAATATGTTTTTATCAATGTGAATTTTCATTTATTATCACAAGCATAATAAAATCATTATCAAGAACAATTATCATCTATATATTTTTGACATTCTATTTGATCAAATAAAGGGTTCCCAATTACTCTTAATGATTTTTCTTTGGTCTGGATATTATCAATTAAGGGAGAAAAAAGGGGATAATTCAAATAAAACAATCCATATGTTGTATGGACATAATTAATTTATTGTGATTGATTTTTGAATAAAAAAAACAACCCACTTTCATCATGGATCAATTGAATATATAATATTTAGATACTACCATGATATATTTCTGGTTTTCTATGGACTGATATTCTGATTTATTCAAATAGAAAATGTTGAAATAACATCATTTGTAGATTGTTTTATATACCATATGAAAACAGAAATTTTTTTGATAAGTTTGGTAATTATGATTTCTGGGTAGAGAATGTAACATTTTGGGGTTATGCTTTCTCAAAAAATCATATATCAATAGATCCTTTAAATGTAGAAATAATTTAATGATATCCTATATAAACCATTATAACTAATACTATAGTTTTTTAGGGTCATCTGAATATTATTGGTATATATTGAGATATTTCACACGGATATCAAAGAAACTAACAATGATAAAATTAAGGGGATTAAAGTTATGTTCTACTATGAAATGTGATGAAAATTTTATTGAACTACAGATGGGATTAGTAACACAACCATCATATATATTACCTTCTAGTTGGTAATAATGTGTAATAAATAGTAGTTCTTCATTACTGGGCTTGGGATACAATCTATTTTAGAATAATATGGTATAATTTTATTTCACACAACATTTGAAGACTCTTGAGTAAAATTTTCCAATGTATTATTAGGAGTTCGTAGTTGTGATCTTTGCATTAAATATTTAGATGTTTTTATATATGGTGAAATGTTTGATGTATATACTGACCTCAATTGTGTGAAATATATATTCACATGGAAATAGTTTAATATAATAATATATATAGTTATAATGTATAATATATTTTGGTAACACAATATATTAGCACACATGGTTGGAAAATATGTAGGTTAATACTCTAAGATTATATTATAATACAACCCTATTCGTGATAAAATTAAAATTAGACAAATAATCAATGATTATAAATAGATGAATTTGGAAGTAATAAGTTAAATCTCAAAAAAAAATTGAAAAATAGATTCAAATGAATATCCAAGATAATTCGAAGGATTATGTGGTGCCATTGAAAAATGTATAGATTATTCTGGTGATTATCATTGTTAAACTAGAAATTATATATTGTTTAACCTACATATGTGTTCCATTAATAATATAATTGAAGAAGGATATTATATATTATAATAGTATCTCATTATTATCTTTTTAACCAATAATAATAAATATGTATAAATATATATAGAAAATATTGGTTAAATCAATAGGAAAATGGAAATTGTTTAATATGTATCTTGATATTAGAGTTCTATCAAGTTAATGTTGAATGATATATATATATAGAGATGATAAAACAATTACCCACACCCAAATATAAATTCTAAATATAACCATGGATTTAAACATAAGAAATATATATATATATATCTTGATGCATCTTGCTCGAATATTTTAATCATCAAACTCACCACTACAGCGATCTACATATTGTTGAATAACTTTAGAAAATAAATGATTATGACAAAAAACTTATATATTTCAGTAAAAGGAAAAATATTTAGAACACATGAAACCAGTATATGGAATATTAAATTTTAATTAATGTTTTCTCATTTTAACCAAATCATTATTTTCTACCAAAATAAAACACATGCATAGAAAATTTTGATGTATGATCCTTACCTAGGTCTCTACCCCACAAGCAGCATCACCACAACCATAATTTTTAGAAAAAATTGAATGAATTATCATTGGATCATGAGTACAACTAATGTCATTTATCATATCCAGTATACATTGTTTAGAACTCATAATATGTCTAGATTATACTATTTCCCAACAAACCCATGAAATACTTACACATGTCTACCTCTAAAAATAATATTACCTACCAACCATAATATATTATAACAATATATCATAACCACCCATGGTACCCATAAATGGGAAATAATAAAGATAGGAATAAACCAAAATCCCCCTTCTAATATAATACAGATTGGGGAATTTAATTGGGGGTGTGAAATACATACAAATCGGAGGAATTTCCATACTTAAATATATTCTATAGATATGAGAAAAGATGAGATAAAAAAATAATAATTATAACATAAATAAATAAACCATCCAAATACAAGAATATAATGTTATAAAATGGAATATAATTATAAATTCAAAAAACAAATCCTAGGAAGTTGAAAAAAAATCCAACAACTCTTGATCCTCCACTCTAATGTTATATTCTCAAATAAGGTACTAACTCTCTATTATCAACCTGAAATAATTTTTATAAGAAAATGGGGTGAGAATATTTGTATAAATAGTTGTATCCTCATTTAATCCTATCATGAAAGTATGAATGAATTATACTAAATCTCATTAAATATAAAAATGAAATTGAATCATCATTATAGTAGGTATGAAAATGCCCTATTATCACCAAGGATTACTAAACATGAAAATTTTATAAGTAAGTCATTATATATCAAAATCATAAACATAAGAAAGGTACCTCTTATATACTTCCCAATTATTTTGTCTCTCTTCTTATACAATGTAATAAATCATGCAATATAATCCATTCAATATATGGAGTCACTTTTAATGTGGGATGAGTTTCTCCCTTAACAACCCTAGTCCCATGTAGGAACAATTATCCTATGTGGTAATAAGCATATATAATTATATCATAACCTCATAAAACAACCTTTTATTCTCATAACTACAAATCCTTAATTCTATCATGAAAAACAAAGTATAATGTTTTAATTTTTTGGCAACATGTGTATCATTCATTATAACTCAATCCCTCATAAATCACATGAATACACCTATAAGAAAACATATTAACTACACAAATAACACAAGTATGTGTTATAATTTCAAGATGGAATATCTCATACCCACATGTATATTAAAATTGAGAGTCATAACAGATTGTGTAAGCACATCTCCAATAACTTAATACATCATTGTAGAAATATTCCAATAAATATTGCTATGTTTTATGGGAAGTTGTTAAAGATAGAGAATTTATTAAAACAATCCTCACTAGCCTTGATGTTAGGAAATACGCCCATTACTCTATACATTTTGGAGTTGGATATCCCCCCAAACATGACTGGAAAAGAGTATGAAATCATAAAATATAATAATATATGCCACATAACCATACTAATTGAACCAATATATATTTCAAATTTGATGATGATATCATTCCATATTGAACTCATTTACCACAACTATTTTATAGGAAATAATATTGAATACCAGCATTCAATAATAAAGATTCAACACCATTAACTATATTCATTATGTAATTTACCAATTTCAATTCATCCATTTTAATACACATTAAAAAATTGATTTAATAAATTCATTTCTTTGCAGTATAACATTCATTTGAATTTATAATAAAAACTATATATTCCATTTCCTAACATTAATAAATTAATTCCAACAATCCAATAGTTTCCATTTAAAATATCCAAAATTGACAACAATAACATATGTTCATTATTAATTCATATAGAATTTAGTAATCTTGGTAATATAGGAATCCGCCTAAAATACCATTGCAATAGTAATATTTTAAAATATTGGTCAGCTAAATCAGGAAGTTGGATATAATAAAAACTAAACATGAATATGAAAAGTATATCAAATAGAAAACAGCTAAGGAATTCCCTTCTCCCAACCTGATCTAAAAAACCTATCAAGTATTCTTGGACTATGATCATAAAAATAAACAATATCTACAATCAAACCATTCCACCCATTCCCAAGAATTCATTACCAATTATTCCAACTATACCATGTTACCAAAAAAACAACTGTAAGGGCTCTACCATTATAGAGTTTGGAAAAATGGAAACATAATGTATTTTAAGCACAAAAAATAGGGGGAAACATAGTCCATAACACTCAAGAAAACAATACCATAAAAATAATTATTGTCTCTCATCAACACCAAAAATTTAAGTTCAGATAAATCATTTTCATTAGTATATTGATTTAAATAATTCATTATGAATTATTTTCAGTAATAAGGTACCATAATTTTAGCAACTATAAACCATTAAAAAAATAAAACTTCTATATATTTCAAGAAAAACATTCATGCTGAATATATTTCAATGAAAAACATTAATTTAAATCTCATTACTTGTTATTAATTCCCTTAATTTTAACATATTTATAATTTTTAACTGATTACCATTATATCTGTAATTATAATATTAAAAAATAATCTCAACAGGAAAATCTCACTGTCATGAAAATCAAATGGTAAACAAAAAATATATCACAAATTAAATGTGATCAAAATTGTATTCTAATACTTCCAATTAAATCAATGATGATTCATTTTCTTCATCAACATTGATTCAACCATTTACTTAATAATTCAAAAACATGATTATCATATGATGAAACATAAAACAGGGAGATTTTAAGATTATCTTAGCTCAATTAAAAGATTCATGTATATTTTTAGTCATGAATAATGAAATCAAGGAGTTAGACACCCCCGAAATAAAAGAAGGTCAACTTAAAACCTATCGATATAAAAACACCTTAATAACATACAATCCTTATATAGAAAGTGGTTTTGGAAAATGGGTAGAATAATATAAGAATAGAAAGGGGGAGTGGGTAACATTATCTAGTATAATTTGATCAAAATTAATTAAGAGGTTTAAACACATAGGGATGTGGTGGTAGAGTAAGGAATGTATTGAGAGTGTATTAGGGATCAAAGGAAAATAAATAAATATCAACTATGTAAATTTTAACTTTTAATTAATTAGGGAAGACAAAATATCCTCTTCTAGATCAGTGTGACCTCCCACCACATCGCATTACCCTTCAGTAAAATAAGATATTATTATAATTTTATTTACCCCTTGAACCACAGATATTCTAAAAATGACATTAAAATCTTTTTACCAATACTACACAATGCTCCAAATCATGTAGGATTTCATTTTATCTTCATAAATTATCACCATGACTACCATCTATGGTGTGTAGGTTAATCCTTGTCCATTGAAGCTCTCTATTATAAAAAATACTCTTTGGTGAGTCCCCAATCACAATTTTACCCTCCTCCTTACACATATATATTATTCCATGGCTTATAATTTCCAATCACACCCAAAATATGTGGTCATATCATTCATTCCCACATGGAGACCCACAAAGAACCATGCCCAAAAATACGATGGGGTTGTCTTCCTATTTTTTCTAGGTAGGATCACTAAGTACAATGCCTAAAACATTGTTTCAAAACTCTAAGAATACAAAAACTATAGGTTTTTCATACCCCATGTTGTAAACACAATCCAAAATAGTATCCTATACAACAAAATCTTCAATTAGGTTGTTTAATAGCTATAGAACAGAAGTTCCTATCTAGCCACACCCACACAGCCAAAAAAATTTACAAAAGACATCTCCACCACTCGGTAAATCAATAGATGTAAAACAAATACCCACCAAATGCCGCTGGAACACCTTGAATCTCTAAATAGACACCTTGATGCCTCAAGAAAATTCTAAAAGTAGGTATATGAAATGGCGATCCTTATATATTCCTCATACATGAAATGTTTCATTCGGTGGGAATCATGAACATTTCAGTAGGGGACCAAAGGTTTATTAATGATAGTGTCGATCAAGGGAATTATTGCATGTGTCTACCTTTTGGGAGATTTATATTCCATTTGAAAAAGAATTTACTTAGTGGATTCCTAACCATATAAAAAATATATAATTCATGAACAATATCAAATAAATTCTAAAAAATATGATTCTTTATCCAATATGCCTACCCAAATACATTCTCATGATCACGGGTACCCCAGTCACATAGTGAGGGATACACTAAGAAGAAACATGAGAATGGTATTACCCAAATACACTATCATTAAAATATAAATAATGCATCAGTGAAAATAAACATCAAACCATTCACATATAAACCACAAATATAATGAATTTATGTAATTATATTTATAGAGAATAACTACCCTAGGAAAAATAGTAGTGTTGAATATAAAATAACATAATAAAAAATCTATTTGAATTATTTCCCATTTCCATAAAGATAATAAATGAGATTTAATGAAATCACAACCGTTATATAAAGGTGATTACATCTAAAAAACCATCTCTTAGAGTCATGAAAACTACTTAAGAAAATGAAAAATTGAACCAGTCTCATTCAAAATTCAGTTATGAAACAATGAACACATAGATATTTTAAATAAATATCACAAAATATTATCCTAGTCTTATTTAACCCTACCCACTAGTAGTAATGTATATGATAAATAAGAGAATTATATTTCAAGTAATTGTGTTATATTAAATGAGAATATTATAATACGCAATCAAAAAACACACATATGATTAAGTAAACAGAACAGTCATATGTTTCATCATAACCAATATAATCATCATCACATTACATAGAGAATTATTACAATTATAAGGTTCCATCATAATTAAACTCAACAGTTTGGATCTATTTGTGAGTTCATCATTTATCAATTTTCCCACGATTCTGAATAGTGTTACCTCACATGATTCTTCATATAAGATATTTTTTCAGATAAAGAACTACTTAATAGATTCAAAAGACCCAATTGATTTCACTATTATGTTCTCAAATTGAAAATTAACACAATAGTACTATCAAAATCATATTAGATCACGCTTCTAATAAAATCATTTTTAAATATTTAAAATTTTAAAATCATCCTATAAATAATTTTTGATGAAATTGAAAACCATTCCATTCTGAACTAAATAGAGATGTGGCTAAAAAAACTAATAGATTTCTAAATGAAATCATAAGATGAAAATGTCATGTAAAATAATGTTTTTAGCTATATTTGGCTATGGGGTAACAATTTTGCGTGGACCACATAATCCCCCCACTAAGTGAACAAAACATATCATGGGGGGAGAATGTGAATTTGTTATGAACATAGTGTCAAACATTCGAAGTGGGGATCAAATCCACTATAAATATTTCATACATAAACTAAAAATGTGAATTATATTTGAAATGTTTACTATATTACCCTAATTAATCAACCCAGACTCACTATTGAATGCCTATAAATTGTTACCTCCTTCATAAAAATAAAATTGGTATCCAACCTCCACACAACCTAATCTAATGAAACTGCCCACAATGTAAAAGTTAGACAAATTACCCATTTCCATTATAAAGATCCCACCTACTTATCCCTTAATAGTATCCTAATTCCCCTTAATGCCATAATAAATAACACCACTCACCTTTATTATCATCATCCATTCACAACTATCATTAGACACTACAAAACACAAAAACATCATCTTCCACATCCCATTGAATCAAAATCACTATACCTAGAAACACATTTTAAGGAATTACAATGTCTGTTGAGAACCAATTATATAAATATTTAGTCAATTATTATACTATTATTATTCAAAATAGATACTAATATGAGAGACAAGGTTAGGGGTTCCCTTGGTGGATAATAATTGGTAAATCATGGACTATTCAACCAATATCGCCTATGACAGATGTTATACAATAATAAGAATGGGAGAAGGTAGTGTCCATTGACCTTATAACATCCATAAAACATAAAATATAGTTATTTAATTTTAAATATATAATTCAATCATATAATAGTAGGGTAACCTAATATACTATCATAATTAGAATTAATAATCAAACTATATAATGGGGATAAAGTAATCCTTCCTATGTGGTGTCTCCTTCAATTTGATATCTATATAACAACTCGTCCATAAAATAAAAAACATTGTATATAATTGTATTAATTAATCATTCATATAAAAAATGAGCAAATGATGGACTCTATTCTAAATTTTTAAAACTACACCCCTTGGTTTAATTCATTTTGATGAGTAATAAAATGTTAATTGGATTTAAATTCGAGGTTACTTCCAATGATATTTATATTTTTCCACAAGGGGAATATTTATGTAACTAAAATTGTTTACAAACATCTCATTCTGGTTAATTAGACCTTATTAAACAATAAATTATGAAATATTCTCGCAAATGGATCTAATTGAATAAAAATAATATTTAAAATATAATAATACTATAATTCATTCAAAAAGTGAAGCCTAGAATATTATATTCTCCACTCCTCCAGTAAAACTCACATAAAAACCTATGGGCATAGAGATCTCATCTATGTTATTTACTTACAATTAATCTTCAAAAAAGTTACCAATATTCTTCAGAACCCACAAAAATGGGATCAACCATAATTTAATTACTCTCCTTTGAAAATAATCAATCACCATTTAGTTATTAACAATAAAATATTCATCCCTAGTTCTATCGCGTCCCAATTGATGATGCTTTTTTTGTTATCAAACATACCACTATAGTTAAACACATAAGAGATTTTATAATAAAAAAATTGATGAAATTATAGGTATTAAGAAAATCCTCACCCATTTTTTCACAATATGTGAAATAGGTTTAAAAAATATTTTGGAGAACTTGATTCTTAATCAAAAACACATTAGGAAATAGTGTGTAGAAACATTCATGGAAAGATATTTCCCTCCTAAAACACTAATGGTCTTGATATAAAATATTTTTATGACCTATAGGGACTATATGTTTTACTCATAGGAAAATAGATTATTTGAAACTTTTTTATCATATGATTTAACAACTTGATCCCAATTATTGTAATTTTAACATTCTTTTTCTTAAAAAAGAGGGGAATCTACCAAACCATAAATCAAATGGTGTGATTCTTGTGGTTGAATTATAGTTATTTATATATAAAATATATACTAGTGGTATACAACCATCCCATTTCTAAATGAATTTGATCATGGAGGCCCAAATTATATCCTTGTCATCCTAGATGTTTCTCAATATTTTTATATATTTTGTAGCACAATATTTAATGATCAAGAATAAATAACTCCATAATTCTCATACAAGCTACTCCATATTAAAGAGGTAAACAAAAAATCTCCATCACTGGTATTTTTTTATAGAACATCCAGAAAATATATGATATCCTATAAATATAGACACCTAATGTTCTCTATTTGACCTTATTAAACGAGGAAAAAATATAAAAAATTTATTAATGATTGGGTGCCCACCTAAAAAACAATATCCTTTCACTGAGTACAGAATTCTGGTAACAAAATCCATCTGAATATCAACTCGCTTCAACAAATGGATTTATAAATGATACCATAAACATGATAAAACTGGATACTCTTCCTTCACTTAATAAAACGTAAGGATCTTTATTAAGACCATTTCTCAATATTCTTAATTATTCTACACTAATAATATCATATGTCTTCTTGATACATCTTTATCACACTTTCATATATTATTATGGAATAATTTTGGTACTACATAAAAAATTCTTCATGATACTTGAATACGACAACAACATATCTTTAAAATACAATTTAATGTACTCTTAACTTTGAATAGTTTGAAATGGTTCATAAAGGACTCGTGAATGATTCTTCATGATCGGGATATTAATTGATCATTGTATTTAGTGATGATCATCGAGGTAAATCTGTTTAATAACATAAACATATATACGTACAATCATCCCAATATATTCACCAAAACAACACTTGAATGGGAATGAACTGGTCTGAATTGTTCTTCCATTCATTAATCAAGGTGGTATAATCAAGTCTATACATTTAGTCCTAAAGTAAAATAAGAACATAAATTGTTATTCTTCCCACCTGTACATTATAAAATTAAATTTTGGGCACAACCTTGGAGGAACCCAGAGTTTATCCTTCACCTACTGAGAAGTAAGACATCATGATAAGAACCCAAAAACACTTTTCCTCATACATAGCCTTTATATAGGACACAGTTGATCCAATATTTTTTATCACTATAATATAAAAACAACTTTGAGGTTTTTAAATCCTAAAATTTCTCATCATATAACACCGATAGAACCACTTTCCACTTATTGAAGAGATAGACATGCTCCATAGCTTTAAATAAATATCCACTTATATCACTAATGAGTACCTGGTCTCTTTTGATCCTGTAATTAATTTCACTATGATATTTCCCTTCATTTTATAAATAAGTTTGGGCCACCACCATCTAAAAATGAGAGGTAGTGTCTCTTTCATCCCCAAAACTAGATATATAGATGAAAAATTCTTGGATCCCTCCCTAATTATCTGAGTTTGTGAATTTCTATTTAGAACATAAGACTCCACATTCACCTTCCATGGAATTCCAACTATCTCAAATTCATATTTAACTAGGATATATTGAAAAAACCTCTCTCTTAGTTTTAGATCTCTAATAAAAATTCATTCCAATGCACTTATAATCATTGAAAACCATAAATAACTCATAGAGAATATGTTGTCTCTATATATGTAATGAAGAAATACAGGAAATCCCTAGATGAGAAACCTCAGGCTTCCTATGTCATGAAATGAGTATAGTTTTTAATCTCCATGGGATGGAAACAAGTTCATAATAATAATATAATACTTTATTGGCAATTTTTTATTGATAAATGAATAAAAAATAGACCGACTTCCACATGATTACTCTGTATGAAAAATACATACATTGGGTGGTTTTGAAAATAATATTTATAGTTTTTATAATGAATCATATATAAAAGAACTACAATATAAATAAAATTCATGGATAACAATAAAACAATACCATTATTGATAACTATCATCATAAAAACGTGATATGAGATACAATACAAACATTATACAGTCCCATAAGAATAAAGAACACCAATCTAAGGAATTTGTTAAGGCTGATGAAATATATAGTCTTAATATTGATAAAAAATAAACTCCATATAATAATATCTATTATTCAAGACAATTACTCTATTTGTTTGGAACCTATATAATACATGAACTATATATTAAATGGAAATCTCTCACATCTATATAGAACCTAGTAAAACCTATAAAAAGATAATCATGAGAAAAATATTCTCATTAGGTATCATTTCCACACACCAAGGAAGTTAAAAAACATATTTCATTATAGTTTCAAGAACGATTATAAATCTATGGTTTTATTGTTATTTAAAATGAACAAAATTACAACATCCTTTAAAACCATTTATTTGAAAAAATATGTGTAACACATTTTATACAATAGAGGTTTTTAAGGTTTTCAATAATGTAATAAAATTATTCATATAAACTGGTGATACTAGTAATAGTAAGTAAAAATTCTTATAATATGAAAAATAATAATAAAGTTATATATAAACAATCAAATTCAAATAGAATGAAAAACACCCAAAAAATAATCATTATATAAAAGTTTACCACAAATCAAGGGAAACCTTATGAACTCCGGGTACTGTGTTGGAATGTACTCAAATATAATTGATATGAAGTGTTCTTGATGAGATCCAACCACACTAGCACTCATTCATACAAAATCTGACCTAAAGAATGATAAAATCTTATAATTAGGGTTAACCCTCAATTACGTCCATTAGCATGGAAATGTCAAGTACTAGTGTAGTAAATGTACCAATATATCCCCTCTAAATAAATTTTTTTTCCTTATTTTGAATAAAATATTTGTGAGAAATCATAATATTAAATGTTTAAAAATATACTAAATGACACAGTAACTTACCCTCATTTCTGAAGATACTTCATAAAAATTTCCACTTTTACTAATTATAAAAAATATTATATACTCCCAGATGGGGTTAAAATAAATTCAAATTATATTATCTTAAATTTATAAAAGGGGAATTCAATAAGGGTTATTATATTTATAAACCCATTTCAATAGTTCATATCAGAATTTAAGATATCATCTATAAATCTATGTTATAAAACTATATTGAAAATTTAAAACAACTAATAATATTTATAACAAATCAAAAAAATAAAAATTTCAATAACATTTAATTGGTTCCATGTATAACCATAATAAGATAAATAAATCTTTATATATTTTTGAAAAAAAACTTCTATAATTTATATGTTAAATCTCAAATATCCAAACAAACATTTAAATAGACACATGGGGTGAAAGGGTTTCTAGAAACAAATTTTCATTTGCATTCTATTAATTTCCAAATAAATATATCTTATTCTATAAAAAAAATATTATATATAAACATAATTATTTATAGGTTGATAATAAAAAGGGTTAGAAAACATCGAGAAAACATTTTTATAATTTTAATGGGTAAATCCTAGAGCAAACTAACTTAAATTTTAACTTTTATAATTCCAGATGTTAATCTTCCTTAATAAGTCTATAAAATACCATGATTACCAAGAAGAACCATAACCAATAAAAATAAAAAAAATAACATCCTATAAACCAATATCTAAGGTCAGTGGGACAGTTCTATGGTAATATAATTGGACTAGAAGTGAAACCTTGTATAGTGTGTGGGAATTTAAAGAAGAAACCATGAATAAAAATTAAGAATTAATGAGGAAAAATCAAGCAAATATTATACAACAAATGAGATCTATTGATGAAATTCCTTGTGGATACCCAACTAAAAGGGGGGTAATGGGATATATAATCACATAAACTTGTTTTATAAAATAATGGTTATTTTGATTTTAATTGGTCAAACATTTTTGCTACATGGTTTACCAAACCATGAAAAAACCAGAAATATGCTATTGGAAATATATTTTCAACATGAAAGTGAGTGTTTCAGGATTATTAAAAGCATTATTATCTAAACAATTATCTAGAATCCTAAAAATGACACCACTAAAACTATGTAAATCCACCTATTAATCAATGAATGAATTACATTCAATATTATTTAAAATTGATTATCTCAATTCTACTCACAAGGACACTATATGCACTTGGAAAATATAAGGATAAAGGTGTGATGAAATAATACACAAGTTATAACATCAACATGGTTATTTTTGTTACAAAAATTCAAAGAACACAAGAACATAAAAAAAAATAAAAACTTCATTACACATATTAGATTAATTATATTTTGCAAAACTAAATCATGTATCTAAATAGAAATCAAAAATCAATATAAAATACAAGGACACATTCATCTAAGATAATTGAGTATAATGAAATCATCCAACTTATTCATATATGGGAATCCAAAAAACACTCCAAATAAAATTATTATAATTACTAAATCTCTTAGAAACTACAACCCATCATATGGTAGGGTTGGTTTGGGGAAATGAAAAACCACACCTGCTTGTTTTACACTACTACCATTCAAGGGAAATAAAGGAAAGGATAGAAAAGGTATATCTATGGTGTCGTCCCTATAATATTTGAAAAAAACTTATAGATAAACTATTTAATACACCCACTCACTATTAAAAACCATATAAAACAAGATCATCACACATATAGAAAATCAATTATAAGAAGAATGTCTCCCGAGTGATTATAATAAAATTAATAAGAAACAAAATATGATTATATCACCATAAATTTTTAAAAATTAAATCAATATAAAGAAACAAGGATTTTTAGTACCTAAACTTTTTAAAATAAGGATAAAAGATTTTGAAAAAGATAAGATATTATTAAAAATACCATAAATGAAATATACCTTGAAAATAAGAAAATGACCCTATCCTATGGTCAAAGGGGTAAAATATTGTAAAATATTGCCTCAAACTCATAATTCCATCTCCCTATAAACCCATTATAAAGACATGATAATATCTGGGGAATAACCAGTATTTGTGGTGATACTCATCCTAGTTTCCCAGGAGTACACCCAAGACTACTTATACAAAACACATCATGACTAAAACAACATTATGTTCCATGAGTCACATATAAAATAAAATAAACATGACTAATCACTGAGGTATAGGTATTCCCAAAACAATAAACATTATATATGGATAATCTATTGATTATCAAATAAATACTTTTAAAAACATCATGAAAACATCAACTTCTTTAGCCTCAACAAGCATACATCCAAAAAATAGGTAAGCATAAGCATCCCAAAATTGAGATACACTCTAAAAATGGTAATAGTTACCCAATGGGATTCCAATAGAAGTGAACTTTTACCCTTTCATCAAGTCTTTAATTGGAGGCACACTATAAATAAATAAAAATTGATTTCAAAATTACCCATAAAATGAATCCAAATGTATAAATCTTCCAAAATAAATACATTATAAAAATCCATTTTACATCAAAATACACTAAAATCATATTAATAATACAAAAACTATTAAAAAAATAAAATTCACATTGAAAACATCCTACCCTTAAAAAAACATCCCATGAAAAAAATCCATCTCATATAGGAAACTAAAAAATTTATTTTTTTAATTCCCCAAAAATAAAATATCACACTTCCCTACTATGGAATTTAAAACCATAAATAAAAAAAATTAATATACCACACAATGATTATTTTAAAATTATAAATTTTTTAAAAAAATATCCATCACATATAAAATTGTGATTTACCACACTAACCCTCTTTATGTTTTCAAAACATAACAGAAATCAAAACCATATCCATAAAATCACATTAATTACTCTTTAAACACATAAAAAATAATTAGTAATTAGTGTTAAATATATTTTATTCAAATTCTTCATAAACACTTCCATTACACATTATAACATAAGATGATGTTTTCCTTAAAATTTTATGATACTAAAAATCAACAATATATATAATTAAAAATTGAAACTTTTTAGGTAAATATTTTGAAATTTATTATAAAACAGCATGTTAAAATTCATAAAACATTTTACAAAACCACATAATAAATATAATAAATTATCAAAATATAAATAATAGTTATGTAAAAATAAAATCACGCTTTATATGAAATGTTTTTTTGAAATGATTCTCAATTTATAAAACCTTACAACATTTAAAATAAAAAACAATGAACATCATATGAAATAAAAAATTAATTCAACCTAAATGACATTTATCATCCACATAAAAAAATTTCATTCACCCTAATTTAATGAATAAAATAATAAAACAACATAAAATCCTCAAGGAACAAAAATTTCAAAAAAAAACTATCAAATTCTCAATTTTTCATCAATTGTAAGCACAGTCTTTATAAACATGTAATAACCTTTTGAAGTATACAAAAATCTTTCCAAATGAGATTGATTGGTTTTTAATGGTTTTCAATACCATGAACAATAAATTATTCTACCCTTGACCTCGTATTTATTCCACTAAAAATCAATGAATTTACCAAAATAAACAAAACCCATACATGTTAAATACTTTAAATAAGTACTAAAAATAATAATAATAAACATGAAAACTATTAAGAAAAAATATGAAATTAATGATTTATCCAACCAAAATATCCTTGGTAAATTGTGGATTTAATGTTAAAATTGTTTTGAGAACCATATTGAAATTTAAGCCTTTAGTTCTGATAGTACATACTCTTATTCCACATATCTCTCCAAATACAAATAGTACACCAATACCATTTTAGAAGGAAAATATTTTTCCACCCCATAGAATAAGAACCTATGTTGGCCCAAGACATGGCCTGAGGGAATTTATCCTCTCAATAATAATGAAAATAGATTTTGGTAATCTATTGTACTCTATTAGTACTGATTTTTTTGAATAAATGAATAAATAATAAATGGACTTCCCCCAAGAAATATTTCATGACTAGTGAATGCATTTTAAGGACATGTGAATATAACATGAATATTTAATAATGAACCACAACCAAATAAATTGTAAGAAAAATATACATCATGGGAAGAATAAAATGATACCAATATACATAACCAAAATATTATAAAACTGAACTAAGATACAATAATTACATTATAAGAGCATATAAGAATAAAATAGACTATTAATAGGAAACCACATAGTTCGATACATTATAAATATTGGATATTAACATAAAAATAAAATGAACTCCACCAAACAATATTTTGTGTCAAACAAATCATCCCTTTGTTGTATCCACTATAACACCATAACTCTATATGAAATGAACATCCTCTGAATTGTAATAGAACCAGGCTAATAATACAATATTATTTGTGTTAGAAACAAAATCCCATTAGTTATCCTCCGTACAACCCATATATAAACTTATAAAAAATTTGTATATTGAAATAAAATACCAGATGTAGTATTATATTTTTCATTTAAAATAATTAACATGGTAATATTATTTAAATATAATTATTTAAAAATATATGGGTTAAAAATTTCATAATACCATTATTCTTTAAGGATTTCTTAAAATGAAGAAATTAATATTTAAAAATGGTGTAACCAATAATAAAAAAGAACAATAAAAATATTAAAAATAGTTTTAAATAGAATCATTTTTAGTTACAGTCATCTAAAATGGGATAACCAGACTATGTTCATAATAATATAACCATGAACCAGTCAACCTTTGGAAACATAGAAACATGGGGGGATATCTAGCGTAATACTCAAAACAAATCCATATAAACCACTCCTTATATGATCCAACCACCTAAATTCATTGGCATAACCTACCTAGACTAAATGTGATGAAAAATTCACCTTGTAGGGAGTTCCCACAATTGAGGCCACTAGTAGAGAAAACCTATATAGTATAGCACATTGTGAACAAAAATATTATATATACATACACTTTGTTCCCCATGATGTGAAAAACAGTGATCAGGAATCATAATGATGAAAAGTATCAATATATAATAAATAAAATATATAAATCACCCTCATCTCTATACACCCTTTACAAAAACAACCTCTTTTACAAAGAAAAAATAAATAATAATTTTTTTTCAGACCCAGAATACATCACTTTCACTTATAATTTCATAATTTTACAGAAGGTGTAAAATTTAAGGGTTATCATCATTATAAAAAAATCTACAGGTTCCAAATACTATAAAAATATCATTTATGAAACAACATTATAATACCTATTTGAAAATTTAAAACATAAATTCATCTTCACATCATATAGAAAAATTAATTACTTCTAAATTCATCAAATCACACCCCTAATTAGAGAAATTAAACATTATATCTATTGGAAACCAAAATAGATTCTATAATTTGGAGGAAAAATAGGAAACATATAAAAAATCACATAAAATATACATGGTGATCATGGGTCTATAAAAAATGTACACTTTAAAATAAAGTGAGGATCCTTTTTTATTTGATTAAATTACCATAGAAATAATCCTATACATTAAAAATCATAAATTATATAGAAAAAAATTCAAATGGTAATCGACTCATTGGTTAAAGGAACATTATAAAATCATGGAATTAATTTTAAAGGGTATGAAATGGATCAACATGCATTAAATTGATTAATATTTCAAAATTCTGTGTTAATATACCTCAACAAGGAAAAGGAATCTATATATGAAAAAGAAAAATCACAAACAAAACACCTGAATAACTTAAATAATATTAAAAAACTACTTTATCATAACAATTAAAAGGTATAGAAAATAGGGGAAAAGATAAAAAATGTAGTGCAGAAGATATTCATGAAGAAAGAATGAAAAATCTATAACCACAGGTGAGAAATTGATATAAAATAAATAAAAAACTGATAACCATTTGGTTTTATTATTAGCAGATAACTAACTAAGACAAAGAGAAATGGGATACAGAATCATTAAAAGTAATTTTATAAAATAATATTTATTTTTTTTTTAATGGGACACTATGTTTTGTAAAAATGTGTAAGTAATATCTACACAATTTTGGTTAATTCTACTGAATATTTTTTTTGAAATGAAGAAGAGTATTTCATGGTTTGAGAAAACCATTTTAGAACCTAGTAACCAAAAAAATACCCCCAAAACATAAATATGATACCCTAAAAATATAAGAATATATCCAATTTTTAGATAAGGAATTAGATAACATTTTATGTAATTCAGGGTATAGAAACCTAATAATTTTATACATAAATATTAAAAAAAATCAGATGAATATTCTATATATAAAATTAAAATACATTCCAAAACCATAAACATTTAGATTATTTGTGTTCTGTATAAATAAAAATATCAATTGGTTTCATTCTTCATAATAACTCATAATTTTATTCTCACTAACACATCATATAATGAAGACAATTCTTATCTGTTCCACAATATTATAAAACATTCAACATTTAAAAAATTATTAACCCTTGAAAGTAAATGGGATTCATAAAAATTTAATTATTTAAATATAGTATAAAATGGGTTAAATGAAATAGTTTCAAAAAAATCATCATCATAATCATAATCCATACCTAGATTGAACAGGGTTTGTACAATTGAGTTTTATCCCTAATAAATAATAATTAATATTATAGGATGATTTCATAAATGAATAAAATCCATTTATAGATCATGGGATTAGTTCTCATGGAAAATAACCCTTTTATTTTGAAATCTCATTTTTAAAATAAAACAAATTCTGAAATATTAGAGAAACCATTTTCATTGAAAAGAACCAGGAAAATTTTCAAATGATTATTAAAATAATTATTATTTCATGATTGTTTAAAATATATTTAATTATGAGTATATTAAAATCAATATTCCTTTCACATTTTAAGTATTAATCCAAATGTACTTTATTATTAAAATGATAAGAAGATTCAATAAGATGATTTTTATAAAAATTAAAAATTAGGTATAAATGATTTTAAAAAATAGTACATGAATAGTAAAACATTCTTGAAAATATTTTATATAAAACCTGTAAAGGGTTGGAAATGATTTCTGACCAAATATAATTTAAACTCAGTTTTTGATAAAAACAGTTTTCCAACCATTTTTAATAAAAAATAGGGGAAAATTGATCTTTTACATGATTGTTTCATGAATAACTGAAGGTGTAGAAAATTAAATTGATTTATGAGAGAACGATCATATAATTTTCTTAATTTAAATTCATTCATAATCAATCCTAGTTAAAATGGTATTGAAACATAAATATCTTACCACAAGTCATATCTTTCTTCATCCTTGTTTGAACTTTCTCCTTTCAAGTAATATTCATTTAGTTCCTCAATTAAGGACCCTTGGATAGTTATTTTAAGTTGATCATACTATCTATTTCATGTATAGGGGAGTTTAGAATATAAATGGGTCAGGATTAGTCAATCTACATAACTAATGGAGCTCTAGAGAAAAGAGACAAGGGGTGCCATTTTATAAGATAGGTAAATGACACATTTGGATTTACATAGAAGATTAAAATATAAGTTATTACAGTCACAACTATATTTCTTAACTAGATCAAAAAATGTAAATAAAAATAGTATAATGTAGAAATTATATAATACAATGAAATGTATATAGGTATATGGGTCATTTTAAACATAATCTTCTTGTTTATCCCCTTTATTAACCGGTATTAACCCGAGATTTAAAAACTACAATATAAATAATAAATGGTTTATGATTGAAATATATGATAAATATTGGATCATATATAATAAAGGGATGAATGTTTTAACAAAAAATTCCTATTTTAATATTTTTATGTTTTTAATTAATTTAATAAAATGTTATTCTTCATAAAATATAATTAAATTGATTTTTAACACTATTCACATATTTTTATTATAAATACGTGAAGATAGTAGTTTAGATAAAATATAATCCTTTAAAACATCCGTAATAATTTTCATTAATCTATGAAATTAATTTGGATCAATAATTCACCCTAACAATCTTACATTAGTGTTTTTTAAACACATAAATGATTTTTATACAGCACATACAAGAACTGTGGTAGAATAGTGTATGAATTCAAGTTATTTATTCCATCACTAAAAATTATAAATAAATTACCATTAATAAAAATTTATTTATATTTCAAAATAATTATATCTACAATTATCCCCTTTTTTAATGGAAGTTTTTTTTGATATTAAAGTCAACATGGTGACATTTTGGAATTTTATGTACATACTATAATATAATGGTCATTATTAATGAAAAATGGAACCAAAATTATTTATATACTAATTCATAAAGGTTACGGTATACTTAATCTAATAAATATAAATAAATACAAGTGTTTGGTTGATTATGAGATTGTATCATAAGGGTTTAACATTGTTTTACCCATTATACCCTTACCAAAGTGAAAAATATTTTCCACGGTTTCTCTTCATAATAAAGAAAATAATAGAGACCTATTTACAAAATTTAAATATTTTTATTTAAATTATTTTTTCCATTTTTATGATTTATTTTCTAGAAGTGGTATAAATTAATATTAATTATAATACCTAAAACCCAATGAAAATTATTTTATATATATATAATGTTTTATGAAGTATAAAAAGTATTCTACCAAACTCCTTCGTAAATTTAATTACAATGTCATTACATGAATTATTCAATATATAAGTTAAATGTTGATACTTATAAATTTTGTTTTTTTATAAAATTTATCATTATAATTTTTCTGAAATGAACGGACAATGTTTAATAAAAAATAATATATCTAACTATTTATCCAAAATCAATATTTTACAAATATTCCACAATTTTCAGTCAAATATAATTTTTATATGGTATTTTCATATTTGAAGCTCATTTTTTCCTATACACTCTCTGAATGTTTTATAGATTCATTATGTTTTCCTCTTACTAAAATTAATAAATCCATCTTTGGGGAAAAGTATTTTTTGATGTATAAAATGTTTTTAATAAAATAATATTCTATATATAAAACCATATAAATATATTTTTTAAAAATATGATTATTCATATTAATTATTCAAATTTAATGAAAATGTTATAATGTTATACTATATTATGGATAATTTATACTTGTGTTTGAGTGTGTCATAAGATATAAAAAAATAAAACTTCTTAATATTACATTAGATAACTAGGTGATAGATTATACCATATTATAATAATTCTTTCATTGATATTAAATCCCTCTGTTATAATAAAATAATGCTACTTCTACCTCATCAAATCCTCGAGTTCCCACATAACTTAATCTAATTTAGGGTTTTAGAAAGAAAACATTGACATGGTGACTGGTGTTGTTTCGTAGAAATTTAAATCTATGAACCAAAATCTCCACATGTTTTTCCTCATAAGAGAGATATTTCACCATTGGTATGACCTATAATTTTAGTAAATGTGAAGGATCTTGTATGTACTTATATAGGAAATATTAGTGGAACTCATCGTGAATTTCATAGATATTCAGTGGAAGTAAAAAATGATTAGCTCCCATCAAGATGAGATCAAGAATATAAAAACAACAACATATAAATGGCTCAACCTTTACTTATTTCAAAATATAATAACCTTATTCCAAAGATATATTCATATAAATTTATTTTCACCAACATCAAACTACATATCTCTATGATTATTTTCAATATATCTCTTTTTTAACTCTATACTTCTCTTGTGAGTTGTTGGCCGTTATATTATCTTACATTTTTTCAACAAGATCATGTCCCAATAGCATTCATTATCTAACTTAATCTAGGTACATTTGATTTATACAAAAATCTCTATAGTGGGATTCATTAGTATCCATTTTAATTATTTGTAGACAGTTTGTTTGTTTAATAAAGTTACACCGTATTAAGGTGTTAACCCCGTTCACCTTTTATATTTGTAAGGAATCCTCTCAAAATGTCTTCTAGTGTTTAAAGGGTTATCTTAGACTAAACACCTTTTTGAGGATGATATAGAGTAATAAAAAATTTATTTATATATATATAATTTTAAAGAATTATCCATAACATCAAAGTAATTCTTAGTGATCAGATAGAATTGAATGTCATAATCCATCATTTATTACTTCTTTATTAAATTATAACATAGAATGTTGATGAATCGATAAATATTATCTGTAGTAAAAGATGTGTTCTTACTTCATAAAGTGATTGAAAACAACAAAAAATAATATTTTTCCCTTTATATATAATGGATAGTTTGACTAGAAAATCAATGGAAATGTTTTCCCAATTCCATTGACATATAGGGAATGGTTAAAACATTCCATTATAATTAAATCTCCAGGCCTTATATTTTTAACTTACCATAAATCAAGTTGCATACCATGTAATATTCCATTTTTGGTTTTCCTAGAAAAAATCGTATTTTATATCTATATGCTTCTAAGAACATCCAAAATGAATAGAGAATCATGAATAATTATCTTATTCCAACAAAACCTTCTTTATCTCCTATATTTAATGGAAACATACTATGTTCATAAATGTAATCATTCCATCACAATCATTTTTCATATTAATAAAACTAATAGCATTATTTTTTATTTTTACATCTTACCTTAGTGCCTCTTTGATCCCTGGAAAGATGAATGGCTGAACATTCATCTAAGGAAGATAGGATTTATCCATTTTCATTGGGATTTAATTTTACATATTCTATAAATCCATTATTATTTTAACTATTTCGGTCTACATCTTGGATAAACTAGCATGTTCCTAGTGAATCTTAGAATCATCCACTGTATTCTCTTTCCCATGTTGGAAATGTGTTGAAAATTCAAAATAATTAATCAATTCAGACCATCTTCTTCATTTCATATTCAAATATTTATGATTTCATATATACAATAAATTTTTACAATCATTATAAATATCAAACCACTAACTGTGAGATAAATCCTATATATCTGTAATGAAAAAATTACAACAGATAACATGAAATCATGTGTAGTGTAAATTTTATCATGAACCTTAAATTTTAATAATGTTTAATATATAACCATATAATTTAACAAGATTAAACATCCCATTCATTTATTTTTTGGATCATAATAATTTAAATAGTTTCTCCACTACATGGTTTTATTGGTACAGGTGCACTGGTCAATGTTCTTTTCATCTCCTTGAAATTCTCTTCACATACATATAACCACAAGAACATTTTCCCTTTCGAGTTAACATATAGAGAGTATTAGATATTCATATATATAAAATATAGATATAATAATAAAAATATAGATTTTTTACCATGTTTTTTCTAGTCAATTAATCAAAAATTCCATCATTGAAGATTCCCCTGATATTCCAACATGTGATATTATATTACTCGTGAATGAAACCTTGTGAAGCTAAAATTCACATTTGGTGATTTTTTTCATTCACAATATCCTTAATTAATGTATATATCACAACTCTTAGATTTTATTTAATCCTCATTTATCTTTTAATGTATAATAAAAGCATCTATAAATACTTATAAAAATTAATCATGGTAATCTCTAAAAACACTATTTATTAAATCTCAGAAGATAGAAGTGAATTTAGTAAGTCCATATGGAATAAATATAAATTCATAATTCCCATAAAACATATGGAAGGGTTTATTGGGTATATAATCAATCATAACATGAATTTATGATTTCTTGAATGAAGGTAAATATTATATATGCATTGATCTCATTACAATTGATCAAAAAAAATTAGTACAATGTAATGGATATTTTCTATTGACACTAATATTTTGAAAATCACAATATTCTATGTAAAGATGTACTTAATCATATTTATTCTTAATAAAAAAATATAGGTAAAACTTATGGTGAAACTTTGTGGAACATTATCTTATATTTTGTTTAATTATAATAATTCAGTTTGGGAAATTCTATAAGGATTTGTTAAAATATGTGTCTCACAAGGTATGTGTTGTATTTAAAACTAAACATAATGTTTTTGAGGAATACATGGAAAATATTAGGGGAACGAATCAAAAAATCCAATAAAACATCAATTTCATTGGTTATTTGTTCTTTCCCAACCATATGAGATAGACACCCTTAATGGATATGAATTAAAACCCACAATATATAAGTTATTTTAATTGGTTGTCCATAATCATCCTCAAAAAAAGCATAGGATTATTAGTAATATGAAATGTTACTTCCCATCATAAAAACGTGAAGTGGGTGGTATATAAATATATATAATCATTTCCAGGAATCACATCAAATTAAACTAAATAGAGAATCATAATATTTTTCAAAATAAAATTCACTTAGTTATCAATCATAGAAAAACTATAATACTTAAAAGATACCATCACACCATTAAATGTTTTTATTTATAACTAAATATCTAATTATCTAGGTGGTAATTTGATACCCTTTTCAAATTCCTTCATATAATAGATTGGGTAGGTCTAGAATCAAATATGACATTTGCTATTCTAGAGTGAATGATAAGTGTACCTATCTACACATCATTGTTACAAACTACTATGACAATCCTGATCATGTGTTATTTCACATTTTATTTTGTTTGAATAGGTTATTGATTTTTATCATGATCATAAATCTTCAAATTCATTAAATGTTTTTTAGAATTCACATACCTCGTTCATTTGAATTATTAAAGCATGGGAGGTGCATTAGTTGGCATATTCCATTATCCAATTCTATCATCAAGCCTCTTGATCACCCATAAACATTAATTATCAATACAATGTTGTTTTCCACATTGAAATCACCTCCCATATACATTCACAAAATTCCCTTGTTGTTTATTTGGATATTTATGTCTTATGATTTTTCTGGAATTTTTTTTCACCTTGTGATTTATTTTATTTTTTATGAGAATACATATTATTTATTTTTGTTAAAACAATAGGAATGATGTTAATCTCCCAATTCAATTTCTACCTTGCAAGACAATCGAATGATTTATTTATATTTACCAAAGTCTCATATAGTTAACCCCATTTGGAGACATGATTTTATACTACTAACAAATTGGTCAATTTTTATTTTAGTGATGCTGATTAAACCAAATGATTGATTTTGAAGTCTTGCTAAATTTTCATCATGTTTACAAATGGATTCACTATCCTTATACTTTATCTAAAGGTGTCCATTATCAATTTTCAAACATAAAATAAATGAGAATTCCTTACTAAGAAATTTACTCTTACCCTCATCTCGATCCATGGAGTCAATTTCATCCACTTGAACATTATTCTAAATAATATTCCACTATGATCTTATTTCCCATCCAAATAATAAATGACTAAGAAAATATCATTATGTTTTAGAAACTGGATAATTGAAAATATTTTATGAATTGTGTTGATACATCTCTATACCACTATGGTATCAGAAGACCCACTAAAATAAGGTGTGTGCTCCCACATGAAAGCCTCAATAGTACATTGATCCCTCAACTGATCATTTGGGAACACAGTATGATTCATGGCCAACACTAATGTTTTTTTTAGTATAGCAATAATATTCTTCATTCTTTCTCATGCAGTATTTGGTTTAAATGGTGGAAAATCAGTACATTTTATATCATATTCATTACTTCCATGATGTATTATGGTTCTCACAATGATCTAAAACTAAAAATAAATGTTTAAGAATAAATCTATATTAATCTGTGTGAGCTATCATATAATCTGGAAATAACCTTCATTGGATTTCTAAGTCCCGAAACCTTATTTTAATATACATAAACATAGGTTTTTTACTTCGATATCCATTTTCTTTTCAAAATTTTTTGAATTTTATCAAATATATAGACTTATAATTAGGTTCTTCACTAAACATTTATTACCCTAATCTTGAAATATTAATAGTACCCCATTATAATACCAACTATTTTGACCCAACCATTTGATACATTAATATTACATCATTTTGGATGAATATGTAATATATAACATTAAATTCCATTATATAAATTTAATGTTTTAGTGTATTTGAAGACTAGATATATAAATATATTACGTTTTAACATTATTCAACATCGATCATAATGCTTATCACACATTTTACCCTGCATGAAATACCCTAATTGATACATTTCATCATAACATGGGGATCGGAAACACAATGAAGGATGAGTTCTTATATTCCAAAAGAGTCAACATTGGATACATAAATCAATTATCATATAAAATTAAAATGTATGCATAAGGTTATGATATTATGACCATGCCTTAAAAGGTTCATAACCACTTTCTCATAGATAATATATAATATTCTTGGAAGAAAAATTTATCATTTAAAAAAACATGAACCACAAGAGTGAGGAAACATTATAAAAGAACCATAATTTTATATCATAATCATGAGAATATTCTATAAAAATGTGGCCCCATTATAGTCATAAAAACCAAATCATTTGTAAAGGGTAGCTACGAGGACCATTAAATAATACTAGATCACCCATCCACACTTTTCCTATATCACAACATATCTTGAAACACCACCTATTTTCCATAGTATATCTTGAATACATAAATTTTTTAAATTGTTGATTTGGAATCCGTACATATTTTCTATAGGGTATTGAGAACTTCAATTTTTTAACTATAATTTTTTCTTGGTATATAAATATTTACCAAATGCATTTGAGGAATATAATTTTAAGGACCCGTGTTTTCATGGATTGGTATTTGAGAAAAAATGAATTTTTTCATTTAGATGATTATAAGGGGTAAAATAATCATTATATCTTAGAATATGATATCTAATAATATTTTTGGTCACCTAGTGGGTCCCAAAATAGGGTTTTTACCATATGATAGGGGATCTGTAGAATTCTACAGTGTTCAAATTGTTATTGAATAATAATATTTAATATTAAATTCTTTAAATATTAATTTATTTTCAAATGTGTTCCTATTTATATATTTTTAATGAAGCATCATATTTACATTTCTTCCTTACTATTGAGTTTTGAATTATAGGTTTTTTCTAGGAAGTGTATTATCTTCAGTCGGTCTCTAGGGTTGAGATTAGGACTCTTTTTCCCTTTCTTATGTTTTTATTGTTTTCATTTTTACAATTTTATTCTATTTTTTCATTTACTTACCACACAATCCCACTATAAGTTTCCTTCTCTACTGCCATGAGTGAAGTAGGAGAGGGAGAGAGATAATGAATTATATGGTAAGTGAGGTGCTGTCGTGGTGCTTGTAAGGAGCTGGATAGTAATGAAACAGTTGTGGAATTTGAATATAAGAAAATATTCAGTGAATTCTTCTAAAAGGTAGTCCATTTATTGGTTTTTAAAAACATATCACAAAAATTTAACTCTTTATAGTTTTACATACATTCAATAAATACTGAGAAACCTTATTGGGTCTATATATCTCTTTTTTAGAGAAAAATGATGATTTGAGCCATTCATTGGTATTTTTAATTCAAAAATCATAGTCACATGATGTGAAGTATAGGAATAAAAGTCACATGTATTTTTGATTTGATGAAGATGAATTGTTGAAACAATAGGACATATACCAAGGGTATAGATAATGTAGTTTTACTTGGTTAGGTAGCTAAGTACACTACCAACATTCTCGTATGAGGGAAAATGGTAATGTAGATTAAATGGGAAGACCCCCGTGTGGGATATGCACCATATATAAGAACATGATAAGGAAAATACACATTTTCATGCCATGTGTGGTACATGAGAACATACCCTCGGTAGGGTGCCCACCATGTACTTATGTTTTAAATTCCATACTTGGAAGGAGTACACGCCCAAGTGGGGCATTTATTGAACACATCATGTACTTAGGTATACACATTGTGTATTCTATCATTTCTACCATTTTTATGTGTTTTAATTTCATCACACCCTAGAGTTAGAATTTGACACTTGAGTTGATCATTTTTTAGCATTTCCCACATAGATCATGGTAGTGGAACCCTTAGGGTGATTCGAGGACTCATAATTATAATTTTGAGGGGAGAGAGTATTAATTGAGAGTGGGTTCCACGAGAAAATAGGTTTATTTATCTTCATTGAGTGAGATATTTATTTGATAAAGGACAAGATCCATATCTCTCAAACTATGAATATTTATATTTTCAATCAAGGACATATCCCTTGATTTATGATCCCTTATATACCAAGAGGCTATGAGATTAATATATTATGTGGATCACCATTAGGACGAATTATCTTTAGATTAATCATATAGGATCCAAGGTAGGAAGATTACCCTTACTCACCCATTTGATGATCCCATGTATGATACCACTTCATACATATTCTTTTTCGGTTATCCAATAGTATTTCACCACTTAAGTGTCATCTAAGAGGATCCAGTGGAGGATGCATCTAAATCTTATTCATTTTGAGGATACAATATAGGCTTCCTTTTCGTACTTATGAACTATAATGTACCATTGTAGGTTGTATCTAGTACATTTTCAATTAGGGGGCCTAGTAGGTGCCCTAATATGTGACTGACATTGAGATAGTTCTTTAGGTTTCAATAGATATGATATTAGGTGTCCCCATATAACCTGTACCAAACATGGGAGCCAATGATATTTTGGTAAAGTTGTGGGTTCAGGCCTTCATCCACCCTCAATAATTTATTATGATTTTACATTGTTATTATTGATGGATCTATTATTTCAAGAGGTGTGTATTGGTTTTTGATCAATGATCCAGACATACTATGTTATACGATGGGAATACCCAAAGGTACTTCCTGGAATCCAACTTTAGAGCCTTGATGATTGAGACTTGTAGATTTGGGGACCCAAAATGGACATGGTATTCCCTAATATTAAGGAATTATATACCCCTTTGAGTGATACATGGATCCCTGATATGGAATTATTTTGATCGGTTAAAAGGCTAAATGAATTATATACACCTTCCATAGAATTTGTTTTCAATGTAGCAATTACATGGATAGACTGTTAGGGTAAATGCTTTATATACACATTGAATGATAAATTGATTCCCATTAATGAATTAAATAGATGGACATATTGGGAAAATATTTATATACACATTTATAGATACTTGGATTCCCATATAGGGATTCCTTGGAAACACTTATAGGAAAAATTATTTGTATGTATGCCTTGAGTGATAATTGGATTCTAATGTTGGTATTCGTTAGATGGAATAATAGAAATAAATGTATTTTCTAACACTTCAGGGATACTTAGATTATTATGTTTGAATTAGTTGGACATAATCATAGGAAAATGGTTTATATACAACTTAGGTGAAACATGTATTCACTTGAAGGAGTTCCTTCAACATGCTAAATGGTCATATCATGCATATACTCCATGAGTGATAAATGGATTCCTATATTTTATTTACATAGATGGAATCATATGTATAATTGTTTATGTAAACCACGAGGTTTAAATTGATTCCCACGTAATAATACATTGGATGAACTCAAATGAGAAAAGGATAATTCAATGTTTGATTATCTAAATACCTATAAGACTTGGATATATACCTCAGGTCTTATTTTTATTTATATGATTTATAGGTTCCTTATTTATTTGATGTAAAAATATCACATGGATTCCATCATTATAGGAATATGATGTGAGAAAGGGTGATCTCAGTGCTAGGATATGTGTCCCCCTATAGTGAGATAACTTTCTTGTAGACATTTCCATTACTGTCTAAAGTAGGTAATATCGATCAGGATTAATGAATAAAGGATCAACAAAATTATGCTCAGCATGTGTGGAATCACATCATACTCAATTAATGATTAATAAAATTTCAATATGTGTAGTATTATAGACCTAAGGACTAGTTTTTGTTGATCCATGTAATTTATCACTTTACTTATATATATATATATATATACGAAAATACACACACACACACAGATATATATATATATATATATATATATATGAGGACACATTGTTTAGATACATCTATGACTTAAGCTAGATAAGTTATGGTTTAATAGGATCACAAACCCAAGAATTATCTATTAATTATATATTAATCAATTGTATTTGTTACTCTAGTTTTTATCATATATGATGAGAATATTACATGTGAATTCACTTTTTATGGAAGGATATAGTTTCATAGTTGAGGGTGTCCTACTATTATTTATTTGTAAATAATTATACATGAACCTCAATGTGTATAAAGACCATATTTTGACTTTTATGTTGACCATAGATCGAAGATGTATAGGTTTCAGGACTATGATTTCATTATTGAACATATCTACACATATAGATTCTTATTATCATACTTGATCTTCTCACAATGTCATGGATTATGTGTATGTTGTCTGTGTAGGAGTTAATGAGAGATTACTATAATTTTATTTCATTTTTATTTTTTGTCCTACGATATATATGGTACTGCCTGTTGGTGATCTATGTTGTATGAATAGCATGGATGTTAGGGACTTTAATTAATTTGGTTTATTATTACACCATGCTTCTATTTTAGTTTATTTACATATTTTCTACCCTTTTTATTTTTGTTTTTGATTAAATTTAATTATTTTCAATGTTTTTTACTCTGATTGTGGGAATAGCCTTTCCCTGGACACAACATAGTCCCTTTTTTCTAGTCTGCAATCTCCTGCATATAGAGAGGTGTTCTTATGTCTTACTAGAAAACTGTATTAGATCACTTATTTAGTGGAATATGGTTTGGTAAATTACAAAGTTTTATTAATTGTGTCTATATCATCCCGTCTTTTTATGACATAACATTCATTTCATTACACGGAACTGAGGATCGTTAAGGTTTAGTGTCTTGGAAACAAGGAACATAATACATGAAAAAAAAACATAAAACATTCTTCTTAAACACTTGAAAGGCTTCTCCTTTAGTTAATCCTAGGTTCATTACTGCATCTCATAACCTGGGGACATACATCAAAAGAAAGGGTGAGCAGAAGGCCCAGTAAGGGAAACAAGAGAAACATTTTACATGTGAACTTGAGATACTTTAATAAGGACATGAAAAGAACTTTAAGGCATGCGAAATAAATCATGAGATACATCATAATAAAAATAAAAAAATTTCATAACTTGAAGATGTGGCTGCAAAATTTAATATTGAGAATCGTTTCTTTTCACCAAGGTCCATCCCCGAGGTGTCGTTAAAAATTACCAAGGTTATTCACCAAGGCGTCGTTAAAATGGTCATCTCTAGAGATTAAGTCTTTACCCAATGCATTGGAGCGCTATCAGGGAACACCCTTCAATTTGACTTTATTATCATGTGAGACACATATATCATCATCAAACATTTCATAAATAACCCATATAGCATAAAATAAATGGGTTTCATTTCATAATCATAACGTTTTAAAAACTGCTTTAAAGACATGATCTTTACGTTACTTTAAACCCACGAAAAGGGAAAGTGGGTCTCATGTATGTAAATCCCAGAATTTAAAATAGAACATTTTGATATATATGTGAATACCCTTGTAGAAATAATAGCTTCTAGTATTCACTTTATAGCATAAAATAATTTTGATAAAAGAGAGAGGCATTTTGAGACGAAAATTCTGCAGCATAACGGCTATGTTTCGGGGTTTTAGAAAACATTGAAAAGAGAGGGGACATGGGTCACCCACTCATAAATGATCCATAAAATAGTATGGGGACAGAATAAGAATTATATATGGACATGGTAATGAAATTTGAAGAACATACCATTTGAAATGAAAAACATGGAAGGAAGGCAAAAATTAGATTTCTCTTATGAAAATTTGGCAGCCTAACGGCGTCACTTAAACTTCAATAAAAAAATGAATTGACAAGATCAAATAGGGTCTCTCATCATATTATCATAAGAGATCAGTATGATATATATATAGATCATACCCAAACATAATAAAAAGGAATTTTAAAGACTTGACATGAAAATTGAACTTAAAAAATGAGAAGGGTGAAAGAATCACTTAAAAATTCGGCAGCCTAACGGCGTCACTTAAACTTTCATAAAACGAAATTATGAGATTAAGAGGGGATCTTTCATCATATAAACATGAAAGGGCAGTAAGAGTAATATAAAAGAACATCCTCTCACATAAGAACATGGAGCATAAAGGGAATGACATAAAGGAGATTACATGAAAAGAAAGAGAAAGGTCGGACCCCTTACCTTAAAACGTGACTCTTGAAACTCAAAGTTTTGGACCTTGAGGGCTTGGGGAAACCATGGGAGGACTCCTTGGGAGGTAAGGAGACCAGAACTTCGTTGGGGGAGAGTTGGGAGTGAAAACTAAAGGAGGAAAGGGTGGGTATTTATAGGGAAAGTGAGGGGAAAAGGCATTAATGGCCAAGGGACACCTCATTAGTGGTTTTGGCAAAACCATGGGCTTTCCCATGGTATTTGCCCATGTTATTGGCCACTTGGGACACCTCATACCTTATCTTACTATTCATAATTCGACCATATTGAATATATACTTAATACATCATTTAATGATGTCATTAAACACCCATAACTTAAAAACTATATTTTCACTAATCATCAAAAATTCAACTTTCTCAGAATAATCCCAAAATTTTACCTTAACCAAATATCAATGATCTGATTTCAAAAATGAAATCCATTTTATAAAAATAATTTTCTAAATATTTTTAATTAAATTTTTTAATTAAAAACACTATTCACCGAAAATTCATTTTTTTCAGAAAAATCCCCAAAAATTACCTTCACATAATATCGATGCTCTGAGTTCAAAAATAAAGTCCTTTTTATAAAAATAATTTTCTAATTATTTTTAATTAAATTTTTAATTTAAAAAAACACTATTCATCCGAAAAAACTAATACTTGACTAATAATTTATGAAACCGTTATTTACCCATTTTATTGAATCACATTACATAATCTAGGTGTCGAAAAATTATATTAAAAATTTCTTTGAGTGAAATTACTAATCCATTTGGTCCCATTACTAATCCTAAAAGTAAAATCACTATTCATAATTTACTATTCATCAAAAATTAATTTAATCTTATTAGACTACAAATTCCTTACTGAACACTTTTGTAGAAGACCATTTTTTGAAAATCATTACACATCATTAGTTATTTAGGATTTTCATAAATATTTTAAAATATCCTTTTTTTTTAATTCATCAATAAAATACATTCTAAAATTATCTGGACATTTGAAATTTCACAAACATCACTAAAGGAAGAGATCTCAATTTATTCACCTGAAAGGATTACACAAGGAAGTTAGGGTCTCGTCACATAGCCCCTTATAACACCAGCATAAGACCTAAGTGTAAGGTGTGCTATGGTGAGAGAATCTGAGGGAGGCTCAGATAACAGTGCCCTAGTAGTAATCTCTACTAACTTGAACTTCTCCCGTAGTCGTTTCCATTCAAGCTTGACACGCTGGAGTTCGGCTTGGGCTTGGTCCAAAGCGAAGCCCACAGATGCTACCTCCTTCCCAAGCTCTGATAAGTGGGCTTCATAAGGGTCGAGTCTACTGGATGAAGCCATCAACTCCTCTTTCTGTATTAACCATTAACATCTTATTAAATCATTAAGAGTAAGTTAATATACTACTCAAAAAGATTGGGTCGTTACATTCTTCCCCCCTTAAGAAATTTCGTCCCCGAAATTTATACTTGAGGCCTAGTCGAAAAGGTGAGGGTACTTTTGCTTCATTGTTTCCTCAGGCTCCCAAGTCGCTTCTTCATATTTATGATTCCTCCACAACACTTTCACAAGGTGGGTAGTCTTGTTTCGTAGGACCTTGTCTCTACGGTCCAGGATCTCCACTGGCTGCTCCTCGTAAGAGAGGTCATGTTCTAGTTGTACCACCTCTGGGTTCAGTACATGCGAAGGGTCGGGTATGTACTTCCTCAAGAGAGATACATGGAAGACATCATGAACTTGAGCTAGGTTCGGTGAAAGTGCTAGATGATAGGCCACTGCTCCTATGCGATCAAGGATTTCATAGGGGCCAATGTACCTAGGGCTGAGCTTCCCTTTCTTTCCAAACCGCTTGACTCTCTTCCATGGAGAAATTTGAAGGAAGACTTTGTCACCAACACCAAACTCCAAGTCCCTTCGACGATTGTCAGCAGAGCTCTTCTGCCGACTCTGAGCAGCCTTTATGTGTTGTTGGATAGCATGAACCTGTTCTGTCATCTCTTGCACAAGATTAGGCCCAAGAAGCTTTCTCTCACCAGTTTCATCCCAACAAGTGGGATTTTTACATCGCTTTCCATACAGAGCTTCATAGGGTTCCATCTGAATACTCGAATGGAAGCTATTGTTATAGGAGAACTCAACTAAAGGGAGGTGTTGATCCCATCCACCTTTAAATTCCATTGAGCATAATCTCAACATGTCTTCGAGTGTCTGAATAGTCCTTTCAGATTGGCCATCAGTTTGAGGATGATAGGTCGTACTAAAATTCAATTCAGTATTCAGAGCATGTTGAAGACTTCTCCAGAATTTTGATGTGAATATTGAGTCACGATCAGATACGATGGATAGTGTTACCCCATGCAGCCTTACCACTTCCTTCGCATATATCTTGGCAAGATGATGTAGAGAGAAATCTTCCCGAATAGAGATAAAATGGGCTGTCTTGGTGAGACGGTCCACAATAACCCATATTGCATTGTTTCCTTTGGATGTTTTCGGGAGACCAGTTACAAATTCCATAGTGATATTATCCCACTTCCATACTAGTATGGGTAGCGGTTGTAATACCCCCTTAGGAAGTTGTCGTTCTGCCTTTACTTACTGACACACCAGGCACCTTGTAGTGTAATCAGCAATCTCCCTCTTCATGTTATCCCACCAATAATGATCATGAAGGTCTATATACATCTTAGTGCTTCCCGGGTGTATAGAGAATGTAGAGCTATGAGCTTCATCCATCAGTTCTTTCTTTATCTCCGGAATAGATGGAACACATAGTCTTGTACGAAATTTCAATACACCTTCTTGATCAATATTGAAATCAGGGAACTTCCCATCCTTTACAGCCTCAAACTTCTCCTGCAGCAAAGGATCTTCTTTTTGAGCCTTCTTGATCTTCTCTAGTAATGAAGGTTGATAAATCATTTGGAATAGGGTTGATGATGTCCCTTTCCTTATAATTCCCATGTCTAGTTTTACTAGATCTTTAATCAAGAGATCTCCTAGGATCCTCATTGCTGCCAGAACAACAGGATCTTTCCTTCTTAACGCATCCGTGACTTTGTTTGCTCTTCCCGGGTGATAATGAATTGAACAATCATAGTCTTTAATAAGCTCCAACCACCTCATTTGTCTCATGTTCAATTCTTTCTGTGTGAAAATATACTTTAGACTTTGGTGGTCAGTGTATATATCACATTTCTCCCCATAAAGATAGTGCCTCCATATCTTTAGAGCAAAAACGACTGCCGCCAGCTCTAGATCATGCGTAGGATAATTCTGCTCATGAATCTTCAACTGTCGAGATGCATAAGCAATTACCTTGTCATTTTGCATGAGGACGCACCCAAGCCCTTTCAGAGATTCATCGCTAAAAATAACAAATCCTTCTCCGATAGAGGGTAGTGTTAACACAGGTGCAGTAACCAATCTCTTCTTCATCTCTTGGAAACTTTCCTCGCATTCCTTTGTCCAGATGAACTTAACCCCTTTTCGAGTCAACTTGGTTAGTGGATTAGAAAGTCGTGAAAAGTTTTTCACAAACCTCCTATAATATCCTACTAAACCAAGGAAACTACGAACCTCAGTTACTGTTGTGGGTTGAGGCCACTCCTCCACAACCATTGTCTTTGCAGGGTCAACCGAGATTCCTTCATTGGTTATGATGTCCCCCAAGAAAGCCACCTCTTGTAACCAAAACTCACACTTTCTGAACTTCCCAAAGAGCCTCTCCTTCCGCAGAGTTTTCAATATAACCCTTAGATGATCTTCATGCTCCTCACTACTTTTTGAATATATCAAAATATCATCAATAAAAACTACCACAAAGTTATCAAGGTAGTCCTTAAAGACTCTATTCATTAAATCCATGAAAATAGCAGGAGCATTAGTCAAGCCGAAGGGCATAACAGTAAAATCATAATGCCCATATCTTGATCGGAAGGTAGTCTTTGGAATATCTTCCCTCTTCACCCTCAGTTGATGATAACCAGATCGAAGGTCAATCTTAGAGAAGAATTGAGCCCCGCGAAGTTGGTCAAATAAATCATCAATTCTTTGAAGAGGGTATCTGTTCTTTACTGTGATCCCGTTTAGTTCTCTATAATCAATGCATAGCCGCATTGATCCATCCTTCTTCTTCACAAAGAGAACTGGTGCTCCCCAAGGAGACACACTCTGTTGGATAAACCCCTTCTCCAAAAAGTCTTGGAGTTGTTTCTTTAACTCTTCTAGCTCCACATTTTCCATTCTATACGGAGTCTTTGATATCGGTTGAGACCCAGGTACGAGTTCAATGGATAACTCTACCTCTCTTTCTGGGGGAGGTCCAGGTAACTCCTCGGGAAATACATCCATGTATTCCTGAACAATCGGAACATCTTCTATTTGTATGCTCCCTTTTCCTTCTTCATCATCACCGATTAAATCCATAAAGAAAGCTATAGGAGGTTCTTCTAGATAGGGATCAGTTCGGGATATCTCTCCTTGGAAGATAACTGTAGGTCGTTCATTCAAGACTACTGAGATTTCCTTACTTCTTCATTTGATCTTAGCATTATACTTTGAGAGCCAGTCCATCCCTAGTATAATGTCGAATTCCATCATGGGAATGACTACTAGATTTGCGATAAGATTGTGCTCACCAAAGTAAACACTAGAGTCTCTAAATACTGTTGATGCAAGGATAATCCCACTTGGAGTCTTGACAGACAACTCTACCTCTAGCAGTTCGGGGATTGATTCTATATTCCTTGCAAACTTGGAGGAAATAAAGGAATACGTAGAACCAGAATCAAATAAAGTACTTTCTAGTTTTGAGAGGATGATAAGAGTACCTGCTACCACATCGTTCGGGACTTCAACTTCAGCTGTTGTGATAGCGAAAGCATGACCTTGCTCCCTTGGCCTCTGCTGAGGTTGATGGTGATTCCCCTCCACCGCCCTCGGATTTGGACATTGGTTAGAAAAGTGCCCAAGCTGTCCACACATGAATCATGTGACTTCAAGTAGGGTCAGAACCATCTTTACTTTGTCGTTAGTGTTGGGAAGCTGAGGCTTCACCTCACTATGACAATTCCAAGCAATATGGCCTCCTCTTCCACACTTGTAGCACTTTCCACTTCCGTTCAAGCAGTTCCCCAGATAATTCTTCCCACATTTATTGCATGTGGTAAGTTGCATTTGCTTTCCACCTCTTCCCTGATCAAAAGACTTCCCTAAACTGGGCTCCAACGATCTCTTCTTTTCATTTGGTTTATGAGACCACTGTATCTCACCAAACTCCATCTCGACTTTCATAGCACTTCGAAATATTTCTTCATAGCTATCATAGTCCCTGTTGGCTAGATTCTTCCGTAGATGAGGTCGTAGTCCACCAAAGAATCTATCAACCTTCCCATTAGGGTCCATGACAAATCTTGAGGTATAACGGGAAAGCCTTGTGAAGTTCATATCATAGCTTCCGACAGATTCATTCTCCTTCTGCTTCAGCTCGAGAAACTCTTTCTCCATTCTCGTTCTCATGGAACAAGGGAAATACTTGTTAAAGAAAATTCCCTGAAATTCTTCCCACTCCATATCTTCTATCTCTCCTCATGGATTCATGTTTTTGATCAGTACCACCACTGATCAGATTCTCCCTCTAGGCGGTAAACAGCAAGGGTGACTTTTTCTTGTTCCGAACAATGAAGTACAGAAAAGATCTTTTCAATGGAGCTTATCCATTGTTCCGTAACCAATGGGTCAGTAGATCCACTGAATGTTGGCTGTCGTTGATGTATGAAGGACTCAATAGAGTGTTGTTCCCTTCGTGGTGAGGTCGGCCTCTCATCTTGATTCAAGTTATTACTCATAACTTGAGTCAGTTGGTTCATCATTTGCATAAATGTTTCCATTTCGGCTTCCATCGGAGGGCCGTCAGCACATGGTGCATTGCGGTCACTATCGGCACGGTTCCTCCTATTGCCCGCCATTTTCTAAAAGAATAAAACCTTAGTAAGAAACTTATTTCATTTATGAATCTTTTAACTAAGACTTCATGCTTAGACAATTACACTTTTCTATAATTCCTTCATAATGATTCATAAAAAGCTTGTGATTAACCAAACATATCCCCTGGGAGTGTCGTAACCAAGAGTACAGCAAGACCCGTTATCGTGCACCAGTTCCCGTTCGAGTCTAGCTCAAAGCGGTGTTTTCGGGTTTTACCCCTATGTACATCTGTGCCAGAGCCGCCTCTACCTGCTCATATCCAGACAGGGAAGTATTTGTTTGATAAACCACTTACTCAATACTTACCAAAATACCAGGAAGTTTTCCTATATTTAAACTTTTCTATAGGGTTCTTCCTAAAGTTTTTATATCCTAATTTCCACAAATAACTAAACCATCCTTTGATACCAACTATAGCATTCCGTCTTTTTATGACATAACATTCATTTCATTACACGGAACTGAGGATCGTTAAGGTTTAGTGTCTTGGAAACAAGGAACATAATACATGAAAAAAAAACATAAAACATTCTTCTTAAACACTTGAAAGGATTCTCCTTTAGTTCATCCTAGGTTCATTACTACATCTCATAACCTGGGTACATACGTCAAAAGAAAGGGTGAGCAGAAGGCCCAGTAAGGGAAACAAGAGAAACATTTTACATGTGAACTTGAGATACTTCAATAAGGAAATGAAAAGAACTTTAAGGCATGAGAAATAAATCATGACATACATCATAATAAAAATAACATTTTTTTCATAACTTGAAGATGTGGCTGCAACATTTAATATTGACAATCGTTTCGTTTCACCACGGTCCATCCCCAAGGTGTCGTTAAAAATTACCAAGGTTATTCACCAAGGCGTCGTTAAAATGGTCATCTCTAGAGATTAAGTCTTTACCCAATGCATTGGAGCGCTATCAGGGCGCACCCTTAAATTTGCATTTATAATCATGTGAGCCACATATATCATCATCAAACATTTCATAAATAACCCATATAGCATAAAATAAATGGGTTTCATTTCATAATCATAACATTTTAAAAACTGCTTTAAAGACATAATCTTTATGTTACTTTAAACCCACGAAAAGGGAAAGTGGGTCTCATGTATGTAAATCCCAGAATTTAAAATAGAACATTTTGATATATATGTGAATACCCTTGTAGAAATAAGAGCTTTGAGTATTCACTTTATAACATAAAATAATTTTGAGAAAAGAGAGAGGCATTTTGAGACGAAAATTCTGCAGCATAACGGCTATGTTTCGGGGTTTTAGAAAACAGTGAAAAGAGAGGGGACATGGGTCACCCACTCATAAATGATCCATAAAACAGTAGGGGACAGAATAATAAGGATATATGGACATGGTAATGAAATTTGAAGAACGTACCATTTGAAATGAAAAACATGGAAGGAAGGCAAAAATTAGATTTCTCTTATGAAAATTCGGCAGCCTAACGGCGTCACTTAAACTTTAATAAAAAAATGAATTGAAAAGATCAAATAGGGTCTCTCATAATATGATCATAAGAGATAAATATGATAGATATAGATATCATACCCCAACATAATAAAAAGTAATTTCAAAGACTTGACATGAAAATTGAACTTGAAAAATGAGAAGGGTGAAAGAATCACTTAAAAATTCGGCAGCCTAACGGCGTCACTTAAACATTCATAAAACGAAATGATGAGAGTAAGAGGGGATCTCTCATCATATAAACATGAAATTGCAGTAAGAGGAATATAAAAGAACATCCTCTCACATAAGAACATGGAGCATAAATGGAATGACATAAAGGAGATTACATGAAAAGAAAGAGAAAGGTCGGATCCCTTACCTTAAAACGTGACTCTTGAAACTCAACGTCTTGGACCTTGAGGGCTTGGGGGAACCTTGGGAGGACTCCTTGGAAGGTAAGGAGACCATAAATTCGTTGGGGGAGAGTTGGGAGTAAAACCTAAGGAGGAAAGGGTGGGTATTTATAGGGAAAGTGAGGGGACAAGGCATTAATGGCCAAGGGACACCTCATTAGTGGTTTTGGAAAAACCATGGTCTTGCCCATGGTATTTGCCCATGGTATTGGCCACTTGAGACACCTCATACCTTATCTTACTATTCATAATTCGACCATATTGAATATATACTTAATACATCATTTAATGATGTCATTAAACACCCATAACTTAAAAACTATATTTTCACTAATCATCAAAAATTCAACTTTCTCAGAATAATCCCAAAATTTTACCTTAACCAAATATCAATGCTCTGATTTCAAAAATGAAATCCATTTTATAAAAATAATTTTCTAAATATTTTTAATTAAATTTTTTAATTAAAAACACTATTCACCGAAAATTCATTTTTTTCAGAAAATTCCCAAAAATTACCTTAACATAATATCGATGCTCTAAGTTCAAAAATAAAGTCCTTTTTATAAAAATAATTTTCTAATTATTTTTAATTAAATTTTTAATTAAAAAACACTATTCATCCGAAAAAAATAATACTTGACTAATAATTTATGAAACCGTTATTTACCCATTTTATTGAATCACATTACTTAATCTAGGTGTCTAAATTATATTAAAACTTTCTTTGAGTGAAATTACTAATCCATTTGGTCCCATTACTAATCCTAAGCGTTAAATCACTATTCATAATTTACTATTCATCAAAAATTAAGTTAATCTTATTAGACTCCAAATTCCTTACTGAACACTTTTGTAGAAGACCATTTTTGGAAAATCATTACACATCATTAGTTATTTAGGGTTTTCATAAATATTTTAAAATATCATTTTTTTTCAAAATTCATCAATAAAATACATTCTAAAATTATCTGGACATTTGAAATTTCACAAACATCACTAAAGGAAGAGATCTCAATTTATTCACCTGAAAGGATTACACAAGGAAGTTAGGGTCTCGTCACATATCCCCTTATAACACCGGCATAAGACCTAAGTGTAAGGTGTGCTATGGTGAGAGAATCTGAGGGAGGCTCAGATAACATTTCCCTAGTAGTAATCTCTACTAACTTTAACTTATCCCGTAGGCATTTCCGTTCAAGATTGACACGCTGGAGTTCGGATTGGGCTTGGTCCAAAGTGAATCCCACAGATGCTACCTCCTTCCCAAGCTCTGATAAGTGGGCTTCATAAGGGTCGAGTCTACTGGATGAAGCCATCAACTCCTCTTTCTGCATTAACCATTAACATCTTATTAAATCATTAAGAGTAAGTTAATATACTACTCAAAAAGATTGGGTCGTTACAGTGTCCCTTTTCTATTGTATTACTAATAGATAGAGGTATTAGTACTGTTTAATAATTTAAGATGGATTTCAGATTTGTGTTGATAACACTTATTCTGGTAAAAAGTATATATTATCAGGGTTATGGGTTTTTTATTTTAATTTGTGATGTTATAATTGTTATAATTTTTCAGTAATTGAATAACATGTTTTTTGGAGTTCATTATTTACCGTATATTTCTAGCTCCCTTCTCATTGGGGATAGGTCATTGATTTAATTTTACTATTTTACAAACAGGTCAAGAGGAATTTCATGAATCTTATTTGTTATATAATATTATCATGATAACGAATACATTATTGTGATTTTTTTGAAATTAAATCGAAAATTCTTTATGTGTATTCGACAACAAAAATTCAATTTTACCAAATAATTTATTTATAGAATTACAGAAATAATACTTTCCCTAATAATATATTTGTGGAATTATACAAAATTGAGTTGATGTGTATATTTATTTCATTCACATGGTTGGTCATGTGGATATATAGTGAGGATTATTACTTAATCTTCATGAACATCAACTGTATTAACCCTGGTAGGTAAATATGGAACATAGTTCCCTTCTCATTGAAACCCTCATAGGTAGTTTTTAAATTGGTTTAATTATTTAGAGTGATATTAAAAAACTATAAAGTGTTTTACTATATTGCATGGAATAACAATTTTAATTACTAAAAAATGGAATTTATCTATGAAAGAAAACAATGAAATGACGATATGAATGTATTTTCACTCAATATGGTCATATTGATGTACCCTCTAGTGTGATGTTGATGAGTGAAAAATATTTATAGTAGGAAAGACCTTCAATGGTATTAATGTACATGAATAATTGGTGAGGGTCAGTTCTTATCATTCCAATGTTGATATAAAGATCCTTATAGAAGAGGTTCCTTATGAGGATTGATAGAGAGAATTTGGGCCTCATAGGCTAATCTTGATTGTTTTGGTGTGACACCCCAAGCTTACACAGTACGCTTCTCTTTGAATAATACAATAGCCTGTGTTGTATGAAACTTCGAGTTCTAACACACCGAAACCAATAAAATTAGTCATTATCAATAGTAATACCAACCTTTTGAAATTATATAAATTTTAACTTTTAAAATGGACTTCATTTTTGGATTCGGAGTATCGAAATTAGCCTAGGGTGAAATTTTGGTATTTTTCTGAAAACTTTCAATTTTTGATGAATAGTGAAAAACACTGAGTTATAGTTTAAAACTGAATTTTTATTTAAATAATTATTTAATTTAGATACATAGTACCTATATAAGTTTAATTTGATTCATTGAATTCAGTTTATAATAATTTTAGATATATAAAAATTTTGTTGAACTTTTCACCTTCTTTTACCCATCTCTTGGGAGAATTTTCAAATTCACATAAAATGTAATTTTACAGCATCTGTGAGTGGAATTTTGAAAATATGAGAGACACAGTTAATATCAAGGAGTAAAATGTGGTTCAATAAGATAAAAATAATTTTTGGTGAATAGTAACTCTTTACTTTTATTTACCATAGTTAAAAGTAAATAGGGTAATTAAGGGTAAAAATGAGTTTATTATTACCCTAACATATGTCTTAATTATATTGGATATGTATAATTAGACCGAAAACAACCTTAGGAATAAAATATGAACCTTTTTGATCCACTTGAATTAGATTATGACATTTATTATTATTTAATCCAAAGAATAGTTAAAAGAGATATAATCAATATCAAATTTCTAATACATTTTTAATATAGGGTTATGCATAAGATAAATTAGATTATAAATATTAATTAGAAAGCTAAAAATATTTCCTACATAATGATATTTTATTTATAATTTTTAGACATTAAATAGTTTAATTTATTTATGACACAATGGTGATGCAGTAATTACCTAATTAATGAAATATTAAAATAATTTATATTAAAAATATCAAAATAAATGTAATTTGAGTTTTTCATGAATTCCACTACTTTTACTATGTTAATATAACATATTAGGGTTTTTTAGAAAAAAAATTTCGAAGTAATAATGCTTTTATAAATTTAAAAAAAACAAAATACCAAATAGTGTCAAAATTGACATAAAATAAGTTTTTAAAAAATATTATATTTTTAATTGATATTCTATTCTTAAAAATATAAGGTTCGGCCAAATTACATAGATAATGTTATATATATTAATAATGAACCACTTGGGGTTATATTGGCTTGTTATAGATAGTTTAGTAATGATATAATATAAAAATACAAAGAGACATGGTAAATGTCATACTATTTAACTAAGAGTTAAATATAAATAATAATGTTAATATGGTGACCCAAACCGGTCTAAAATCTATTGGTTGAATGGTTTTTGACCCATCCCAACCTTAGCCATGAAATAAGTCACTTTGGAGCCATTATAAACCAAATATGAATTTATTATAAAATAATATTTGATGTTTTTCTAAGATGCCCCTCTCCCCTCTTATAAAAAGGCACTCCCCCTTCTCTCAAATTCATACTTTCAAAGCCTTTTGGTTCAGCCAAACCCTTTCCAAATATCTTTTCAACATTTCTCACTTCATCCTAGAGGACCTCCTTTGGTCAGAAATATAACGACTCATACTTTACATACATTGTTATTACTTCAGAATTGAAGAACACTTATTACAACATATAACAAAACCAGGAAAGGACCATATAGGTATAGTGTATTTAGAAACTGGGAAACATAAACAACTGGTTCATAAAGCATCTACTTTGCCTCCCATTTATTTCATCATATCTAGAGTCTCTTTTTGGCATGTCCTACTTAATAACCTTCTTCCTGACCTGGGGAAATAAAACATACAAAAGGGTGAGCTCAAATGCTCAGTAAGGGTAAACAAAAGAAATATCAATCACATCATATACATAAGAACATAACTTTTGGAAATCTTAACCTGCAAAAGAAATCATAATTTCATAACATGGGATAAATCATAGTAGTGAAATTTAATCCCAATAATCATAACCTAAAACATGAAACTTTTTGGAATACACACATATTCATATAGAATCATTTCTTATTATTCAAGACTCATTTCCAAGACTATCTTAGTGGACAAAGTCCATTTCTGAACTAAGTTCACTCCTCGTTTCAGTCCTGTTTCACTAAACCGGTTTAACCTGCCGTTCCAGCCATGTCTATCTCATGAGATATAAAATCTTTAACCAATGCATTGGAGGGAGATATAGGTCCCACCCATCTCATAATGATACCATTCTTATGTGTGCCACAAAATCATAAACCATACATCATAACATAACCCATGTAATAAAAATGGGAATCATAAAACAATTAATTAAGATAAAGGAATTCATAAAAATAATTCCATCACAACATAATCAAATCAATGTAATAATAGCGATAGAAATAGAACCCTTTATTATCTTAGATGGAAAATAATTTTGATAAAACACTTGAACTCCATTCTTGAGGAAAATATATGTTCTACTTCAAAAACACTTTTCCTTTCTTAACATGTCATAAAATTATAAAATAAAAGAATTTGATTAAAAATAAAATTGAAAACTTGTAATGGAAGCTTCTTGGAAATAATTTTTTAAATATCCATTCATTCCGTATAAGTTAAAAAAATATTCTTTTCGTACTTTTTTCGAAAAAGTCAAAAAGTACCTCGTACGAAAAATGACAAAAGATTCCTTTCATATCTTTTACTAAAAACTCACCGAAGGGTAAAAATGGATTTAATAAATTGTAGGTGAATGGAAATAATATTACATATTGAGGAACCATGGATGTGGATTATAAAATACACCCCAGTAAATACCTAAGTATAAACAATATCAGATAAATATGAGATTGGGATATTTTCCTTACCTTAGGTCCGATATTCTTTGTATGTGTCTGAACCTCCTATAGAATGATTAAATAATGTTATTGACTTATTCCAGAATCATAATTATTTTTATGATATCATATATGGTAATATTCTTACCTTCTTATTAGTAATATTTCATTACTAGTTGTTATTCGGGTGTTTATTACTTTTTGTTCTTATGCGTGTCTTGTCGAATAAATTCTTATTTTTATTTTTATTTTATTGATACCTCATTTCCAGAATGGTATTAGTGTAATATATATCATATTTATTCACTCAATTCATTTATGTAATCATTATTCAATGAAAATCATGTAGAACGAGTCGCATCACATCGTGGAGACAGTATTCCGTACGTACGCACGAGCGATGATATCGTTCCCATGATCGTGGAATTGAATTGGAGTGTATGTATACTATTTCAGAATCAATATCACTTTACAATAGTCATATATAGTCATTATTTACCCCATTATACCCATCCAAGTAAGGTGGTGGTGGAAAATAGATTACACCACGGTGTGGAGACGGTATTCCGTACGTACGCACGCGCGGTGATTTATTTTTCTATAGGATGGATAGATGGTGAAATAGGGTTGTTTCATACATATAATAACATATCAGTATATGAGTGATATGGATGTTATTACTTCATAATGAAACAACTAAATAAGAAGATGTGGAAGAAGAAATAAAGATGAAAGAATCGGTAACAGACATTACCTCTTCTTTGAAGTGCTTCTTTGAGACCTCCTTTTAGGGCACTAAAATAGGTCTTTGAAGAATACCAAAACCTATAGGATGTTTCTAGGGAAGTTTAGAGGAGAAATTGGTAGTTTTTGGCCGATATTGAAGGCTCAAAGTGGTGTGAGGAAGAGGGGGAGGAGGTGCCCTTCTATAAGGGAGGAGAGGGGCTCCTTTGGAAAAACTAAAAATATTATTTTATTATAAAGTCATGTTTGGTTTTAAATAGCTCCAAATTGATTTATTTAGAATCTAAGGTGTGGAGTGGTCTAAATCATCTCATCCAATAGAATTTAGAAAAGTTTAGGTTCCTATTTTAACCTTATCATTTATATTTATCATTAAGTTAAATAATTTTACTTTTACCGTGTCTTCTTGTGTTCTTATACTATAAGGTTAATAAACTCACTATAACAAGCCAAACGAACCCCAAGTTTTTTATTATTAATATATATAACCTTATATAAGTCATTTTTCTGAAAATTAGATTTTTAGGACTAAAATAATAATTAATAATATAATATTTGTTTTAAAAACTATTTTATGTCAATTTTGACACTATTTAGTAATTGATTTTTTTGAAAATCATAACAGAATGATTAGTTCGAAAAAAAGTTAATTAACTCAATAATAACATTTCATATTAACCTATAAAATTATTTTAATTCATAAAAAGTCTCAAATTACATTTATTTGGGTATTTATAACATCAATTATGTCAATATTTTATTAATAAGATAATTACTGCATCATCTTTGTTTCATACATAAATTAAATTATTTAAAGTCTAAAAATTACAAATAAAATATAATTATGTAGTAAATATATTTATCTTTCTAATGAATATTTATAGTCGAATTTATCTTATGTATAACCCTATATTAAAAATGATATACTTATTAAACTTTGATTTTAACTATTTTAACCCTTCTTTAAATAAATTAATAATAAATGTCCTAATCTAATCCAAGTGGGCCTAAATGGTCATATTTTATTACTAAGTTTTTTTTTGGTAGAATTACACTTGTCCAATAGAATTAGGACATGTGTTAGGGTAATAATAATATCATTTGTACCCTTAATTACCCTATTTACTTTTAACCATGGTAAAAAAAAGTAAAAAGTTACTATTCACCAAAAATTATTTTCATCTCATTGAACCACATTTTACTTACTGATATCAACCGTGTCTCTCAGATTTTTTGAAATTCCACTCACATAAGCGGTAAAATTAAGTTTTATGAAAAATTCAGTTTTTTTAACTACCACTTAGTGGTTTCACTATTCATCAAAAATTAAAAGTTTTCAGAAAAATAACAAAATTTCACCCTAGGCTAATTTTGATATTCCGAATCCAAAAATGAAGTCCATTTTAAAAAATAAAATTTATAAAATTTCAAAAAGTGGTTATTACTATTCATAACGGCTAGTTTTAATAATATTTTAATAGAATATCATTGTTTAGTGAAACTCGGTATTGTGTACGACACAAGCTATCGAGGATGGTCGCGATTGTGTGTAAAGAAAGTCAAGAAAGTGATGTGTGTAGTGAAAGATTCCTTTGATGATTTATATAAAACAAAATATTTCCCATAAAAGTCTCAGGTGTTACATTCTACCCCCCTTAAAATGAATTTCGCCCTCAAAATTTGTCACTTTGTAACAAACAGATGAGGATACCTCTCCCTCATCATATCCTCAAGCTCCCATGTATCTTCTTCTAATTGGTGGTTCCTCCATAAAACTTTCACCAAACAAGTGTTCTTGTTTCATAGGACTTTTTCGCTACGATCCAGAATCTCTATCAGCTGTTCTTCATAAGAAAGATCTTGCTCCGGCGATACAACTTCTGATCTGAGTACATGTGAAGGATCAGGTATGTTCTTTCTCAAGAGAGATACATAGAACACATCGTGAACTTGAGAGTGATTTGGTGGAAGTTCCAATCGGTAAGCTACCATCCCAACATGATCCAGTATTTTGAAAGGACCGATATATCTAGGGCTCAACTTCCCCTTCTTTCCAAATCTCATGACCCTATTCCAGGGAGATATTCGTAAGAACACTTTATCACCCACTTCAAACTCTAGGTCTTTTCTTCGGTTGTCGGAATAACTTTTCTATTGACTTTGAGCTACTCTTATGTGCTGTTGAATATATCTGACCTTTTCTACCATTTCATCAACGAGATCAGGTCCTAATAGCTTTCTTTCCCCAACTTCATCCCAGCATGTTGGAGTCCTGCATTTCATTCCATAGAGAGCTTCATAAGGAGCCATCTGAATACTTGAGTGAAAGCTATTATTATAAGAAAATTCCACCAAAGGTAGGTGTTGATCCCAAACACCTTTCAAATCCATAGATCAAGCTCTCAACATATCTTCTAGAGTTTGAATTGTTCTCTCAAACTGATCGTCTGTCTGAGGATGATAAGCAGTGCTAAAACTCAACTCTATATCTAGAGTATGCTAAAGACTTCGCCAAAACTTTGAGGTAAACCTCGGATCCCGATCAGATATAATAGAAAGTGGCACTCCATGTAATCTTACCACTTCCATTACATATATCCTGGAAAGCTCATCCAGAGAGAAATCCTCTCTAATAGCGATGAAGTGTGTAGACTTTGTAAGACGATCAACTATGACCCAGATAGCATTATTGCCTTTGGATGTTTTAGGAAGTCTGTTGACAAAGTCCATAGTGATGTTTTTCCATTTCCATTCGGGTATGGGTAATGGTTGTAACATCCCCTTAGACTTCTGTCTCTTAGCTTTAACTTGCTGACAAACCAAGCATCAAGAGACATATTCAACAACATCTCTTTTCATGCCATCCCACCAAAAGTACTCTTTTAGGTCCCTATACATCTTCGTGCTTCCAGGATGAATAGAGAATGAAGAACTATGAGCCTCATCCAGCAGCTCCTTCTTTAATTCAGGGATGGGAGGAACACAAACCCGATTCCTTAACTTTATTATCCCATCACAATCAAGGTTGAATTCAGGAACATTTCTCACCTTCTTTTGTAACTCTACATCTTCTTTCTTTGCCTCTTTAATCTTCACATGTATAAGTGGTTGAACATTCATTTGAGAAAGATATGATTTTTCCCCTTTCATTATAATTCCAAGATCCATCCATTGTAAATCCATAAATATTGGATCTTTTGTGATCCTCATCATGGATAATCTGGCATGGTCTTGTCGACTTAATGCATCTGCCACCTTGTTTTCTTTCCCAGGGTGGTAATGGATTGAGTAGTCGTAATCCTTAATCAGCTCCAACCATCTTCTTTGGCTCATATTCAGATCCTTTTGTGTGAAAATATACTTTAAACTTTTATGATCAGTATAAATGTCACACCTTTCTTCATAAAGATAATGCCTCCAAATCTTTAATGCAAAGATTACCACAGTTAACTCCAAATCATGAGTTGGGTAATTTTGCTCATGTATTTTCAACTGTCGTGAGGCATAAGCTATCACCATATCATTTTTCATAAGAACACACCCCAAACCCTTCTTGGATGCATCAGTGTAGATCACAAACCTTTCTCCACTACAAGGTAGTGTGAGCACATGTGCACTGGATAACCTTCTTTTCAACTGCTTGAAATTCTATTCACAATCCTCCGTCTAAACAAACTTAACTCCTTTCTGAGTCAACTTGGTGAGTGGAGTAGATAATCATGAAAAATATTTCACAAAACATCGATAATATCCAGCCAAACCAAGAAAACTTCGGATCACAGTCACTGTTGTTGGTCTCGACCATCTTTTGATAACCTCTATTTTTGCTGGATCCACAGATATCCCCTATTTTGAGATTATGTGACCCAAAAAATGAAACTTTTTGAATCCAAAATTCACACTTGGTAAATTTTTCATAAATATTATCTTTTCTCAGGGTCTTTGATATAATTCTCAAGTGATCTTGATGTTCTTCCTTGCTCTTTGAATAGACAAGAATATCGTCTATAAAGACTACCACAAACTAATCAAGATAATCTCTAAATACTATATTCATCAGATCCATAATGATAGCAGGGGAATTAGTAAGACCAAATGGCATCACTATAAATTCATATTGTCCATACCTTGTACAGAAAGCCATCTTTGGTATATCCTCCCTTTTGACCCTTAATTGATGAACCCTGAATGAAGATCAATCTTGGAAAAGTATTGAGATCCGCGTAGTTGGTCAAATAAGTCATCAATGTGTGGTAGAGGATATTTGTTCTTGATAGTGATCTTGTTAAGTTCTCGATAATCAATGCAGAGTCTCATTGATCCATCTTTCTTCTTAACAAACAGAACAGGTGCTCCTAAAGGTGACGCACTAGGGCGTATGAACCCCTTATCAAGATTCTCTTGGAGTTGCTTCTTCAATTCCTAAAACTCAATTGGGGCCATTCTATAATGTGTCTTTGAAATAGGCAAAGAACCTGCTACGAGTTCTATTGAAAACTCAACTTCACGATTTGGTGGAAGACCCAGTAATTCCTCCGGAAAGACATCATCAAACTCCCGTACAATGGGCATATTCTTAATCGTGATTTTCTCACCAACCATTTGAGATAAATAACCTTCATTTAGTGGAATCAATACCCATAACATGGAAGAAATTTCCACTAGAAGGTTATGTTCATCCTTGCATCGATAGACGATCATAGATTGATCTGGAATATGAAATGTGACTTCCCTTCTTTGGAAATTGATATAAGCTCAATGTAGAGAAATTCAATCCATGCCAAGAATCACATCAAATTCCACTATAGGAATGATCACAAGATTTTCAGGAAGCACTTTCCCACAAACTTCAATCGCAGAAGAATTATAAACTTTTGATGCGGCTGTTGTTCCATTAGGGGTTGTCACAGCTAACTCAACGTCTAATTGTTGAGGTAATATGGTGATATCCTTAGAAAATTCTTCAGAAATAAAAAAGTGGGTGGATCCAGAATCAAATAAAACATTTTCTACTTTAGAGTGGATGGTAAGTGTACATTTCGCTACATCGTTATCGTACTCCACATCACTGATAGAAATTACATGTTACTTTCCTTTGTCTTTAGCCTTAAGAGTTTGTTGACGTTGACCATCACCATCAACCCTTGGATTTAGGCATTGATTGGCATAATTCCCCATCTCCTTGCACTTGAAACATTGAAGTGTAGTAGGTTCATTCTATGTATCCTTTCCTTTGTTTGCATCATTAGACATCTGCTTCCCATCATTGCGGCATTCAAATGCCCTATGACCTTCCTTTCCACATTTGAAACATTTACTTATCCCTTTAAGACAACTCCCTCCATGTTTCTTTCCACACTTTGAGCATAAGGGAAAGCTCATCTTCTTTTCAGTGTGCTCTTTAGATTTTCCTTTGAATTCCATTTTCCTCTTCTTATCAAACCCATATCACTGATGGGTTACTCCAATCTCCATCTCGACTTTGAGAGCACATCGAATGATTTCCTCGTAGCTATTGAAGTCCCTTATGGATAACGCCCTTCAAAGACTTTGTTTTAAGCCACTAAAGAATTGATCGATCATACTCTCAGGTTGGATAATAATACCATAAGCATACCTTGCAAGTCTTGTAAAATTTTCTTCATAGGTAAAAACTGATTCATCATCATTTTTCTTCAGTTCAAGAAACTCCTTCTACATCTTTGTTCAAAGAATACGAAGGAAGTACTTATTGAAAAATAAGTTCTTGAACTCGTCCCATTACATGGACTCAATTTCATCCCTTTTCCTCATATTCTTAATAAGATTCCACCGTTGATCAGCATCACCTTCCAAACGATACACTGCTAAGACGACTTTATCATGTTCAGAACATTGAATAACTGAAAATATCTTTTCAGTAGTACTAATCCATTGTTCAGCAACTAATGGATACATAGACCCGCTGAATGAAGGTGGACGCTATCTCATGAAGGATTCAACAGAATGTTGCTCCTTCCTTTGCTCGTTTGGAAGTCCTACATGATTCATAGCTTGAGAATGTTGTGTGAGCATGGCTACTAGATTTTTCATTCCAGCTCCCATAACATTTGGTTGCTCAGGGGGACAATCATTTCATTGCCCGTCTCATTCCACATTAACATTGTTCCTTCGGGTTCCAGCCATTGACTAAAACCAATAAGAATAGTGTGAGCAACACTAATTATAATAGGAAAACCACATAATCAAGAATAAAATTTCACACTTAAGGTCTTATCCTAGGTTATTCATGGACATTTCTAAAACACTAAGATTGTGTTCTATGCATAGACTTATAATTAGGGTTCTAACTAAGGCTTTCACATCCTAGTTTCCAACGGTTGACTATACATTTCCTCTTATACCAACTATAACGACCCATACTTTACATACATTGTTATTACTTCAGAAATGAAGCACACTTATTACAACATATAATGAAACTAGGAAAGGACCGTATAGGTATAGTGTATTTAGAAACTGGGAAACATAAACAACGGGTTCATAAAGCGTCTACTTTGCCTCCCATTTATTTCATCATATCTAGAGTCCCTTTTTGGCATATCCTACTTAATATACTTCTTCCTGACCTGGAGAAATAAAACATATAAAAGGGTGAGATCAAATGCTCAGTAAGGGTAAACAAAATAATTATCAATCACATCATATACATAAGAACATAACTTTTGGAAATCTTAACCTGCAAAAGAAATCATAATTTCATAACATGGGATAAATCATAGTAGTGAAATGTAATCACAATAATAATAAATTAAAACATGAAACTTTGTGTCATACACACATAATCATAGACAATCATTTCTTATTAGTCAAGACTCACTACCAAGACTATCTTAGTGGACAAAGTCTATTTCTGAACCGAGTTCACTCCTCGTTTCAGTCATGTTTCACTGAACCGGTTTAAACTGTCGTTCCAGCCATGTCTATCTCATGAGATATAAAATATTTACCCAATTCATTTGAGGGAGATATAGGTCCCACCCATCTCATAATGATACCATTCTTATGTGTGCCACAAAATCATAAACCATACATCATAGCATAACCCATGTAATAAAAATGGGAATCATAAAACAATTCATATAAGATAAAGGAATTCATAAAAATAATTCCATCACAACATAATCAAATCAATGTAATAATAGGGATAGAAACATAACCCTTTATTATCTTAGATGGAAAATAATTTTGATAAAACACTTGAACTCCATTCTTGAGGAAAATATCATTTCTACTTCAAAAACACTTTTCCTTCCATAACATGTCATACAATTATAAAATAAAAGAAGTTGATTAAAAATAAACTTGAAAACTTGTAATGGAAGCTTCTTGGAAATAATGTTTTAAATATCCATTCATGCCGTATAAGTTAAAAAAACATTCTTTTCGTAGTTTTGTCGGAAAAGTCAAAAAGTACCTCGAACGAAAAACGACAAAAGATTCCTTTCATATCTTTTACTAAAAACTCCCCGAAGGGTAAAATTGGATTTAAGAAATTGTAGGTGGATGGAAATAATATTAAATATTGAGGAAACATGGATGTGGATTATAAAATAAACCCCAGTAAATACCAAAGTATAAACAATCTCAGATAAAAATGAGATTGTGATATTTTCCTTACCTTAGGTCCGATATGCTCTGTACGTGTCCAAACCTCCTCTATAATTATTTAAATAATGTTATTGACTTATTCCAGAATCATACTTATTTTTATGATGTCATATATGGTCATATTCTTAGCTTCTTATTAGTAATATTTCATTACTACTTGTTATTCGGGTGTTTATTACTTTTTGTTCTTATGCATGTCTTGTCGAATAAATTCTTATTTTTATTTTTAGTTTATAGATACCTCATTACCATAATTTTATTACTGTAATATATATCATATTTATTCACTAAATTCATTTAAGTAATCATTATGCAATGAAAATCATGTAGAACAAGTCGCATCACATCGTGGAGACGGTATTCCGTATGTACGCACGAGCGATGATATCGTTCCCATGATCATGGAATTGTATTAGAGTGTATGTATACTATTTCAGAATAAATATCACTTTACAATAGTCATATATAGTCATTATTTACACCATTATACCCATCCAAGTAAGGTGGTGGTGGAAAATAGATTACACCACGGCGTGGAGACGGTATTCCATACGTACACACGCGTAGTGATTTCGTTTTCCGTAGGATGGATAGACGGTGAAATAGGGTTGTTTCATACTTATAATAACATATCAGTATATGATTTATACTGATGTTATTACTTAATAATGAAAAAACTAAAGAAGAAGAAGTGGAAGAAGAAATAAATATGAAAGAATCGGTAACGGACATTACCTCTTCTTTGAAGTGCTTCTTTGAGACCTCCTTTTAGGGTACTAAAATAGGTGTTTGAAGAAGACCAGAACCTCTAGAATGTTTCTAGGGAATTTTAGAGGAGAAATCCGCAGGGGTTGGCTGAGCTTGAAGGCTCAAAGTGGTGTGAGGAAGAGGGGGAGGAGGTTCCCTTTTATAAGGGAGGAGAGGGGCTCCTTTGGAAAAACTAAAAATATTATTTTATTATAAAGTCATGTTCAGTATTAAATAGCTCCAAATTGATTTATTTCGAATCTAAGGTGAGGATGGGTCTAAATCATCTCAACCAATATAATTTATACAAGTTTAGGTTCCTATTTTAACCTTATCATTTAGATTTATCATTAAGTTAAATAATTTTACTTTTACCGTGTCTTCTTGTGTTCTTATACTATAAGGTTAATAAACTCACTATAACAAGCCAAAAGAACCCCAAGTTGTTTATTATTAATATATATAACCTTATTTAAGTCATTTTTCCAATACTTTTATTTTTAGTAATAAAATAACAATTAATAATATAATATTTGTTTTAAAAACTAATTTATTTCAATTTTGACACTATTTATTAATTGATTTTTGTGAAAATCATAACAGAATGATTAGTTCGCAAAAAAGTTAATTAAATCAATAATAACATGTCATATTAACCTATAAAATTAGTGGAATTCATAAAAAGTCTCAAATTACATTTATTTGGGTATTTATAACATCAATTATGTCAATATTTCATTAGTAAGATAATTACTGCATCATATTTGTGTCATAAATAAATTAAATTATTTAAAGTCTAAAAATTACAAATAAAATATCATTATGTAGGAAATATTTTTATCTTTCTAATGAATATTTTTAATCGAATTTATCTTATGTATAACCCTATATTATAAATGATATACTTATTAAACTTTGATTTTAACTATTTTAACCCTTCTTTAAATAAATTAATAATAAATGCCCTAATCTAATCCAGCTGGGCCTATGTCACATACAAGACATATTTTAAAGGTATTTTTCATTTAATTTACATCCTTTCTTTGTTTTTTGGGTTTCCCTAGGTTTTAGGGAGGAATAGATGAGTATTCATGAATTGGGCCAAACCGTGAGCCCAATTCCAGATTAAAAAAAAAATGTATCTTTTATAACTTTTTCATTTTTCAACATTTTTCATCCATTAAAATTCCTAATTGACCTTACCTAACCTATTAACACCACCAAGGTAATTTGGAGCTTTTATAAATCCATAACCAGGGGTTATTTGGGTTTTTGTCTAAGGGGTTGGGCCTCCCCGAAAGCCCAATTCCTGTTTTAAAAATAAAATTTGATTTTGTTATAACTTATTCAATATTTGGAATTTTTAGGTGATTCCAAGTCTCAATCAAGACCAAGTAACCCAGAAGCGCGTCTGAACTCTCTCCCACCCATTTGGAGCTCTGTAGAATCGCGATTTTGTGCAGATCTTCATAGGGTTCCTCAAATCGCCCAGATTTGAAGAGGTAAAGTATTTCTTTCATAAATCTCTCATTCTCAATATTTTTCCTCCATTCCAGTTCCTAAATGAGATAATACATCTTTTTCGAACGTACCCTAAATTTGGGCTCTTTTAAATTTCATATACTGGAGTTTTGGAGTGATTACTTCAAGATACTTCAAGTAAATGAGCCCTTTTCTTTCCTCTTTCAAATTAATTTGGGTTTAACTCATTGTTCTTAGGGTTTCTTCGGTTATAATTGAGTTTACTAATGTTCAGAAACTAGGATTTCGAACCTAGGGTTTAACTTTGGGATTTCTTGGCCAATTTGTGTGGTTTTAGGATTGATCTAGTTCTCTCTTGGTGCGGCGGGGGTGCGATTTGATTTCGCACGGAGATTCAAGGGGTTTTGTTAATTTGGTAGGTGATTCCATTGTGTGTGCAATTTTTGTGAATTAGCTTGCTGTTTTGCATGGTACTCTAATGTTTATTTCACTTGAATGTTTCTGTAAAAATTGGTTTTAGTTTCATTTATAATTCAAATGAATTTTAAGTTCCAATTTTTGGTGAAATTGAGGGTTTTCCATTCAAATCTTTTATTGGTTCATTTTGGGATACCCCATAACTGAATTTTTTGTTTCATTAAAGGGTTATGAACTTCAATTTGGTTTTAATATCTTACAAGTATTATCATAGTGTGAAAGGTGGATATCTTAAAGATCTTTGGGTGAAAAACAATGTGATGTTTTGAGAGGTTGTTTTATTGGAAATAAAATTATTTTATTGTGTGTTTTAAATGGTATAAAATGTGTGTATCTACTGTACAATTTGTTTGTGACAGTAGTGATATTTTATATGAAAATGGATGTGTATTGTTTGCTGAAATTGTTTGAGCACAAAAGGGGAAGCCCGGGTACTTAGGTGGGGCGGATTTGTACTAGTACGGCTAGTGGATCGGATGGGTTTTGTCCATGTTCCACTTAGCATCTGGATAACGACAACTCTAACTAAACTATTTGGATGATGATTGTGGACCACTAGGTTATGGGTATGTTCCCTACTAGTGGCTCGTGCACGAGAACGGATTTTTCTATGGTTACTCTACACCGAGGTACGAGGTACATAGGGCCCGAGACAACCTAGTGCTTAGGGGTGTTCCTGATTTTGATGCTCATAGAATTTGTGGTATTTACCCTTGTTGTGGGTTGTTTTTGGCAGTACATTACAGTAGCTCACATGTCTATTTAATGTGCTAACATTCTGAAATTATCGGATTGAAAACTATTTTCATTTGAAAGTTGCATTTCTTTGAATTTTAACACTGTTTCACCTTGTGTATTAAAATTGCTTGTTTTGTTCACATTGTATTGCATACTCTTTGGAATAAACTAGTGGTATCCTATTGGGCTTAGGCTCACACCCTACTTACACCCCTTGGGTGTAAGTAGACCTGCTTATGCTTGACTCGGGTAAAGGGAAGGCTAAGGGTGATGGCGGTTCGGGATGTTAGTACCCATCATTGGGGCGGAGTTGCGGGGATGGCTTGTGTGTGATGATCCCCTTGTCTTGTGGAGTCCATGGGGATGTCTTTATGTTGTCATTATTTGTTTTTAGACCACTTGTAGTGTCTTTAAACTTATGTATTCAGATCTGGTTTTGTTAAGAATTGTTTAGCATGAAAATTTCAGATTTTAATAATTGATTGTTTTTTTATGATTTATGCTGTCATACTCGGGTAAATCGTTCCCAAACCAGATTTGTTTGATACCCGGGCACTTGTGCCAGCCCGTGGGGATAGGGAACGCCCTTCGGGCCTTACCACGGGCCAGGTTTGGTGCCGTTAATGGTGGCGACCAGATCCGGTTCGTGACAGCCTAAATGGTCATATTTTATTCCAAAGGTAGTTTTTGGTCGTATTACACTTGTCCAATAGAATTAGTACATGTGTTAGGGTAATAATAATATCATTTTTACCCCTAATTACCCTATTTACTTTTAACCATGGTAAAAAAAGATAAAAAGTTACTATTCACCAAAAATTATTTTCATCTCATTGAACAACATTTTACTTACTGACATCAACCGTGTCTCTCAAATTTTTTGAAATTCCACTCACAGAAGCGGTAAAATTAAATTTTATGAAAAATTTAGTTTTTTTAACTACCACTTAGTGGTTTCACTATTTCTCAAAAATTAAAAGTTTTCAGAAAAATACCAAAATATCACCCTATGGTAATTTCGATATTCCGAATCCAAAAATGAAGTCCATTTTGAAAAATAAAAATTATAAAATTTCAAAAAGTGGTTATTACTATTCATAATGGCTAGTTTTAATAATATTTTAATAGCATATCGTTGTTTAGTGAAACTCGGTATTGCGTACGAAACAAGCTATCGAGGAAGGTCGTGATTGCATGTAAAGAAAGTCAAGCAAGTGATATGTGTAGTGAAATATTCCTTTGATGATTTATATAAAACAAAATATTTCTCATAAAAGTCTCGGGTGTTACATTCTACCCCCCTTAAAATGAATTTCTCCCTCGAAATTCGTCACTTTGTAAAAAACAGATGATGATACCTATCCCTCATCATATCCTCAATCTCCCATGTAGCTTCTTCTAATTGGTGGTTCCTCCATAAAACTTTCACCAAATGAGTGGTCTTGTTTCGTAGGACTTTTTCGCTACAATCTAGAATCTCTATCGGTTGTTCTTCATAAGAAAGATCTTGCTCCAGCGGTACAACTTCTGATCTGAGTACATGTGAAGGATCAGGTATGTACTTTCTCAGGAGAGATACATGGAACACATCGTGAACTTGAGAGAGATTCGGTGGAAGCTCCAATCGGTAAGCTACCTTCCCAACATGATCCCGTATTTCGAAAGGACCGATATATCTAGGGCTCAACTTCCCATTCTTTCCAAATCTCATGACCCTCTTCTAGGGAGATATTCGTAGGAACACTTTATCACCCACTTCAAACTCTAGGTCTTTTCTTCGGTTGTTGGAATAACTTTTCTGTGGACTCTGAGCTGCTCTTATGTGTTTTTGAATAGATCTGACCTTTTCTGCCATTTCATCAACGAGATCAGGTCCTAATAGCTTTCTTTCCCCAAATTCATCCCAGCAAGTTGGAGTCCTACATTTCATTCCATAGAGAGCATCATAAGGAGCCATCTGAATACTGGAGTGAAAGCTATTATTATAAAAAAATTCCACCAAAGGTAGGTGTTGATCCCAACAACCGTTGAAATCCATAGAGCAAGCTCTCAACATATCTTCTAGAGTTTGAATTGTTCTCTCAGACTGACCATCTGTCTGAGGATGATAACCAGTACTGAAACTCAACTCTGTATCCAGAGTATGCTGAAGAATTTGCCAGAACTTTGAGGTAAACCTCGGATCCCGATCAGATATAATAGAAAGTGGTAATCCATGCAAACTTAACACTTCCTTTGAATATATCCTTTCAAGATGATCCAGAGAGAAATCCTCTCTAATAGTGATGAAGTGTGCAGACTTTGTAAGATGATCAACTATGACCCAGATAGGATTATTTCCTTTGGATGTTTTAGGAAGTCCGGTGACAAAGTCCATAGTGATGTTTTCCCATTTCCATTCGGGTATGGTTAATGGTTGTAATATCCCCTTAGACTTTTGTCTCTCAGCTTTAACTTACTGACAAACCAAGCATCGAGAGACATACTCAGCTACATCTCTTTTCATTCCATCCCACCAGAAGTACTCTTTCAGGTCTCTATACATCTTCATGCTTCCAGGATGAATAGGGAATGAAGAACTATGAGCCTCATACAGCATCTCCTTCATTAATTCGGGGATGGGAGGAACACAAACCTGATTCCTGAACTTTATTATCCCATCACAATCAAGGTTGAATTCAGGAACATTTCTCACCTTCTTTTGTAACTCTACATCTTCTTTCTGTGCCTCTTTAATCTTCACATGTATATATGGTTGAACATTCATTTGAGAAAAATACGATTTTCCCCTTTCATTATAATTCCAAGATCCATCCTTTGTAAATACATAAATATTGGATCTTTTTTGATCCTCATCATGGATAAACTGGCATGGTCTTGTCGACATAATGCATCTGCCACCGTGTTTTCTTTCCCTGGGTGGTAATGGATTGAGCAGTCGTAATCCTTAATCAGCTCCAACCATCTTCTTTGGCGCATATTCAGCTCCTTTTGTATGAAAATATACTTTAAAATTTTATGATCAGTATAAATGTCACACCTTTCTCCATAAAGATACTGCCTCCAAATCTTTAATGAAAAGATTAACGCAGCTAACTCCAAATCATGAGTTGGGTAATTTTGCTCATGTATTTTCAACTGTCGTGAGGTATAATCTATCATCATATCATTTTGCATAAGAACACACCCCAAACCCTTCTTGGATGCATCACTGTAGATCACAAACCTTTCTCCACTACAAGGCAGTGTGAGTACAGGTGCACTGGATAACCTTCTTTTCAACTCTTTAAAATTCTCTTCACATTCCTCTGTCCAAAAAAACTTAACTCCTTTCCGAGTCAACTTGGTGAGTGGATTAGATAATCGTGAAACATCTTTCACAAAACGTCGATAATATCCAGCCAAACCAAGAAAACTTCGGATCTCAGTCACTATTGTTGGTCTCGACCATCTTTTGATAACCTCTGTTTTTGCTGGATCCACAGATATCCCCTCTTTTGAGATTATGTGACCCAAAAATGAAACTCTTTGAAGCCAAAATTCACACTTGGTAAATTTGGAATAAAGCATCTCTTTTCTCAGGGTCTTTAATATAATTCTCAAGTGATATTCATGTTCTTCCTTGCTCATTGAATAGACAAGAATATCGTCTATAAATACTACCACAAACTGATCAAGATAGTCTCTAAAGACTCTATTCATCAGATCCATGAAGATAGCAGGGGCATTAGTAAGACTAAATGGCATCACTATAAATTCATAGTGTCTATACCTTGTACGGAAATCCGTCTTTGGTATATCCTCCCTTTTAACACTTAATTGATAATATTCTGAACGAAGATAAATCTTGGAAAAGTATTGAGCTCCACGTAGTTGGTCAAATAAGTCATCAATGCATGGGAGAGGATATTTGTTATTGATAGTGATCTTGTTAAGTTCTCGATAATCAATTCAGAGTCTCATTGATCCATCTTTCTTCTTAACAAACAGAACAGGTGCTCCCCAAGGTGACGCACTAGGGCGTATGAACCCCTTATCAAGATTCTCATGGAGTTTCTTCTTCAATTCCTACAACTCAATTGGGGACATTCTATAAGGTTTCTTTGAAATAGAAAAATCACCTGGTATGAGTTCTATTGAAAACTCAACTTCACGATTTGGTGGAAGACCCGGTAATTCCTCCAGAAAGACATCATCAAACTCTCGTATAATGGTCATATTATTAATCGTGAGTTTCTCACCAACCATTTGAGATAAATAACCTTCATTTAGTGGAATCAATGCCCATAAAATGGAATAAATTTCCACTGGAAGGTTATGTTCATCCTTGCATCGATAGACGATCATAGATTGATCTGGAATATGAAATGTGACTTCCCTTCTTTGGAAATTGATATGATCTCCATGTAGACAAATGCAATACATGCAAAGAATCACATCAAATTCCACTATAGGAAGGATCACAAGATTTGCAGGAAGTAATTTCCCACAAACTTCAATCGGAGAAGAATTATAAACTTTTGATGCGACTATTGTGCCATTAGGGGTTATCACAGCTAAATCAATGTCTAATTGTTGAGGTAATACGGTGATATCCTTAGAAAATTCTTCAGAAATAAAATAGTGGGTGGATCTATAATAAAATAAAACATTTGCTACTTTAGATTGGATGGTAAGTGTACCTTTAACCACATCGTTATCATACTCAACATTGTTGATAGAAATTGCATGTGACTTTCCTTTGTCTTTAGCCTTAAGAGTTTGTTGATGTCGACCATCATCATCAACCCTTGGATTTGGGCATTGATTGGCATAATGCCCCATCTCCTTTCACTTGAAACATTGAAGTGTAGTAGGTTCATTCTTTGTATCCCTTCCTTTGTTTGCATTATTAGAAATCTTCATCCCATCATTGCGGCATTCAAGTGCTCTATGACCTTCCTTTCCACATTTGAAACATTTAATTGTCCCTTTAAGACAACTCCCTCCATGTTTCTTTCCACACTTTGAGCATAAGGTAAAGCTCATCTTCTTTTCAGTGTGCTCTTTATATTTTCCTTTCAATTCCATTTTCCACTTCTTATCAAACCCATATGACTGATGGGTTACTCCAATCTCCATCTTGACTTTGAGAGCACATCAAATGATTTCCTCATAGCTATTGAAGTCCCTTATGGCTAACGCCCTTCGAAGACTTGTTTTTAAGCCACTAAAGAATCGATCGATCTTACTATCAGGTTGGATAATAATACCAGATGCGTACCTTGCAAGTCTTGTAAAATTTTCTTCATAGGTACCAAAAGATTCATCATCTTTTTGCATTAGTTCAAGAAACTCTTTCTCCATCTTTGTTCGGAGAATACGAGGGGAGTAATTATTGAAAAATAAGTTCTTGAACTCGTCCCATTCCATGGACTCAATTTCATCCCTTTACCTCGTATTCGTAATAAGATTCCACCATTGATCAGCATCACCTTACAAACGATACACTACTAAGATGAATTTATCATGTTCAGAACATTGAAGAACTGAAAATATCTTTTCAGTAGTACCAATTCATTGTTCAGCAACTAATGGATCAGTAGAACCGCTGAATAAAGGTGGACGTTGTCTCATGAAGGATTCAACAGAATGTTGCTCCTTACTTTGATCATTTGGAAGTCTTACATGATTCATAGCTTGAGAAAGTTGTGTGAGCATGGCTACAAGATTTTGTATTCAAGCTCCCATAATGTTTGGTTGCTCAGGGGTACAATCATTGCATTGCCCGTCACATTCCGCATTAACACGGTTCCTTCGGGTTCCAGCCATTGACTAAAACCAAGAAGAATAGTGTGAGCAACACAAATTATAATAGGAAAACCACATAATCAAGAATAAAATTTCACACTTAAGGTCTTATCCTAGGTTATTCATGTCCATTTCTAAAACACTAATATTGTGTTCTATGCTTAGACTTATCCTTATGGTTCTTACTAAGGCTTTCACATCCTAGTTTCCAAAGGTTGACTATACCTTTCCTCTGATACCAACTATAACGAACCATACTTTACATACATTGTTATTACTTCAGAATTGAAGCACACTTATTACAACATATAACAAAACCATGAAAGGACCGTATAGTTATAGTGTCTTTAGAAACTGGGAAACATAAACAATTGGTTCATAAATCGTCTACTTTGCCTCCCATTTATTTCATCATATCTAGAGTCCCTTTTTGGAATATCCTACTTAATATCCTTCTTCCTGACCTGGGGAAATAAAACATACAACAAGGTGAGCTCAAATTCTCAGTAAGGGTAAACAAAAGAAATATCAATCACATCATATACATAAGAACATAACTTTTTGAAATCTTAACCTGCAAAAGAAATCATAATTTCATAACATGGGATAAATCATAGTAGTGAAATGTAATCCCAATAATAATAACTTAAAACATGAAACTTTGTGGAATATACACATAATCATATAGAATCATTTCTTATTAGTCAAGACTCATTTCCAAGACTATCGTAGTGGACAAAGTCCATTTCTGAACCGAGTTCACTCCTCGTTTCAGTCCTGTTTCACTGAACCAGTTTAACCTGTCGTTCCAGCCATGTCTATCTCATGAGATATAAAATCTTTACCCAATTCATTGGAGGGAGATATAAGTCCCACCCATCTCATAATGATACCATTCTTATGTGTGCCACAAAATCATAAACCATACATCATAGCATAACCCATGTAATAAAAATGGGAATCATAAAACAATTCATATAAGATAAAGGAATTCATAAATATAATTCCATCATAACATAATCAAATCATTGTAATAATAGGGATAGAAACAGAACCCTTTATTATCTTAGATGGAAAATAATTTTGATAAAACACTTGAACTCCATTCTTGAGGAAAATATCCTTTCTACTTCAAAAACACTTTTCCTTTCTTAACATGTAATACAATTTTAAAATAAAAGAAGTTGATTAAAAATAAACTTGAAAACATGAAATAGAAGCTTCTTGGAAATAATGTTTTAAATATCCATTCATGCCGTATAATTTAAAAAAACATTCTTTTCGTACTTTTGTCAGAAAAGTCAAAAAGTACCTCGTACGAAAAACGACAAAAGATTCCTTTCATATATTTTTTTAAAAATTAACCGAAGGGTAATATTGGATTTAAGAAATTGTAGGTGGATGTAAATAATATTACATATTGAGGAAACATGGATGTGGATTATAAAATACAACCCAGTAAATACCAAAGTATAAACAATCTCGGATAAAAATGAGATTGTGATATTTTCCTTACCTTAGGTCTGATATGCTTTGTACATGTCCAAACCTCCTGTATAATGATTTAAATAATGTTATTGACTTATTCCAGAATCATACTTATTTTTATGATATCATATATGGTCATATTCTTAGCTTCTTATTAGTAATATTTCATTACTACTTGTTATTCGGGTGTTTATTACTTTTTGTTCTTATGCGTGTCTTGTCTAATAAATTCTTATTTTTATTTTTAGTTTATAGATACCTCATTTCCAGAATGTTATTAGTGTAATATATATCATATTTATTCACTCAATTCATTTATGTAATCATTATGAAATGAAAATCATGTAGAACGAGTCGCATCACATCGTGGAGACGGTATTCCGTACGTATGCACGAGCGATGATATCATTCCCATAATCGTGGAATTGTATTGGAGTGTATGTATACTATTTTAGAATCAATATCACTTTACAATAGTCATTATTTACACCATTATACCCATCCAAGTAAGGTGGTGGTGGAAAATAGATTACACCACGACGTGGAGACGGTATTCTGTACGTACGCACGCACGGTGATTTCTTTTTCCATAGGATGGATAGATGGTGAAATAGGGTTGTGTAATACTTATAATAACATATCAGTATATGAGTGATACTGATTTTATTACTTCATAATGAAACAACTAAATAAGAAGAAGTGGAAGAAGAAATAAAGATGAAATAATCGGTAACGGACATTACCTCTTCTTTGAAGTGCTTTTTTGAGACCTCCTTTTAGGGCACTAAAATAGGTCTTTGAAGAAGAAAAGAACCTCTATGATGCTTCTAGGAAAGTTTAGAGGAGAAATGGGTAGGGTTTAGCCGAGATTGAAGGCTCAAAGTGGTGTAAGGAATAGGGGGGGGAGGTGCCCTTTTATAAGGGAGGAGAGGGGCTCCTTTAGAAAAACTAAAAATATTATTTTATTATAAAGTCAATTTCGGTTTTAAATAGCTCCAAATTGATTTATTTCAAAGCTAATGTGGGGATGGGTCGAAATCCTCTCATCCAATAGAATTTAGACAAGTTTAGGTTCCTATTCTAACCTTATCATTTAGATTTATCATTAAGTTAAATAATTTCACTTTTACCATGTCTTCTTGTGTTCTTATACTATAAGGTTAATAAACTCACTATAACAAGCAAAAAGAACCCCAAGTTGTTTATTATTAATATATATAACCTTATATAAGTCATTTGGCCGAACCTTAGATTTTTAGGAATAAAATAACAATTAATAATATAATATTTGTTTTAAAAACTATTTTATGTCAATTTTGACACTATTTAGAAATTGATTTTTTGTGAAAATCATAACAGAATGATTAGTTCGAAGAAAAGTTAATTAAATCAATAATAACATGTCATATTAACCTATAAAATTATTGTAATTCATAAAAAGTCTCAAATTACATTTATTTCGGTATTTATAACATCAATTATGCCAATCTTTCATTAATAATATAATTACTACATCATCTTTGTGTCATAAATAAATTAAATTATTTAAAGTCTAAAAATTACAAATAAAATATAATTATGTAGGAAATATTTTTATCTTTCTAATGAATATTTATAGTTGAATTTATATTATGTATAACCCTATATTAAAAATGATTTACTTATTAACCTTTGATTTTAACTATTTTAACGCTTCTTTAAATAAATTAATAATAAATGTCCTAATCTAATCCAAGTGGGCCTAAAAGGTCATATTTTATTCCTAAGGTTGTTGTTGGTCGAATTAAACGTGTCCAATAGAATTATGACATGTGTTATGCTAATAATAATATCATTTTTACCCTTAATTACCCTATTTACTTTTAACCGTGTTAAAAAAAAGTAAAAAATTACTATTCACAAAAAATTACTTTCATCTCATTGAACCACATTTTACTTACTGACATCAACCGTGTCTCTTGTATTTTTGAAATTACACTCACAAAAGCGGTAAAATTAAGTTTTATGAAAAATTCAGTTTTTTAACTACCACTGAGTGGTTTCACTATTCATCAAAAATTGAAATTTTTCAGAAAATTACCAAAATTTCACCCTAGGGTAATTTCGATATTCAGAATCCAAAAATGAAACCCATTTTGAAAAATAAAATTTATAAAATTTCAAAAAGTGGTTATTACTATTCATAACGGCTAGTTTTAATAATATTTCAATAGCATATCGTTGTTTAGTGAAACTCGGTATTGCGTACGACGTAAGCTATCGAGGAAGGTCGTGATTGCGTGTAAAGAAAGTCAATAAAGTGATGTGTGTGGTGAAAGATTCCTTTGATGATTTATATAAATCAAAATATTTCCCATAAAAGTCTCGGGTGTTACAAGAAAGCCATCTTAAGGAGCCATTTTGATCAAATCAAAAGGAAGAACCAGAAGAAGAGGTAATGATTTCACCACCATATTTGAAGTTCCTTTCTTCTTCCACTTCATATTTATTTGTTATTTCCATTATAAAATAATAACTCCAGTATATTCTATATACTATAATGTTATTATAAATATGGTACAACCATATTCAGTATTCTATCCATCCTTTGAATGACATGTCACCAAACGTGCGTGTGTACAGCCTACCGTCTCCACGTCATGGTGTAATTGTTATTCAATATATTATTACTTGGATGGGTATAATAATGATGTGTAATTCATTTAAATAATAAATATAACATGATAATGATTATGTATATATGATATACCATCCAAATATATATTATTTTAATATTAAAATAATGATATTGTCGCTCATGCGTACATACGGATTACCGTCTCCACGAACGCGATGAGATTCATTCCCCATCATATACATTCGAGATTAAATTTCATTTGACGATTAAAAATAATGTTTAGATACATGATATCATTCTAGATATGAATAAGATACATCCCATCCCTAACAAATATGGATCACATAACAATGAATATAAAGGAAAATGAATATGTTAACACCTGAAACGATGATAATACTAAGATATTATCAAAAAATCAATGTTACAAGATCATATATGATATCATATTAATGTATATAATTATTTAATAATTCAATAACTATTATTTCACCATTATACAGGAAGTTAACCTACCCTCGACTGAGGAAAAAGTACAGAGTAAGGGGTTTCGTATCGCACTTTTAATTCCATGAGATTTCCATCGTTCACCACTTATTTATTGCATGTGGTGTGTTTACTACCAATGATTGTATTCATTGTGTAATATACATTAATTTATGGATATTTACATCATCATTGTATGATATTTATTTCATGGGTGTATGTTTTGTAAGTTACCAATTCGATAAGGGAATTTATAATTTAAATTTCCACTCATTCGGCTTTACGCATACTTCATTAATTATTTTACTCCAAGATTATGTGTGGAATAACTATTTATTTTCTTATGTCATAATTTCCACTCCCCTTTCTATGTATATATATTTGATACACATAATAAATCCATTTATATATTCTCAAGTCATCTATATGAACTTGATAAGAGTAATTTTAACTCAATCTCCAATTATTGAGTTAAACATCTAATTCATTGGTGTTGTATTTACAATAATATGTGTGAATGTCCTTTGATTGTTTTACATAGAATATCAAATCATATTGAGTGTATTTATATTTGTCACACATAATTATTTCGTTTATTTTTCCTAAACCTAAAGATACAACCTTTATGAGATATTTAATCTCAATTTACATTCCATTGAGGCTCTTTTGTTGTTATACACCAAATAACTTTTATATGGTGTATATAATTTACTTTGAAATAGTATATCATGAGTCCCATTATTCTCATGATATTACAATGTTTTGATTAACTCAATTATTTTTATTCAAGTGTCTCTCTTTTGGTTAGGAACTCTAACTAAAATATCATTTTAAAATGTTTTAAAGATTTATTATTCTAAATTATTCTCATTAATGTCCATGTTTTAAAAATGGTTTTAAGGATTTATTTATATAGACATTAAAGTTTTCAAATCAAAATTCCTTTTGAAAGTTTCAAAGTTGTATGGGACACTTTGATTCAAAAATCTATTTTAAATGGCTTCTTGATAAATAGTGCGACTTTTTTAAGTTTTCAAGAAAAAGGGAGATATTTCTCTCAATAGTTTTATGATTATTTTAATCTATGTCAATATCCTTCATTATTCTCGATTGAGGTTAATATGATACAATAAAATATTCCATATTGTATCGAATGAGTTATTCTTGACTGTGGATGTGCTATTTTTATACCATTCATGGTATGTTGTTAATGTATTGACATTTTTTATGCTAGTTTTAATACGAATGTTTACGTTATGTTTCAATTTTTTCATATAAGGAATTCATTAGACTTAGTAATTGATGGGTGGAGCCCGCTATAGCTCCTTGATGTATCAGATAGTCTCATGAGACAAACTAGTGTCTTGGCACAAGGCCTTGACAAAATCTTATTTGTTTTATTGGCACAAGGCCTTGACTATGTTGTTATGATAGTTTGGCATTATATATTCCATTATTATGAAAGTGGCTATTGATATTGCATGTGATTATTTGACAAGTAGAATATCCATGTGAGTAATTAATTGGAATTATTTCGTTTTATCTTTTCCATATTATGCTTATTTTCATGTTTAAATGCCTTTTGTTTTAGTTATATGTTTCCTTAAATGTTTATTCTTATTTATGAAAGTTTCTGCTATATTTTTATCCTTACTGAGCATCATAGATCACCCGATTCTATGTTTTATTATTCCCAGGATGTGAAGAAGTATTTTATGAATGACCTATAGGGATATTATGAGGATATTATTGTGGTCTACGGAGACAAGATGTTGTAGTAGTTGTTCACTTTATGATGTAATGTAAAATTTGTGAATGTATCTTGTTATTCCAAGGCTACTAAACTAATCGGTCTTTTGAGACAAGATCTTTTGTGATCATGCCAATGATACGTAATAATACACCAACTCTAGGTAACTGGGTTTGGGGAGTTATAGTTGGTATCAGAGGAAGTTTAGTACAAACCTTAGAAACTAGATAAACTCTGATTAGAACACATATCCTTAAGATAAACTTTGAGAATTAGTATAGAAGAACTTCCTAGAATTTTGGTATTGTATAGATTTTGTGAGTCTTCCAAGAAATACATCCATGTCTGGATACGAGCAGATAGAGGTGGCTCTGGCACAGTTGTACCTAGGGGTAAAACCCGAAAAAACCACTTTGAGCTAGACTTGAACGGGAACTGGTGCACGACAACTAGCTTTGCTACAATCTTGGGTACGACACTCCTGGGGGATATTATTTGGATAATTTACATTTTCTTTAAAAACTGATTTGAAGTATTTTAATATAAGATGAAAATAAATGACCTTGGTTAATCCTAAAGTGTTTCAAATAAATAATATGTTGTCATGATATTATCTAAATGATTTTATGACTACTGTTACTCACGCAATGCTTTCTGGTTCTAGTCAATGGCTGGATTCTAAGGAAGCCCTAGTAACATTGAGAATGATGTACATGGTGGGAACGGTGGTGGAAATGAGCAAAAAAATGGAATTTTGATTGGCATAAAAGATATCGTGTTCATGAAAAATCAATTTTCCAAAAATATGATCAACAACATATATATTAACTAACTCCCGGACTCAACAAAGAAGAGAAAAGTGATGAATGATAAGAGATCCAGCAGTGGAGACCATGGAGAAAAGAATACTCAATTTCCATTGTGAAAAAATGTGGAAGGAGACACCCAAGAATGTGTTTCAATGGAACAACGAAATTCTTTATGTGCGGGAAAGAAGCACATAATGTGAAGAATTGCTGAGGAAAAATGAAGATTACTATGGAAGAAAATAAAAATGGTCCCAAGAATCCATTTCCAGTCATTTGCTGTAAATGATGGGGACATGTCCATTAACCGAGTGAATGCCCTATTCCATAGAATATTTTCTTTGTCAAAGAAGAAACTATGTGGAAATAAATGGTTGGATAAATGTTTAAAATAATTAGTTCTCCTTATTGATGATATTACTTGGGAATAACTTTCTCTTGTATTTTTAACCCTACAGTTTTCCATGTGAGAATGATATTTGAGGAAGACTTATCTTTTCTCTTGTGGATATAGTTATAAATAACCATTTGGTTTTATATGATCATTGGGTTTGAGGAAATTACAAGTTATTATATTTTGGGATGAAAATTCAAGGTATGAGATAACATTGGTGGTTAAATTATGTTGTGGTTATTTTAAGGAATTTATCTCATTTTGGTAATGTTATAAAATATAGTTTTTTAAAAATGACAACACGCAGACCGTGTGACAACCCTTCTTTTCAGAAAAAGATGTGGGAATAGATCCCATAACCAATGTGCGATTGGGATTTATCTCCTACCACTGGACTACGTGAAGTCCCTGGTTACTGTGACTAATTATTTTTTGTTAAATGATTTTATTGATCAATAATAAGTTTATTGGTTATCTTATGTATTATCAAATTAATACCCTTAGTATAATAAAATGATTTATTGATTAAGTGATAAATGCTATTTTGGAAGATGTTCGCTTTGTTCGGAACACTATATGCCCAAGGAATACAAAATACTATGGGATTTTGTTTGAGGAGTAATGGTGGATTTTTATCTATGTTTTTATTGTGTAATTAATGTTATTTGGGTTATTTGTGGAAATGATTAACCTATAATAGATAATATGTGATTAGGATAATTACTTTTATGTATGTGACTTTAATAATGGTTGATTTCATTTGGAGATACAATTTAATGTGGAAGACTACATAACAAAATTCATCTATGTTTTGTGTTTCAATATTAGTTTGGATTATATTGAAGTATTTTAAGGACAATTTTTTATTGAATTATATTTATTTAACTTTGGGGTATTGTTGGTATAATTTTAGAAATTAAGATTAGCGTTTCTTTCTCTAATAGAATATCCTTTTCGGGGATCATCAGATCTTATACTAATCGTTTTGGTTTTGATTAATTACTAAAGAAAAGGTAGATATATAGTTTATCCATCGTGGATCATGTGATTCTATAAGAAGTTTATTCTAGCCCTTCCAGTGTGACCAAGTATTCTTGAATACTCATCATTTAAAAATGATTTAGTAGTAGTAAATTTATTAAATAATGACTCTTTACTTAAAAAGTAAGTATATCTCTTTATTTTCTTAATCAATCTCATAAATGAATTCCTCATGTTTATGTAATGTAACATAAAAGAAAAAAATGATGTTCATTTACTTTTCCTACTAGGGAACTAATGATTGTTTGTCCCATCACAAGTTTGTGGTTTTCTTGTTGTTAACTTTCTCTTGATCATGTTTTTTATCCCTCTCCAGCAGAACTTGACACATAGTTTATAATCCATATCCATGTTTTTCTACATAGAATCCTAGTATAGGTTATCTCATGTGACCTTTTTACTTCTATTTCTTTCTTTTAAAGTGATAGTTTTTCTGACTATTCTTCCGATGTGGGACTTTCCATTTTATTTACAATCCCAATTTTAAAAATTACGAGGATGCACTTTATTGATGGAGGGGAGAATGTAACACCCCAAACTTTCACGGTACTTTTCTCTTTGAATAATACAGTAGCGTGTGTTGTACGCAACTTCATGTTCTAACATACCACAACCTATCAAACCAGCCATTATCAATAGTAATAACCAACTTTTGAAATTATATAAATTTTATCTTTTAAAATGGACTTCATTTTTGGATTTGGAATATTGAAATTAACCTAGGGTGAAATTTTTGTACTTTTCTGAAAACGTTCAATTTTTTATGAATAGTAAAAAACACTGAGTTATAGTTTAAAACTGAATTTTTATTTAAATAATTATTTATTTTATTTAAATTTATCTTAGGTCAAAATAGATACATAAAAAATATATAAGTTCAATGTAATTAATTAGAGTCAGTTTATAAAAATTTTAGATATTTTAATTTTTATTGAACTTTTCACCGTCTTCTACCCATCTCCTAGGAGAATTTGAAAATTCACATAAAACATAATTTTATCTCTTCTGTGAGTGGAATTTCAAAAATCCTAGAGGCATGGTTAATATCACAGAGTAAAATGTGGTTCAATAAGAAAAAAATATTTTTTGGTGAATAGTAACTTTTTACTTTTATTTACAACGGTTAAAAGTAAATTGGGTAATTAAGGGTAAAAGTGATATTATTATTACTCTATCATGTGTCATAATTCTATTGGATAAGTATAATTCGACCAAAAACAACCTTAGGAATAAAATATGAACCTATTTTGTCCACTTGTATTAGATTATGACATCTATTATTATTTAATCCAAAGAAGAGTTATAAGAGATAAAATCAAAGTTAAATAACTAAAACATTTTTAATATAGGTTTATACAAAAGATAAATTAAGTTATAAATATTAATTTGAAATCTAAAAATATTTCCTACATAATTAGAGTTTATTTATAATTTTTTTTCGTTAAATAATTTAATTTATTTATGACACAATAGTGATGCAGTAATTACCTAATTAATGAAATATTAAAATAATTTATATTATAAATATCAAAATAAATGTAATTTGAGAATTTTTATGAACTACACTATTTTTATAGGTTAATATAACATATTAGGGTTGGTTAGATGATTTTCTTCGAAGTAAAAATGCTTTTATAAATTTAAAAAAAACAAAATAATAAATAGTGTCAACATTGACATAATTGAATTTTTAAAACAGATATTATATTATTAATTGATATTCTATTACTAAAAACATATTTTTCAGCCAAATGACTTAGATAAGGTTATATATATTAATAATGAACCACTTTGGGTTCTCTTTTCTTGTTATAGTAATTTTATTAACCATATAATCTAAAAATACAAAGAGACATGGTAAATGTAAAACTATTTAACTAGAGTTAAATATAAATGATAAGGTTAATATAGTGACCCAAACCTATCTAAAATATATTGTATTAAATATTTTCGACCCATATCCACCTTATCCTCAAAATAATTCACTTTAGTGCCATTATAAACTGAATATGAATTTATTATAAAATAATATTTGATGTTTTTTTCTAAGGTGCCCCTCACCCCACTTATCAAAGGGCACTGCCCCTTCTCTAAAATTAATACCTTCAAAGCCTTTTGGATCGGCCAACCCCTACCCAAATATCATCTCAACTTCCTTCACTTAATCCTAGAGGCCCTCCTTTGGTGAAAATCCATCTTAAGGTGCCCTTTTGATCAAATCAAAAGGAAGAACCCGAAGAAGAGGTAATGATTTCACCACCCTCTTTCAAGATCTTTTCTTCTTCCACTTCTTCTTTCTTTGTTATTTCCATTATAAAATAATAAATTCAGTATCTTCTATATATTTTTATGTTATTATAAATATGTAACAACAATATTCAGTATTCTATCCATCCTTTGAATGACATGTCACCATACGTGTGTACGTATGGCCTACCGTCTCCACGTTGTGGTGTAATTGTTATTCAATATATTATTATTTGGATGGGTATAATAATGATGTGTAATTAATTTAAATAATAAATATAACATGATAATTATTTTTTATATATTATATACCATCCAATTATATACTATTTTAATATCAAAATAATGATATTGTCACTCGTGCGTACGTATGGATTACCGTCTCCACGAACGCGATGAGATTCATTACCCATCATATCCATTCGAGACTAAATTTCATTTGATGTTTAAAAATAATGTTTAAGGACATGATATAATTCTGTATATGAATAATATACATCCCATCCATAACAAATATGGCTCACATAACAAGGACTATAAAGGAAAATGAATCTGTTAACACCTGAAACGACTATAATACTAAGATATTATCAACAAATAAATGTTAAAAGATCGTATATGATATCATATTAATGTATATGATTCTTGTATAATTAAATAAAAATTATTTCACTATTATACAAGAGGTGAATCTACCCTCGACCAAGGAAAAATTCCAAAGAAAGGGGTTTCTTATCTCACTTTTAATTCCGTGAGATTTCCATTGTCACCACTTATTTATATCATGTGGTGTGTGTACTGCCCATGATGGTATTCATTGTATAATATACATTAATTTATTGATATTTACATCATAATTTTATGATCCTTATTTCATGGGTGTATGTTTTTTAAGTTACTTAATTGATATGGGAATTTGAAATTTCAATTTCCACTCATTCGGCTTTACGCATAATTCATTGATTATTTTACAGCATGATTATGTGTGGAATCACTATTTATTTGATTATGTCTTAATTTACACTCCCCTTTCTGTGGATATACTTTTGATACACATAATAACTACATTTATAAATTCTCAAGTCATCGATATGAACTTCATAACAGTAATTTTAACTCAATTTCCATTTTTTGTGTTAAACATCTAAGTCTTTGGTGTTATTTTTACAAGAATATGTGTGAATGTCCTTTGATTTTTTTACACTAAATATCCAATAATATTGATTGTATTTATATTTTTCACACATAATTATGTCTTTGATTTATCTTTAACCTAAGGATACGGCCTTTATGAGATATTTCATCTCAATTTACATTCCATTGAGGCTCCTTTGTTGTTATACACCAAATAATTTTTATATGGTGTATATAATGTACATTGACATAGTATTTCATGAATCCCTTTATTCTCCTGATATTACAAATTTTTTATTACCTCACATATTTTTATTCAAGTGTATATCTTTTGGTTAGGAACTCTAACTAAAATATCATTCTAAAATGTTTTAATGATTTATTATTCTAAATATTTATCATTAATGTCCATGTTTTAAAAATGGTTTTAAAGATTTATATATATGGACTTTAATGTTTTCAAATCAAAATTCCTTTGGAAAGTTTCAAATTGGTATGGGACACTTTCATTCAAAAATCAATTTTAAATGACTTCATGACAAATAGTGTGAATTTTAAAAATTTTCAAGAAAAAGGGGGATATTTCTCTCAATAGTTTGATGATTATTTTAATCTATGTCAATATCCTTCATTATTCATTTTTGAGGTTAATATGATATAATAAAATCTTCCATATTGTATCAAATGTGTAATGTTTGACTTTGGATGTGCTATTTTTATACTATTCTTGGTATGTGGTTAAAGTATTGACATTTTGTATGCTAGTTTTAATACGAATGTTTATGTTATGTTTCAAACATCTCATATGAGGAATGCATTGGACTTAGTAACTGATGAGTGGAGCCCGCTATATCTCCTCGATGCATTGGTATACCTCATGATACAAAATAGTGTCTTGGGATAAGGCCTTGACAAAATCTTATTGGTAGTCTTGGAACAAGACCTTGACTATGTGGTTATGATAGTCTGGCATTATGCATTCCAGTATTATGAAAGTGGTTATTGATATTTCATTTGATTATTAGACTAGTATAATATCTATGTGAGTGAGTAAATTACATTATTTCATTTTATCTTTTCCATATTATGCTAAATTTTAAGTTTAAAAGGCTTTTGTTTTAGTTATACGTTGCCTTAAATGTTTATTCTTATTTATGAAAGTTTCTGCTATATTTATATCCTTACTAAGCATATGAGCTCACCCATTTCTATGTTTTATTTTTCCCAGGATGTGAAGAAGTTTTTTATGAATGACCTACACGGATAGTATGAGGATGTGAGTGTGGTTTATGGAGACAAGATGTTGTTGTAGTTTTTCACTTTATGATGAAATGTAAACTTTATGAATATATATAGTGATTCCAAGGCAACTAAACTAATCAGTCTTTCAAGACTTGATCTTTTGTGATCATTCCAATGATACGTAATAATGAACCGACTCTGGTTAACTGGGTTCAGGGCATTACTTTTGGCCCTTATAAGTCAATATTTTCCATACATCCATTTAAGAGGGTTTACATGTTCATTAGATTCCTTGAATTGATATGGGTTTGAGTTGGATCCCCTCGATATGTGACATTAGAGAGGTTTGAATTTTGAACTAAGTGGATTGATGTAGTGACACTTATATGAGACTTGATCTATAGGGCTATGTGGAATACTTAGAGTCCCATAGATTTGAATTAGACCACTGTAGGTGGATTGTGAGACCCCTACACCAGTAGACTATATCCAATGGGCTACCTTATTAAATTGGGATTGTAACAAGATTCAAATATTGAAGGTTAGAATATATTTTAGTTTTGGAAAACTAGATTAAATACATGATACCCATGTTTTCATTGGGAATTGAAAATAAAACATAATACATATAAAATTCTAATAAAATTTATGCTTGAAATCCATATCAAATATATCTTATTCATGACCTTGGGAATGGAAACAAAATAAGGGTGTTCTCAAATTTTAATATGGTTTAATATAGTAGAATCCAACTTCATTCAATATTGAATAATAAATATTGTGAGGTAAAATAATTGAACACACACATTCCATTCAATCATTAAATATTTCACAATCTAAATCCACAGATAATATCATTGTGAAAATATCAAAGATATAAATAATTAAATTCCTAATGAAATCCTTAATTATTGGTCATTATGTTTCCCATGAACAAAGTAACATTACTATCAATACCTTTCACAAGAAGGGTTAATCTGTATGGATGAAGACCGAATTTTATTTGGCCAATTTATTTGTCACCTTAGACTATTGATGATTTAAGGGGATTTTTTGAATGTTATCCCAAACTGTTATTTCTTATAAAAAGAATTAATTATATATTGAATAATATAATTAATTTAATAATAAATATTAATTATCAAAAAATAACTTTATTGAGTAAAATATATGGATATAACATTATTCTCCCAGTAAATCAAATCACTTTCAATGTAATGAAAATTTATAAAATAATACATAACTTAGGTAGTAATCATATCCATGAGAAAAGATATATGAATATTTGAGAGAAATTATATATTCAATTAATGATAAAAAATAATATCCCTAGGAATTTTCTAAACCAAATAAATGAAATTTGGTGCATAATATTAAAATATTCTCTCAATAAAGTGAAATTGAGCAAATTACCCTTTACAAAGATCATATTATTGATCAAGTAAGTTGATTATGTATGTTCACTATATGCCCACATAAAAAATATGAAATAATGAAATCATAGAATAAAAATTCATTTTACCCATAACCTTATCATGAAATAATCAATGAAATTGATGTGTAACCCAATTAATGAGAATTGAGTTATGAAATCCCTTACCAATTATAATCAGTCGAATCATATGCCCCATAAAAAGTAATAATTATAAAATTAAATATTTAACACCATAAATATATTTAGACTAATGATATGTTATATCGAAGTGATGTATGTATAAACAACACACAAGAGATAAAATTGGAACAAGGTATTTATCTCCAATAGTAAACATGAGATGATAAATCATTATATTATGCCTCCCCTTAGTGTAGCATTATTTTGCATCTTATATAGTGGTTTATATAAAGTAAAAAATTAATTAAAAACTAAATTAATTTTTATAATTCTTTATAAAATCATTTTATAACATCTTACCCATAGTTCATTAAAAATATTTACTTAATTTCATTGTTTCAGGTGTGTTCGTTTCTTGGTATATTCATTTGTGTATAATTATGGATTTTATTCTAAAATTAAATAAAACAACATAAATGAAATCAAATGATATTATTGAATATAATGATGTTTAAATTTCTACATTTATAATTTTTATATCAAACACGATTATGATTCATTTGATAAAATGTTAAATATGAGTGTGTAGTTTATTATTGGCAGTTTTTATGAATAGTGTGAACTAGTTTTGTTTTAATTAATATTGAGTCTACATATTAGATATAACACATGAAATAAGTTATAATATATTTATATAAATCTTATTTATAAAGAATAATATTCTTATGACATTCTATATTGATGGTAATGTAAAATGAACAAAGTCTTTATTCACAGTGTAAATTAACTGAAATAATTTGGATAATAGTTTCATTTATTTGAATATGATGAGGTAATAAAATGGATAGATATAAGATATTCCACTACAAACAAAATATTATATTATAAAAAGTATTTATAATTTATCATTACTTTATGGATGCAATAGGTGAGAATAAATAATAAGTAGAAAAGAAATTAAGAGAGGTTCTTTGAGAAAATTACTTCCTCAATATCACCTCATCAAAGGAACCCTTGATGACCTTTGATTTTGTCATTTAGTGATTCTAAAACCTAATATAAATGTTTATAGTGGATAGTATAGGACCCAGTAGAGATTTTGGGAGCTTAAATTCTTGTGATAATAATTTGGGTGGTGAGGTTTGGTATTTATACTTGAGGATTGGTGGTTTTGAGTGATAAATTAATGATTAATTTATATATATAAGCCCACCACATTGAGGTGGATTTAATTATAAAAAAATGGATGATAATTATTGTTTTAAAAGATTTATATCATTGATAAAAACATCAGTAATCTAATAAATGTTTTTTAGATATTTGAAGCCATTGCCTCATTATTTTACCTATACCATGACAAATATTTCCTTTTACCACGGTACAGTTTTTATGAATAAAAAATTAAAATATCATTAAAACATAATATTGAACTATTAATTTAAAATATTTTTTCTATTTTAACACATTAAATTCACATAATTGGAAAATTAATATTTAAATTTAATCCCTTGGATTGGATGGGAAAATATGTTTTTAAATTGAAAATGTTCAATGGTATAACATTTTTTTATATATAATTTAAATGTATAAATCTTCACAATAAACTAAATTTTAATAATACACATATAATTGTTATAATTTTCCTTTAATACAAATTAAAATTGTATTTAATCCTATTAAATTATTTAGACGAAATGAGAGGTTTCAATTAAAACCATAATCATTCACTATTAATAAAAAAATGAAACTTGTTAGTAATATACCAAAAATTCTCTATAGTATAATTTTGATATTACACATTATAAAAAGAATATTATTTTTTCAAATTAATTTTTTTATTGTTTCAAAATATAGATTATGAATTTTCACCCCATTAAAAGGCTGTAAAAGTTTCATTTATAAAAATATAGATTTTTATGCATAAAATTTGATTTATTCTTATCTTAGTGCCATAAAATATATTTGATTAATTGGAATTTTATTATTGAATATAATATATATATATCATTACAATATTATTCTAGTTGTTTTTAATTTAATCTATTAAGATAAAATTTTATTTTTAGTTGAAAATAGTTTTATATAAGACATATCTTTTATGTTCAATTGGTTGTTATTTCGACTTCAATTTAACTAGATACCAATAAATATAATTGATAAAATTGTGTAAAATATAGTTTAGAAATCTAGTTAATCACATTCATTTCTTCAATTACGTGGGCTATGTAATAAATATGACCATTAAACAATAATATTTAATTATTTGATAAACATTTTTGTTTCATGTAACATTTGCCATTGATGAGATTATGTTTCAAAAAAGACATATCAGAAAATATATGGTTGTTATATTCTTCCATACATAAATAAATAGTTTCCTATAAATATGAAAATTTCCTCTTAAAATAAAATATTGATACTTCAAAATTCATTTTTCAGAAACCCACATAATAAATAATGTTAATATAACATCCCTATAATTTTAGTGAAAGGAAAATATAAAGATCACCACAAAATTATACATTCAAATAGGTTAACATTAGTGTGAAGTGTAAACATGGTAATGGATGTGTAATATAACTATCATGTTCTGATGGATAGTGATATTTATTATGGTCATTAGACTGTTAACCATAACAAAATCATAAATCTGTGATTGGATAAAACACCAATAATTTATCATAATGAGAAGTAAATGGATAACTCTTTGTTCTGAAATCTATTCACTTGATTTTCATAATTATATTAAAATAAATATAAAAAAATTTAAAAATATTGGTACTTTATTTATTTCCATTTCATATTCATAATCTAATTCTTTGGTTTTTCGTCAATAATTTTCCACTCCATACACTATAAAATTGATATTCTAGATGAATTTTATTATACATAGACACTTTATGAATCATTAGGTCCCCAAGTAATTATTTTGGACTTTAAATATATAATAAAATCAAAATGGTTATGACATGTTATAAAAAACAATAATATCCAAATTTTAACATAATCATTTTCATAATTAGTTAATCTTAAGACACATTTATCTTTCTAAATTCAATGTCTGAAAATTTATAAGGGAGGTCAATAATTTTCCAAAATCAACTTATCTTTATATTACACAAAATAACATAATGTAACTCTTAATTTCACATAGAAAATATATTAATACCATTATCACATTAAAAAAATAATAAAAACAAAAATTTAACTAAAAATAAAATCTCATATAGTGAATATATTTCATACATTTGATTATGTAGTTAGCTCTATAAACCATCAAATTAAAAATCAATTCCATGGTAAAAAAAATTTCCCAGAAACATATATTTATCATTATTTTACATACTCGAATATGATATTAATGTTATCTACCCAAATCATGTGTTTTTTAAAAGATAAACATGCCATAGAATCACTTCTCATAGTTACCAATACTACTAATCATATGATTAAATATCTATAAAAGAAGAATTATTATAGCACAATTGTAATATATCTCATGATTCTTATAAATAGTTCATCATTAACAGCATAATTCATCAATCTAAATACACAATAACATTAATCATTATACTTCATTATTAAACAATTAACGATGCTTCATCATCTTATTCTATAATACCTCTTTCCTTTAATTTATCATTTATAGACTTTTCATCATTAACAGTATCACAATTTCACGTATAACTATGAATATTTTTGTTGTGATTTTTCCACCAATGATATAGTTTTTAATAATCCCATATTTTCTAATTTTAAAATATTTAATGATTGATATTTCTTTAATGGGACCATTATTTCCATTGTTTCATATTTCCTTAGATATTAATTTCTTTATATCTTTATTTAATATACCTAAAATCTCTTCCCATTCATATAATAAATTCAATTGGGTTTTTCTAATCACATATTCTATATATAGGAATCTGAATATTTTTTTCCTACTTGGTAATTTGGACACGATCTCTTAGGAAACTCAATCCTTATCATATTTGATGATTTTAGTAGTTGGTTAATGTGTATATTTTTAATCATATGTCAAGGTAGATGATTAGAAATGGCCACAATATTTTTTACTATAGTCATCATTCCATTGGGTTTCTCATCAGAAAATTTTCCATCTCATTCAATGTCAATTCAACACCTTATGATTATCACCACAGACTAAAACCTGAAGTATAGTGTGACCAATAAGAATAATAGTGATATAGTAACAATGAATAATTTATTAGATGTTTATGTCATGGAATATTACTCTTATTTTATGAGTATATAGGTTTAAACTAGGTGATCCATAGTCATTACAAAGTGATAAGATGATTTCTTATATGTAGAATTATCCTAATAGTAGGTGATAAGATTATGTTTCTAATATATGATATCTTAAATCTAGTTCCCATGGTTTCTAATAATGTTTCTCTTATACCAACAATAATTTACATGGCCCTGGTACCAAAAATTGTATTCCTTACATTATCAAATTGGCATAGATATGACATTCAAATCAAAATTTACTAAATAGTTTTTGAGTTTTTTAAAACTATATTTCATACATGAAACCCCTTTTACATCGAGAATAGAATATAAAACATTATACAATACAAAATCTAATAAATTACATCCTTAAAAACCCTTTAAAATATATCTTCTTCCAAACATAAAAAAAAGGAAAAAAATAAAGGTGACCTCAAATGACTAGTTAAGGATATGTAAAATGGAATATGACTTGAAATAATAATTAATTATCATTATGGTGAGGTAAAATAATTGAAATCAGAAATTCTATTTAATTAACAACCTATTCTCAATCTCAATCCACGGATAATATCAATGTGAAAATATTAAGGATATAAAACTCTAAATTCTTAATTAAATGATTATTTTTTTGAATTCATGTTTCCTAGAAACATAATTTCTTCACTATCAATACCTTGGACACGATATTTTATTATTTATACGTAAAAATCCATTTTATTTGACCAATTTATTTGTCTCATGATACTACTGATGCATTTATGGTATTTTCTATATACGGTCCCTCCCATTATTTCATGGAAATATAATTAATTATATATTAAGTTATTGATTTAATTTATAACTCAATTTGAAACATAAAAAAATATCATTATTGATCAATAGAAATTAATTTTAAATTGTGTTCACTGCAGCTCAAATCAAATTCAAAGTAAACACCATATTAAAAATCATATACTGATTATGAAATAATCATATCCATGATACTAAAATATTGGAAATTAAAAAAAATTAAATATTCAATGACTGGTGAACATAAATTAAACAAATGAGAGGTATATTCACCAAATAAATGAAATTAGGTGCAGAATATTAAACTATACCTTTAGGAAGTGAATTTGAGAGGAAGTCCCATTTAATGATCATATATTTAAACAAATGAATTTATTATGATTGTTCACAATAACTACAAATAAAATAATTTCAAATACTATATGTAATAATAAAGATTCATTCAACACATAACCTTATCATGGCATAATCAATTAAATACACGTTTAACCTATTGAATGAAAATTGAGTTAAGAAATCCCTTAACACCTATAATAAGCCTAATAATATACCACATAAATTTAATAATTATCAAATTATACATCTAATACCATTAATATAAGTAGATTAATTATATTATATAAAAATGGTATGTATTCATACACTACACACAAGTAATAAGTGGTGAATAAGGCATGTATCTCACAGAAGTAAAAGTGAGATGAGAAATACTTATTTCATGCTTCCATTTAGTGTATCATTCTTTAACCTTATCTATAATGGTTTAAAGAATGGTATAATTCCTCAAATTACTATATAATATTTATAATACCTTATGTGATATTTTTATAACATCTTACAACCTCTTAATTAATAATATTTCATTATTTTTATTATTTGAGGTGAGTTTGTTTCATTGTTTCATGGTTGATTCATTTGTGAATACTTATATAATTTATTGTAAAATGGAAATAAAAATAAATAGGAGAAAATAAACTATATTAATGAACTTATAAATTTTTAAATTCTATGATTTATCATGTTTCCCACTTATAAATATAGAATAGGGTCTTTCATATATTTAACGAGCTTCGAGGATTTTGAGAAGAAATGGTGTGGGGAAGAGTTTTATTTATACTTGTGGAGGGGTGGGTTTAAGTGATTAAATAATTATTATTTTATATTTAAAGGCAACCACTATGAGGTGGAATTAATTTAAATTAATTTGGAATATAATTAATTTTTTAATGACTATTTAGGGTATATAGAAACATCAACGTACCATTAAATGTTATATTTTTTTGTATTCTAGGCCTTTACCTTTGAAATGTACGCATATAATTTATTTTTTCTATGTCGTAATAAATCATTATTTTTTACCACGGTAAATTTATTAATCCTAAAAATTAAAAATAACTAACAAAATAATTATAGAATTTTAATTCCCAATATTTAATCATTTTATTAAAATTAAATTCACATATTTATTAAATAAATTATTTTAGATTAATCCTATACACGGGATGAGAAAAATGGTTTTTAATGTCAAAATGTCAAAATATTCATTGATTTTTTTGAATAAATTAAATAAAAAAATCATTCCACCAACATGAATGGGATTAATAGATTTTTAATTGATCTAATTCTAATTTAAAACCAATTCAATATAAAATTTTTCATTATAAATTATTTAGATGAAAATTCCTTATCATCCAAAATTCATAATAAAAATGAAACATCTTAGAAAAATAAAAAGCAAATTCACCCTTACATAATTTTTATATTATATTTTTAAAATTTATTTTTTAATATATTTTTATAAATTTTTAAACATATAATTTCAAAAAATTATCACCCTTAAAATGACGAAAATATTCCCTTTAGAAAAATAACTATTTTGTACTTAAAATTGGATTTATTCAAATATTATGCTTGTCAAAAGTAATGAATAATTTTTTTAAAACTTTTGTTGAATTTATAACATGTAAATTTCATTTATATATTTAACTAATATTGATTAATTATATTTCTTAATATAAAAATCTATTGTGGTGTAAAAATTGTTTTTATAAAAAACATCCTTTATATTCAGTTGGTTTTTATTTTACTTTACAATTAATTGGTAAAAAATGAATAAATTTTATAAAAATTGGAATTCATTTCATAATTTAAATATTCTCATCCATTATCCTCCCTCTAAAAGATACCTGATAACTATCATTTTTATATAATTAAATTTAATAATTTTTATAATCTAGGTGTTTTGTGTTACGTAAGTTATGGGAAATATTAAATTTACTAATAGACATAACAACGAATCTTAGGGGTGTTACATTGAAGTTGTTTTGTTCATGGAAAACCTATGTAACGGGTTGGATTAAGATATTAAGGATTACTTTTTAGTCATTGAGAGTTGTTGTGTTATCTACATCAGAATGATGCACAGTAGATGACCGAGTTATATGATATAAGTGTGATGATTCCTTCTACTTATGAGGAAAGAACCTAGGGTTCTTATGTTTTGATACCGACTTTTATAGGAATAATGTTTGGGAACATATCCACATTAGCCATTGCTTTTGTGTTTGTTTTTTTAATTTAGTGAAATGACATTGTTTTATGGGTTGTCATCAAATAAATTATGGCATGGGTAAAGTGCACAATTTTGAAGAGGTGTTCCAATACATATTATGGATTTTTTAGGCTGTCATGTCATGTAGCACAATTTTTGGCCAGAAAAATAGATGTCTCATGGGAGTGTGATCCTGGTGATAATGGTATGCATCATTTATGCATGATACCATTTAAATTATTAATCAATGAGTGGTTATGTGAAAGAAAATGACGAATATTTTTTTAGAATTGTTGAGGGATGGGATTCCCCAGAGTCGTGATGGAATAAGAAATATCCCTCTTTGTTATTGGATAAATCAAGGATAAAACATGTTGTGTGATCCAGTTAACCCATGGTTGGACCTAGACATACATTTTTAAGAGACATGGTTTTAGGATTTGCATAAAAGAAAATTTATATCCTATTTTTAGGTGATTGTGGTTCAGGAGATCTATACACACCTATTTATGGCAGTTTAACAAAAATAATTATTTAGAGATGGAATTACCTATATATTGTCTCATATCGATTATGAAAATATATAATAATCTATATTATATTATTTTTAAATATATTTTTTTATTTGAAGAAGGAACATGTTGAGGTTAGGTTTGATTGGTGATAATAGGTGATCCATATGGTGGGGGTGAGCCATTGATCATTTAAGATTGGTGAACCTCATAAGGATTTGGAATTTTACATTTTTTTTAAATAATTATCATGGAATGGGAACTATATATTTTTTATGCTTCTAAGTTATCACAATTTAAAGATTTTTTATTACCAATATAGTCAATGTGTTCAATTATGTATGGGGGTCAGACATTGTATTGGAGTTTGGATATGAGGCAATGATAAGGATACTCTTTTAGTGTGGATTTTCTGGAAAAACAAGGTTAGACTCTTTCCTTGAGGTAAAATTTATTAATGATGAGAGGATAGATTATGGATGTTCATGGTAGCATAATTATGATGATTATCAGGTTGAAATAAAGGCTACATATGAAAACCAAGGATTATCAGTGAAGGGAAGGGTTATATTGGGAAGATTGTAAGGAGCACAAATTTTCTAGACTAAATTTTGATGAACATTTTGTATATTTTCATTCAGATTCTAATAAGGGGTAAATTAGTCATTTTATCCATGAATATAATCTTGGATAATTTTTATAACAAATCTGTAGGTCTCATTAAAATGTTTTTACCCTAGAATGTGATTTTGGTAGAATTATGAGCCATTCAAATTTCAAAAGAATAATTCATCTATATAATTTATTTAATTAAATATTTATATATTCACAAATTATCATTCGACTATATATTTTTAATAGAATTTAAAATTGAAATTATATCTCTATCATTTATTTTGGGATGGGAGGCTTTTCCTAGGCAACACAAAATATATTGTTGGTCATCATGGTCAGGCCCATAGCCGTTTTTCTTTTTTTTTTGTTTTTTTTTTCCTTTCTCACCATTTAATTTCTCTTTTCTTGCATGGATTCTTACAAAATCCCCTTATGTTTTTCCATTACCATTACATAGAGAGTATAGTAAGATGGAGAGAGGGAAATAGATATAAAGGAAGAGACGTTTCACTGTGGAGATGAATATGAGAAGGATCGTCATGCGATAGTGAATGGAATATTAATATGGGTGATGCTTCAGAATATTCTACCCCAATTTAGGACACATTTATGTTTTTTAATATATCCATATATATTTAAAACTTTATATTTTTAAATCCCATTTATGACTATTAATTAACATTTATGGGTTTTTTTACAAATTTTTTTGGAGGAAAAATGGCTTATGGTCATTCTAAGGGGTTTCCCATTTGGAAATCCCAATCACATGATGTGTAATACAGAAACACACATATTTTATTCTTCTCATTATGGAAATATTACTTTTCTAAACTACATGTATTGTACTAGGTGTGCACTCCATCTAATTATACATTCCTAGGTAGCAAATTACTCATCAAAATAGCCTAAATAGAGAAACATAACCATGTTGGGAATATAGCTAGACCCCCATGTGGGATACACATTTTGTATAAGTAAATAACTAGGAAATGGTACATATATAGTCTATGTGAGGTACATGGGAAAGTACCCAATGAATGGTACACATTCGAAACATGTTATACATACAATATACAATTGTTTTTTCCAACATTCTGGATATAGTACAGGCCTAGGTGGGTATTTTAGAGTATACATTTTATAATCAGGTATACATACCATATACTATATCCAAGCCACCCTTCGTAGATTTTTGATGTATTTATATCTCTGAGCCATAATTGGACACATGACTAGATCATTTTGAGTTTTTGCTTCATTTATTGTAAAATTGGAACCCTTATGGTGATTCAAGGCCAACTAATTTGTATTGTATGGTGACAAATATATAATAAAGAGGTTCATCTTCTACTAAATTGTTCCAGTTTTCCCTTGAGGGTATGATATTGATATGATATGGACATCTATTCATATCTCTTTACAATTGATTATGTATATTTCCAATATAATATTTATCGAATGAAATATCTTCCCTTTTGGTTAAAGAGAAAATGATATTATATTTTTTGAAGGATCCCTATTAGGATTCCTTTTCAGGTGTTTCCACATTGAGGATCTTTTAGAGGATTAAATCCCTTAATAACCCTTTTGAGGATCTCATATGGGATGCCACTTCTTACGTATTCTACCAAAGGATCCCATGTAGAATTATTCCACTTATGTTTCAACCAAGAGGGTCTCATATAGGATACCTTTATATCTTGATCATTTCAATGATTTGATGCAGTATACCTCTACTTACTTATCGTTTATGAGTATCACAAGAAGTCTTCCTATCATATGTTTTGAATTATAGGACCCAGAGGGTTCCTCAATGTCGGAACATCCCTATGATTGTAATTAATGTTTGATTAGAGACAATATGGGTTTCCACTATAGAAACCATACTGAATAATTTACTTATGAGTCCATGAAATAGTGATGTAATTGGGATTTAGGACACCTTGAAACTTTTATTATGCTTTCACATGGTTAATATTGGTGACAAAATGAATTTCAATGATTATTTTTGTATTATGGCTAATGATATTGATGTGATGAATTGTATAATAGGGATGTACATAGGTACTTACATGGATCCATCTTTTGATACTTGATAACTGAGACTAGTGTATAATTAATTCCACACTAGACACGGAGTTCCATGATTTGGATGAATTATACATGAATTTAGTGGTACAAGGGTTACACATATGTAATGATGTTGAAGGGATCTTAGGATAAATTATTTACCTTTTCTTTTAGTGATACTTAGATTACATTGTATTTATTACTTGCATGAACTCAAAGAGAAAAAAATTTATATATTTTTATTCCTTGAGTAATAATTGGATTACCAAGTTGGAATTCCTCAGAAATTTTCATTGGGTGATGGTTTATATACATCTTGAGTGATACTTTTATTACTATGTAGGAATATGTTGGATGGAAACATATGGTAAAATGATTTATTATATGGTTTGGTATCTTTATAAATGGATACCTTGGTTACATAAATTGGGTCCAGTTTTATTTATAAGAGGTAAACATTATTTATTTATAGAATTTCCACATATTTCCTAGAATCCCGCATTATAGCGATTGGAGGTGAGTATAGGTGATCATAGGGCTATAAAATGTGTCCCCCTATGGTGATTTTCCTTACATAGATACATTTAAGGAAGTATCTCAAGTAGGTATTTTTTATTGGGATTACAAACCAATGGATTAACATAATTATACACATCTAGAGTGGTATGGAATATAGAACAATTCCTTATTCACAAGACGTAATGAAGATCATTATCACAGACCTAAGTAGAACCTATTGTTGATCCAGGTTACTTATCACATTACACACACACACACACACACATATATATATATATATATATATATCAATAGGTTTGTGTGTTTGTGTGTGTATGAGAGTGCATGTGTGTTTATAGAAATAAATATATACAAATATAAATATATATGAATGAGGGGAAATTTTTTGAGACATCCTTACATAAGGTGGAAAAAGGTATGGTCGGTCAAGATCATAGAAATAAGAAACAACTATGAATTAATTAATTATTTTTCATTTTTTTATTGAAAATATTTGTCCATTAAGAGGAAAATAATTCAAGATAATGTTCCTATAATAGAAGGATATAAGTTCATCATTGGGTTTTTCATTCTGAGATTCAATTCTCACCCACTATAGGTTCACCTCAGTGAAAAATCATACCATATGTATGCTTTCATGTTGAGAAAAAAATACATGACAAATAGTACTCAGGCCCATGTTTTCATGTTCCAATGGAGTTACTCATTTGGGTTTGTGTGATTGGGTTAGAGAAGCCCACAATGTCATAAAGATCGTGTGTGTGTTCTGGATAATAGTTAACAAGTGATTCACCTAATTTTATTTTATTTTCTTTTATATATTCCTATAGATATGGTTGGACTAGTAAGAGATTATTTTTGTATTTATAACATGGTTATTCTGGAATTTACTGCATTTTATTCATTATTACAACATGATTTTATTTCAGTTTATTTACAACTTATTAACTCTATTTATTTTATGCATTAGATTTTATTAAATTATTTACATGATATTTTACTCTGATATGAGGGGATAATCTCTCCACAGACACACCTTTGACTCCCACAACTAGTTTCTATACTCTGGCATATGGGGATGCATTTTTGAGGCCTTATTTTGAACTAGCATGAAGCACCGGTTTAGGGGAATCCAGGTCAGTAATTTATAATAATGTTCCCACCCATTAATTATTGAAAACCATATATATGGGTTCACTAATATCATGAAAAAACCATCATTCCATAAAATAGTACCACATTGAAAATAAATGGATTTCATAAATACTTGATCATTTCATCATAGAATACGTCATGGTAAATTAACAAGTTTCCTAAACATCTATTCAAAACAGTATTAAACCATCTATAAAAATAAAAATGATGATATCATTGTTTTATATACCCATAATAAATTAGTTACATCAATGGATTTCATTAGGGATAAAAATGACGCCAAAAGATCACTAGAATATTTAATAATCAAAATACTATTTTAATTATGAAATATCATATTTAAAATAAAAATATCTATAAAATGTTATTGAATTTTTTCCTAATAATATAACCATGAAAACATGTAATAAAAGTACAAAAACATTAAGCAATCATGACGTTAATAATTTTTTTTCATTCTGAGTTCATTAAAACAATACACCTTTTTAAATTTTCATTAAAAATTTAAAAATATCGTATGGAAAATAAAATGGTGATTATGTTATTTCTTTTAAAATATAAATGTGTTTAAAATTAATTTAAATCACAATGGTATATTGATAAATAATTAATGAATATATTTTAGAGAAAACATACAATTATTACAAAATGATTCCCAAACCAAGTGGAAATAAATATTTATTTTTATTAATTGTATCTTCATAGCCATTTTAAGTTCAAAAGACTGGAAACATGTGCTATTACTTGAAAATTTCATGAATAACCATAGAAAAAAGTAAAGTGTTTTATCATATAAGGGCCATATAATTTCCTCAACATAAATTCATCAATAATAAATATTAATTAAAAAGATATCGAAATACCAATCTCATAATAAATTTCATGTATTTCTTTGTATATGTTTGAACATACTCTTATTAAATAGTCCTCCTTTAGATCCCTTTAAAAGTGAATTGTGGTGGAATTTTAAAAAGACCAACAAATTTACATCATGGATAGGGGATTTGATAATATAAATGGGTAGGGTTGGGTCAATATATATTAATCAAGGTGTTGAAAAGAAAATAGATGAGGGGAATCCTTTTATAAGTGAGGGAAAATAGATACATGGAATTACTTAACAAATTTAAATATAATTAACATATTCCCCAAGGATAATGATTCCAAAAATGAATGCATTCAACAAAACAAAAGATGATGTTGAAATATAAATATTTAATAAAATTTATCTGGTTTTTTGTGTCATTTTAAACCTTATATTCATGTTTAACCATAACATTCTCCAATTTTAAACTTAACAATACTAAAAACGTCATTGTTATTAAAGGGTTATGTTGGTCGGAGTGGACACTCAAGAGGGGGGTGAATTGAGTTCCAATTAAAATTTCTATTAAAAAGATATCTCTTTGACTCCCCCAATTTAAAAACAAGTAAAACTATAGTGAATTTATAAATATTTTAAAAGTTAAATTATTTTCTCAATGATTGATTAGGTCTTAGTTATTTTAATCAGAAGAATACGTTAACTATGGAAAATAACTTACTAGTTCACAATAAGTATATAAAAATGAAAATTTAACTATCAAAGTAACTTTTTAACAAATTTTATTTCAACTTAATTAGGAGTGGAATAGAAAATATATTTAATATACTTTAGATTTAAACTAAGATGCACAACTGATATAACCAAGAGGTTCAGTATCAATATAAGACATAGTCCTCTAAAACAATTTATATAAATTTGATCCACACCTTGGATCGGGGTAGACAATAGTGCAACGACTGTCCAGGTACTACGACCTCTACCACATTTCTTCATGGGAAAACAAAACAACAGATTATAGGATGTCCAGGTCTTACTTGACCTCTTCCACAATTCACAGTGGGATATAGTAATGTGTAAAAAGTTTGGAGTGAGGATTCAGTATCCTTCAGTTCATTCTAGGAGTCAATGTGTAAATACAACACACACTGCTCAAAAAGTAAATGAATGAAACACAATAGATCTAGACATATATAGATGAGTTTAGAGTGGTCTGTGTGTTTTGAGTGAAGCCCTGGACTCCTTGGATTGATGTAAATGAAGCTCTGAGTCCTTCTCTGGTTTTTGTCTGAAAAATAGAGGGTTGTTTTCTTCAAGTATAGTTTGATCAGATTGATTGCATGAAGAGCTCTTTTTAGTTCTTCACTCCTTGACTAAGGTGCAGCTTGTGTTCTCCTCTAGAATTAATCACTTCATGTATGTCCAGTATTCTTTCAGTATGAATGTATCCATTCATTTCTTTCTGAATGCACCGCTTTCAAATGGTATTCTACCTTTTATTTTCCACACAATTCATGTGCCTTCTTAGTTACTTTCGTCCTGGCCTTTTTCCTTCCTTTTATAGCTTTCAACTTCGGTAAAAGGAAATGATTACCTTTTTACAGGTACAAGGTATGGTTCCCTGACATGCCAACAACTATCATTAAATAACAGTAATTACATTAAAATCATCAAATATTACCATTTCATAAAAAAAAATATTGTGTGTATAGATTTTGACCGGTCGGTCTTTATCAGTAGCCTTTTGTCAGTAGATGTGTAACAGTGGACTTTGTATAATAGTGAGCACCTATCGTTAGCTCTTTGTCTATCGGTAGATCGCTTGTATCGGTGGCTCGTTCTGTATTGGTGACTATCTGTATTGGTAGCTTTTTTATGTACTAGTGAGTAAGAGTATATCAGTAGACTTGATCTTTCGGTAGCTCATCTTCTATCGGTAGCTTGTTTGTATCGGTGGACTTGATCTATCAGTGGTATGTGCTTACCAGTGGACTTATACAAACCGGTAGCTCTGCGTATCTGTGACCTTTTCTTATAGGTGACTATGTTTATTGGTAGACAAAGTATCGGTAGATCTGTATCAGTATCTATAATCATATCAGTTATTTAACAATTATCTGCATTATGCAAAACATATCCGATTGAGTTAGAATTATATCAAAATTTATATAACAAAATATAATCATTGATTAACATATTTCAAAGATTATTTTAAAATTACTATCAATTAGAATATCATAGATTAAAGGAATTAATATATAGATAAACATTATTTGGTATTATTAATGTATGTGAAAGAATAATTGGGATTATCAAAACAGACGAGGTCAACAATCTCCCCCTTTTTGAGAGTCACGACTTATAATATTATAATCCCAGAATAATTAGTAATTTATCATAGGATAGTGCATTAAATCCAATTTTATTTAGAGAACACAATATATAATATAAAACAAATGTACTAGAGGGAAATAAAATGATATTATTTAGATATTATTTATCCCCCATTGTGATAATAAAAAAGTGGGACTATAAGGAAAGACATGAGAAGAGAAGTAACAAAGAGTAAAAGAAATTAAGAACATATATATTCCTTGGAGAAAACAGATACAAGGAAATTCATAAACAAAAAATTACAGGTGATTACTATCAAAAATCCTAACCACTAATCAATACACATCCTCAGATTGAGATTTCCCCTTGGGACCAGAAGATGATTTAGGTGTGGTGGAGGCAGGTGGAGGCTTAGGAACACCAGAAATGATCAGAGGTGGATGAGCTTCTGAATCTGTTCCTGGTCTGTACTGTGTAGCTCTCTGAGTGATCATTAGAGTAAGGCTTCTTATGGCTTGGGCTGTAGTCATATGAACAATAGAAGTAGTAGAGGCAGATGTAGATAAAGCTGGAGATATAATAATTGGTATAGCATCGACATGCAAGAAAGGCAACAATAGATTTCTCAAATCCATAATAACTCATCCTCCTCTTTCCATGGAAAAAATGAAATCATCCTTATTTTCCATGAATTAGTCCATGTATGGAGTCTGTTCCCTTACCTTGCTTACTTTCTCCCAGAAGGCTTGATTGACAAGAGGTAGCTTCATGTTTTCTAACATAATCTTGAAGTGATTGTTAAAATGATGCTTGGTATAAACCCTTTGGAAATAGTAACCTACCTTTTCTTTCACCTCTTTTTGAGAAGAATAAGCTTCTCTCATATAACCTGAACAATCTTCATTATCTCTCTAGCTGTATCTCTAGTAGAATTTACCATTTTGGTCAGATCGGATGAGTCCATAGATCAACTGGTTGATGATGAACCAATCTACTCCTTCATCAAAGCTCGAATCTGATTCAGTTCTATTGATGGTCAGGATGCAAGAGAATCAATAGAGAAGGTTACTATTTACATGAATTTTTTGGTCAACCCACTGATAAGATTTTTCACTTCATAATCATGAGTGCTAACATGATCTTTCATAGAGGTTTTAAATCCCTCAAATACTGATACCATATGGCTCACAACAATTTTTGACATAAGCTATGTCCTTGTCTTCTTGAGGTCTATAACTCATATAAGATTCTAAAAAGATAACAGACTTATTTAGAACATCAACATCCTCTCCCAGTATAGATACTTGAGTCTGGAAAGCTGTAACGTCATCCACTATCTCTGCCACAAAGTTTGATACATTACATCCAAGAGAGTGTTCAAAAGGATTTTCCAAATTACTCATCTCTTCAACAAATCATTGCTTTAACTCGGCAACAGAGGCACTAAAAGACTCTTTCAGCTCATTATTTAAGGATTCAAGATCAGCCCTGGTGATCATATCAGAAGGTTTAACCACAACATCTGTCTTTCAGATACTATACTAGCCACATTTTCATTCATGGTAGTTTTAATAGATGACACCATTGAAGCTTCAGTTTTCCTTATTTCTTCCACAAAACTAATTTTCAGGTCAGACATGAGCTTATTCAGATCATACATTCTGACCATATCTTCAAGTAACAACTCAGTCTGAATATCATTTTTGACTTTTTGTATATTGAGGGATGTCTCATTTTCAGAATCTGGAAAATCAAATCCATAAACCACAAAACATGGGTCTTCTGCCCAATCCTCAATTTTAATTGCCACTGAAACATTGCCAAACCTTATTGGATGCTCCCCCTCAACTGGTGCATTCTCTTGTACAGAAACATCATTCTCAACTGGTCTTTCTTCCTTCGAAGAATCTTCTACAATCAACTCCATCTCTGAAATAGCAAGAGGCTCCTCTGGATTAGGCACAGGTCCTTCCATCTCACCAACTACATCCTTAACAGGCACAACTGAGCTTCCAATCAATGTACTCGGACTTAAGAAGATAGAATCAGTGGCTTCAGATTCATTCTCTCTCTCTTCTTCATTCTCAATGGATGGATGGTCTTCCTCATCAATAGGTATTTCTTCTTCTAATAAAGTTTCCTTTATTGAAGACATAATTTCTTCAACGGGACTTGGGGGCATGTTCGGATCCCTTCCATCAGCCATAGAAGTCTCTTCTTCAACAGACTCATCATTGTACTCATGTTCTTCTTCATCATATCCTAGACGTGGATCCCTCACATTCTTAAGCCTTGAAGGATGATCCACATGATTGAACTTATCATATAGCTTCTGGTAATCATTAACCCACTCTATTCTCCATGGATTCTAGTTTATCATCATGTATTTGCAAACAGTACTTCTGATACAAAAATTATTCCTTACTACCATTGTCTTATCTTGAGACTCAGCTACCCCTTAACTTTAATCATAACAGAAATCGACATGGCAACGAATAAGGCATTGGTATTTGATTTTGGCCTGGTCATATCCTCCCTTTGAATCATTAAGAACCTGCACAGATTCACTTTCACACCATGTCTCAAAAGATGTAGCAGATAGATATCTTGATATTTTAAAATTGCAAAGTCTCCACTCCTTAGAATTAAAACATGCTGAACAAACATGAACAGCAATCTATTCTCCCCATCCATTTCAGCAGCCACCACATGTCTTTGCTTTCAACTACCAGTGAGTTCCTCTAAGTAAATCTCATAATCAAATATGTTGCTTGTAGGTGGTACTAATTTCGAGAAATATCCAGACACACCATCGTGTGGAACCTTCAGGAATTCATCCCCCTCAATAAATGCAAAAGATATTTCCTTTCCATTTACAAGTGAAATCATTCGGTTCTCATCTTCTAATTTCTCAAAACATACAAACTCATAGAACTATTTCACCAGCTTCGGATAGTAGGGGCCATTGTTGTTCGAAATAATTCAACCCACATCTGATCTTCCAGCACCTCAAGAACCAATGATATACTAGACAACAACCATTCCACGTATATCTATTTTTCGATCACAATAAATCTATTCTGTAAATGTGGGTTCACTGGTCGCCTTCCTAACCGTGTTCTACCAATATTTCTACTTATTTCTTGTTTTTTCTTCTGCTTCTTTGCATTCTGCTCATCAGTTTCATCTCTAATAGTAGAGAGTTTGGTTTTTTTTTCATTTTTGGTTCAAGGAACTTAGGGTTTTCAAGAGATTCAGGAGCTAAGGCTTGAGGGAAAAGGAAAGGTTCGGTGGATTGAGAAGCGAGTAAGACTAAGATTTTTCCTTTAGAAATCATAAATAATTAAAATATAAAAAGTAAAGTATAAACGATATAGATTCTGGCGGCATACAGAATTTTAAAATAGTGCATACTTATTGGTAGGGTATACCGGTGAGGTATCACAGCGCTGAGGTACATCGGTGAGGTATCACATCAGTGAGGTACATCGGTGAGGTATCACATCGGTGAGGTACATCGGTGAGGTATCACATCGGTGAGGTACATCGGTGTGGTATCACATCGGTGAGGTACATTGGTGAGCTATCACATCGGGGAGTTACATCAGTGAGGTATCACATCGGTGTGGTATCTACCGGTCAAGGGTAATCATTCCTAACTCATGTCTAATGTAACTTAACCTATCCAAACATAACATTTTGGTTAAAACTTCTGCTAATTGATGTTCAGTACCTATAAATTCAAGAGTAATATCACATTTTTGGTAATGATCTAAAAAGAAATGGTGCTTTATGTCAATGTGTTTGGTCTTACAGTGAGATACAGGGTTATTAGAGATATTAATTGCACTAGTGTTATCACGGTTTATTGAAACATGCTTAAAATCATATCCATAGTCCAAAAGAGTGTGTTTCATCCACATAATTTGTGCACAACAACTACCAGTAGCTATATATTCTGCTTCAGTAGTAGATAAATCTATAGAATTCTGTTTCTTACTACACCATGATATAAAGGATTTTTACAATAAATGACATGTTCCAAATGTGATTTTTCTATCCAAATTGCAACCAGCAAAGTCAGCATCTGAATAACTCATTAATTCAAAAGATTTTCATTTTGGATAAAAAATCCTAAATTTGCAGTATGTTTAAGATGTTTGAAAAAAAATTAACAGCAAGCAAATACGATTCTTTAGGATTAGCTTGAAATCTTTCACACATGCACACACTAAACATAATATCTGGCCGGCTAGCAGTAAGGTAAATTAAGCTTCCAATCATACCTCAATAATTTGATTGATCCACTAGTTTCTCAGTTTCATCTGCATCCAATTTACAGAAAGTACTCATAGGCGTATCACATTCCTTAATACCATCCAAACCAAAACGTTTCAAAAGATCCTCTGTATATTTACTTTGATTCAAAACAATACCATTTTCATTTTGAAAAACTTTAAATCTAAGAAAATATTTGAGTTCTCGAATTAAACGCATTTCAAATTCTTTTAGCATGATCTTTTAAAAAATCAGTACATAAAGAATGTTTAGAAGATCCAAAAATAATATCATCAACATAGATTTGTACTATCAAAACATCTTTAGAAATTATTTTGATAAAAAGAGTTGGATCATCAATCCCTTTAGTAAAACCTTTTTAAATCATAAAATTTCTAAGTCTATTATATCAAGCTCTTGGAGCTTGTTTTAAACCATATAAAGCTTTAGAAAGTTTAAAAACATGATTTTGGAAATGGGGATTTGTAAATCTAGGTGGTTGTTCAAAAAAAGCATCTTCAATTATATAACCATTTAGAAATTCACTTTTGACATCAGTTTGATATAAATTGAAATTCATATGAGGAGCATAGGCAAGTAAGATCCTAAAAGATTCTAATATAGCTATAGAGGAAAAGGTTTCCTCATAGTCTATACCTTCCTCTTGACTATAGCCTGGAGAAACTAACCTTGTTTTGTTTTTAACTATATTTCCAGACTCATCAACTTTGTTTCTAAAAACCCATTTAGTGCTTATGGTCAAGGTGTCCTTAGGTCAATCAACTAATTCCCAGACTTTGTTTCATTCAAATTTATTTAATTCTTCTTGCATATACATTACCCAAAATTCATCGTTGATTGCATCATTGATATTTTTAGGTTCTAACTATGAAATAAAGTCTTGATGTTTAACCTGATTTCTTGGAGAAGCTCTAGTTAGTGTCCCTCTATCATGATTACCAACAACAGTATCTAAAGAATGATTCATTATAATCTTAGTTGATCTAGTATGGGTAGGACTAGAAATTTCAGGCTCTTCTCTAATTTCAGGTTCTATAGAAGCAGATTCTGGAATATGTCCAGAACTGGATGTCATTACAACAGGATCATTGGTTTTATCATTAAGGTCAGGAACAGACAAATCTTTTCAAGATTTTCAAGAGAAGACTTAGGTTCATGTGGATCAGTTTCGTCAAACATGATATTAACATATTCTTCCACACATTTGGTTCTTTTAATAAAGACTCTATAGGATTTTCTAGTTAAATAATAACCATGAAAAATCCCTTCATCACATTTGGGTTCAAACTTGTCAATATTATCCTTTGTGTTGAGAATAAAGACTTTATAACCAAAAAATATAAAGTAACTAACCTCAGGTTTCCTATTATTCCACAACTCATAAGGGGTATTCTTGAGAACAGGTCTAATTAAGAATTTTTTTTAATATAACAAGATGTATTTACAGCTTCACCCCAAAAATAAATTGGCAGGACATACTCATTAAGCATAGTTCGTGTAATCTCTTGAAGGGTTCTATTTCTTCTTTCTACTACATCATTCTGCTGAAGTGTCCAAGGGGTAGAAAAGTTGTGACTATAGCCATTGTGTGATAAATAAGATTCAAACTCATGATTTTAAAAATCAAGACCATGGTCACTTTTCAAAGTATTAATCTTAAGTCCACTAAGGTTCTTTGCAGACTTGGAGTATTTAATAAAGTAAGAACAAGCTTCACTTTTGTGAGCTATGAAGTATACCCAAGTATATCTAGATAATCCATCTACTAAGACATAGACACCGTGCTTCACCTTTAAACTAGAAACTCTTGAAGTTTAAAACAAATCCATGTGAACTAACTCGAGAGGTTGAGAAGTTGAAACTTCTTTCTATGATTTAAAAGAAACATTATGTTGCTTTCCCTTTTGACAGGGATTAAAAACATTATCTGATGGGAATTCAAGTTTGGGTAGGTCTCTAACTAAGTTCTTCTTAGTCAATTTTCTAAGTGAATGTACGTTGCAGTGTCCTAATCTTCTGTTCCATAGCCAAGATTCTTTATGAAAAGAATTTAATAAAGTAACATTTTGTTTAGCTAGATAATTAGAATCAACAACATAAACATTTTCATTTCTCAATTCCAAAAATACTAAAATATTTTTGGAATTAATAACATAAAAAGAATCATTTTCAAATTTAAAATTAAAACCATCGTCACATAACTGAGAAATACACAAAATATTATATTTAAGTCCATCAAAAAATAAAACTTTAGAAATTAAAATTGAGTCAGTGTTACCAATCTGGCCCAGGCCAATGATCTTTCCTTTAGAGTTATCACCAAAGGTGACATGGCCTCCATCAAATTTGATTAAGATTTTGAATCATGAGTAATATCCAGTCATATGCCTTGAACATCCACTGTCCAAGTACCAAACCTTCTTGTGAGAACTCTTCATGCAAATTCCCAACAAAATAGTTTTAAACAGAAAATGATTTTGGTACCCAGATTTTCTTGGGTCTATACAGGTTTGAAATCAAAGCTTTAGGTACCTAGATTTGTCTTATAGGTATCAAATAACTTATATAATCATTAGATTTTGAAAGATAAACTTTATTTTATCTATACCCATATGCATAACTAGTTGAATCATACAGATTTCAAGAACAAGAAATAGCAACATTCTGTCCAGATTTAGAAATGAATCTAGTTTTAGTGAATTGTCTCTGTCTAGGCTGATAGCCTATTCCAGTGGTATATTTTGGTGCCACTTGTTTTCCTAAAATTTTTGTAAGTGTATCTTTTCCATTTGTGAATTTTTTTATGTCCTTCCTTAATTTTTCATTAGAAAACTTTAGTTCAGCATTTTCCTTTAGTAATTGAGCATTCTTTTCCTTTTCTACATCTAGTGCAGATTTAACAGAACTGGTCAGAGTATGTAGTTTCTTCAAAGCTTTATAAATGTCCTTAAATTCATTACATGATTCTTCTAGCATATTAAAGTATTCAAATAACTCTTCACTAGATATATTTTCAGATTCAGAATCAGAATAAACCTCAAAATAATAAGAATTTAAAGCAGGAGTATCCAATATTACCTCAGATGTGTTTGTCATAAAACAAATTAAAGCACAATTTTTTTCTGAGTCAGAAACTTTATATTCACTTGTGATGTCTTCTAATGAAATCCAGGTTGCTTTCATAGCTTTCTTATACCTTTTTTCCTTATAGTCATATTTCTTTTTGAACATTAATTTTGGACAGTCTTCTTTTACATGTCCTTTCCTTTTGCATTCATAGCAGACAATTCCATCACTTTTATCAGTATTCTTCTAGTATTTCTTCTAATGACCTTTGTTATCGTATTTCCCTTTGTAATTTGATTTCCTAAAGAATTTCTTCTTCTTGTAGAACATTTTTAATCTCCTAGCTATCTGAGCCATTTTAGCATCACTGTCATAGTTTTAACATTCACTTGTTGAGCTTTCAGTAAGTATGTGAAATTTCTCTTTATCCTTTCTCTTTGAGGCAGTAGACTTAAAATACATTGACTTACTTTTCATTTCATCATCTTATTCCTTTTTTTAATTTGATTTCTTCCTCATTCATCATTTTCTTACCAATTAATTCTTTAACAGGCAAAGTACCAATATCACTAGATTCTATAATTGAAACAGATGTGCCTCTCCATCTTTCTGGTAAACATCTTAATATTCTCATGATCTGTTCTCTTGTAGGAACAGTTTTACCAAGAGAGCTCATGGTGTTGAAAATCTCATTGAACCTTGGTTATGTCAGAAATAGGCTTATAGGCATCATTTTAAAATTATCATATTTGATATTATAGGTATTAAATATCATTTCTTTGACATTGGTTTTTCTATCATGGGAAATAGCCAATTTGTCCCAAATTTCATAAGAAGTTTTACAAGAAGATATATGCGATTAAATTCTTCATCTCTTAAAGCAAAATACAAGGCATTCATTTCTTTACAATTATTATTTTATGCAGTCTTAGTAGCTTCGTCCCATGTAGTTCTCTCAGTGTCTGGAATATTATATTGAGTTTCTATAGCAGTCCAAATATCAAATCATGTACTCTCTAAATGAATTTTCATTTTAAGCTTCCACTGGTCATAATTTGTAACATTAAATAAGGGTGTCCTATTGGTAGAAGCACCATCTCATCAATTATCCATATCTAGATTTCAGGAAAAAAAAATTATTGATATGAAATTTAGAACTAACATAAATTTAAGATCTTTAAGATTCAACTAAAATCACAGTTGAAAAAATAGAGTATTTTGTAGACTTTGATAAACAAAACAAATCCTTCGATACCAAATGTTGGTCGGAGTGGACACTCAAGAGGGGGGGTGAATTGAGTTCCAATTAAAATTTCTGTTAAAAAGATATCTCTTTGACTCCCCCAATTTAAAAAAAAGTTAAAATGTAGTGAATTTAGACATATTGTAAATGTTTAATTAGTTTCTCAATGATTGATTAGGTCTCAGTTATTTTAATCAGAAGATTAAATTAAATTTTGAAACTAACGTACTTGTTCGAAATAAGTAATAACACTTGGTAATTTAACTATCAAAGTAACTTTAAAACAAATTTTGTTTCAAAGTAATTAGCAGCGGAATAGAAAATATATATATAATATACATTAAATTTAAACTAAGATGCACAACAGATATAACCAAGAGGTTCCGTCTCAAGCTGAGACTTAGTCCACTCAAACAATTTATATAAATTTGATCCACATACTGGATTGGGATAAACAATAGTGCAATGACTGTCTAGGTACTAAGACCTCTACCACAGTTCTTCGTGGGAAAACAAAACAATAGCACACAGGCCTTCCAAGTCTTACTTTACCTCTTCTACAATTCACAGTGGGATATAGAAATGTTTAAGAAGTTTGGAGTGAGGATTTAGTATCCTCTAGTTCAGTCCAAGAGTCAGTGTGTAAATACAACACACACTCCTCAAAAAGTAAATGAATGAAACACAGTAGATCTAGACAGATATAGATAATTTTAGAGTGGTATGTGTGTTGTGAGTGAAGCTCTGGACTCCTTGGATTTATGTAAATAAATCCTTGAGTCCTTCTCTAGTTTTTGTCTAAAAAACAGAGGGTGGTTTTCTTCAATTTTAGATTGATCTAATTGAGTGCATGAAGATCTCATGGTAGTTCTTAAATCCTTGACTAAGGTGCAGTTTGTGTTCTCCACTATAATGAATGGCTTCGTGTATGTCCAGTATTCTTTCAGTATGTATGTAGCCTTTATTTTCTTTTTGAATGCACTGCTTTGGCATGATATTCAGCCCTTTCTTTTCCACACACTTCACGTGCCTTATTAGTTACTTTTGCCTGGCCTTTTTCCTTCCTTTTATAGCTTTCAGATCTTGTAAAAGTAAATGAATACCTTTTTACAGGTATGAGGTATGGTTCCCTGACATGCCAACATCTATAATTAAATAACATTAATTTCATTGAAATAATAAAATATTACCATTTCTTAATAAATAAATAATATTGAGAGTATAGAGTTTGACTGGTCAGTCTTTATCAGTAGCCTTCTGTCGGTAGATTTGTAACGGTGGACTTCGTATAGTAGTGAGAGCCTATCAGTAGCTCTTTTTCTATCGGTAGCTCGCTTGTCTCAGTGGCTCATTTTGTATCGGTGATTATCTATATCAGTAGCTTTGTTATGTACCAGTGATTAAAAGTATATCAGTAGACTTGTTCTGTCGGTAGCTCATCTTCTATCAGTAGCTTGTTTGGATTGGTGGACTTGATCTATTAGTGGTATGTGCTTACTGGTGGACTTATACAAATTGGTAGCTATGTGTATCGGTGAACTTTTCTTATCAGTGACTATGTCTATCAGTAGAATAAGTACCGATATATCTGGATCAGTAGCTATAAGAATTTCAGGGACTTGACATTTATCTGATTTATGAAAAACATATCTGATTGAGTTAGAATTATATAAAAATTCATATAAACATAGATAAAAATTTATTAACATATTTCAAATATTATTTTAACATTATTATCAAGTATAATGTCATAGATTAAAGGAATTAATATATAGATTAACATTATTTGGGATTATTAAAGTATGTGAAACCATAATTGGGATTATCAAAATAGGCGAGGTCAAAAGGTTATAATTTTACATTAAAGGAATTAATTCACTAATAAATGGAAAATGGACTGATTTTTTGACTATTTCTCATTGTACATGTCCTATTTTAAGAATTTTATTATTTTTAAATATTTTAATAAAATATTATTCTTCATAAAATCTCATTAATGTCATTTTCACTACTATTCACTTAATTAGTCTTTAAGGATTCCAATGTAGTAATGCTATATGAATCTAAACCTTTACCAAAACCCTGATATATATATATATTATAATATCAAATATGTGAGGATTTTTAAGTAATCCACAATTATTACATTTTATTTATGAAAATAATATACATGATTTTTCTACTTATTGCATAGGAATTGTATTAGTGTTGTCTAAGTATTTATGTTAATTATTCTTTCATAAATATTTTAAAAAATAACAAAAAATAATTAAATACATTTTTTATAATGAATTATAACTTTAATTATCTATGTTTTTTCATTAGCCAAAACTTTCATAAATATTAAAGTACACAGAGTAATAATCTTAAATTTTATTTACTTAATGTATTATAAATGTCTTTATCAAAGTAAAATGGCACTAAAATGTCATATATTAAAATTTTGGGTGTGTATGGTCTGATATTTTTCAAAAAAATAAATAATGGAATGTTTTGGGATGATTATGATATCAAATCTCAGGGTTTAAACTATGTTTTACCCATTTTACCCTTATTGTTTTGACAAATATTTACCACAGTTAATATTCATGATCACAAAAATAAGATATCCCTTTCTAATAAAATTAAACCTCTTGATTAAAAATATTGTATCTATATTTAAAGATTCAATTTCTATAATTTGTAGAAATAAAATATATATATACATATATAAAACTCAATAAAATTGTGTTTTCCTTAAAATTGGTATCTAATGTATAAAAAGATTTTATATCAATATCCATTATAAAAATACTTCAAATAAAATTAATTGGATTGTTAATATTATATATTAAATAATTTTTATTTTAAAATATTTAAAAAATTATCTATTTAAATCGAAGAAAGAAAAGTTAGTTTTTAATGAAAAATCCTTATTTATCAATATTCATTGAAAAATCTATCTTTTCATAAAATAATTTAAAAAATAAATCTTTTATAATTTTTAAATGATTTATTTAAAAATAGTTTCATTTTTTGAAATATTTTTTCTTAAAGGGAATGAGATTAATTATATTATTGTCTAAAAAAAGAAATAAAAAAAATTTGGAAATTGTATTTTTAATGAATATAATGCCATCACTAAAAAAATATTTTCTTTATATAGACCCATTATACATTTTTTAAAATGATATTATTCATAGTAATTATTGAAATATAATAGCGATGTTATATTAGTATACTATAATATGGTTCATTTTGATTTAGGGTATCATGAATTACAAGCAATTGAGGAAATAAAATTTTGTAACATATAATAAAATATCAGAGTGTTATACTGGGTGACACAATATAATAGTCAAAAAAATATATTATAACATCATCATAATGGGTCACATCGTTCCTTTCATGTGTTCTTATCTAATTAGAACTATTATAAATCATGGATCCCCTCTACATAAACACTGAGTAAATACAAGACATAAAAGAATATCCGAACACATCCCACTTATCTCCTTCCTCTGAAAATAGTAAAAATTTTCCTTAGTTCATCATTTTATTCAGCTCCTTGAAAGAAATATTATAATGGTCATTATATAAGAAATTATATCTCTACCATATATGAGTACTTATAAGAGTTTTAATCATGTATAATTCAACCATGAGTCCTTGATAATAATTTAATATGAAAAATAAATTACAAACCTAACACTCTCTTGGATGGATATTAGAAAAAATACCATATAATAATTTTTGGATATTCTTATTGACAATTTTATAAAAGGAAATTTCCAACATTATTTAAGATGTCATACCATGTTTTTTGGAGGATATTTCGATGCAGGTGTAATAGTTCAAATTATGAGACAAAAATCATTCCTCAACAACATGGATTTTGTTGAAATATATATCATGCATGATTAATGATATATAGAAGAATAAAAGGTTTTGTAAAAAATATAATCTCTCATTTCATGGTGGAGATAAGGAAGCTAAGTTCGAGGATGTGTTGGAATAAATCATACCCGAAAAATATTAAAATATAAAAGATCACATTTTAAGAGGTTATACCATATGATGAGAGAGTTAGGTTATGATAATCGTCTATAAAGGTGATAATTGTTTGAAAATTTCTACTCTATGGAAGTGATCTCATGAATTTTTTGTGTTGGGATGTTTTATGTTGGTTTTCATGTTGCATCACAAATGATAAGTATCATTTCATGATTGATATTACGTGTTATTTAATCAAATATATATAGAGTTAATATAGAGTTACACAAGGTAAATTATCCCATACAGGGTTTTGTTTCACTTTAGATTTGTTTATGTAGATATCAGGAGTGTTTTAAAAAAGTGAAACACGTGTCTGAGATGGCGGAACCTAGATCATGGGATGATTAATTTTAAAACTCAATATTTTATCAATGATGGTTTTTGTAGTGTACTAGATTAAAAACATATAATTAAAAGGATTTTTTAAATGAAGTATAGTTTTTTCAATGATAAAATGTGGTTGTTGAGAAAATTTTATATTTTGTGTAAGGAAATAAATTTTTTTGTGGTGTGTCAAGTCAAACTATAATTAAGTATAGTCATAATATATAAATAATTTAATATCTCTATATTTTAAAATCAAATGGTGTATTTTCAGGGAGGGGTTTAACTTGAAATTAAATGATTTGAATTGATAAATTTTCTCATCTTAATAATGTTATATTAATGATTAATTATAGTAGTAAATTGGATATTCTATCAATATCCAAAATATATAATTCTATATAATAAGGGAATTAAGATGGAGGAAAACGAATAGGATTTCCAATTATAAGATGAAAAGATATAAATATGTAAAAATGATATCCTGGATAATTACAATGCTATATGATCATAGTGTTTCATCATGTGGGTGAGAATGGAGATGATTAAATCACCAAATAATGTGAAAAAAATTTCATAATATATAAGGGATTATAAATGTTTTTCTTATAGGAGAGGGGATTTTTTTGAATGATTGAGGGTATTGAGTTATCTTTTTAATATTTTTTAACACATAATGTTAGTGTGATCACTCTAAATTATAAGGGAAAAGTATTTTTTAGTTATTCTAGTACATAAGAACATCATTGTAGTATGAACTATTGATTTCAATGGGATAGGAGATCCATGCTTAATTTTTTATGTCTATATTTAATTTCATTATTACATAGTATGTATTATATGAAAGATAATTATTCTAATTAAATATATAAATACATAATTTTTAGTGACATTTTGAAAAATTATCATAGAATGATTCACCCCCTAATGGTATTTATATTACTTGAGACCAAATAGTGATATGAAATACAAAGGTTACCATTTGAGTATACTCTGTTAAAAAACATTGAAATGATTACCACCCATAAGGGAATTATTATCATTCATTGAAATAGAAAACAAATTAATAAGAATAATATTCAACACTGTTTCTTATCATGACAATGGATTTATATATATCAGATATATTTATGATCTTATTAAGTATAGAGCATAGAGAATTATCAGAGAATGACATAAGGGTTCTTAATACAGAATCCAAGGGATTAAATATGTTAGGGGATATTTTTCTAACACATTATATATGAAATTGATGTATTTTAAATCCTAAAAATATATGTTGGAAAAAATCAACATTATTTTGAATGATTCCATGGAAGGTGTAGAAAAAATATAAGTTCTATATAATATGAAATAGGACAAAAGGATAAACCTAAATAAATCAATTGATACATTTTTCAATTGAGTGAATGTTGGATTAGAGAACATACATAGTCTTGTAGAAACCTTTATCAATATCAATATCAATATCATGAATAGAAAACATATAAAATTTCAACCATGTATCAATTTAAAGGTCTTGATTATGATGACCCACATTTTTCATACATTTTTTCAAAAAAATCCATAGAAAATATTTTATTTATAAATTATAGTATTTTTTATGAGTCCTTTAGAACATTGAGCTTTCTAAAAATGAAATAATGAGAGAATAAGTGAGGGAGTGATGGTTTAATTATATTTTTATATAATTAAACGGGGTTAAGAGGTTAGAACTTATAGAAATATAATTAATTTTTATTTTTATTTTTAAAATATTGTGTCTCGAATTTTAGAATTTGGAAAATAAAATTTTCATGGTTCATACATGTTTTTTATAAAATATTAGGATACTAAGAGAATGTTTTTTCACATATTAGTGCTTTGAAAACCAAATAAATATTAAATGTATCAGTTTACCCCAAAATGATCAAATATTAATTAAATATTATTTTTAAAATGAAAATGGTTCTTTTTAAACATTAGAATTTTGTTATAACTTGTAAAATATATATTAATAAATAAGTGATAATAATTTCATTATTTAAACTTATTTTATCTTCTCCAAACCTAATATTTCTTATTACAATATTATTACATATTTACAATGTCATAATATATAACTAAATCACCAAACACTATTTTAACAATTAACTTTTAAATGAATCATTTTACAAAATTCTCAATGATTCAGCCGAACCTAATTTCATCATGATAATTTTCTAATTTAGTTTTTAATATATGAAAAATAATTCAAAGGGATAATAAAGAATCAAATTAAATAAAATTTTAAATATTTTCTATAAAATATTACTTTTATAAGGAAAGACATCATTTATTCTCATTAAAGATTTCTAAATTTCATAACATCATGGATAGAGATTCTTAAAGATTACATAGACAGAAAATAACATATTTAATGTATAATAATTATATATAATACTTTACAATTTCAATTAAAACATTTATTTTTATATTTTATAGGGTATTTTTATTTATCTGAGGCTTATATAATAGTCATATATCTATAGTCATATAAGGATTAGATTATAGATATCACATTTCCATTTAAACCATATATAAACCTCACCATTATCATATACCATTAGTCACTGAATCATTACTCACTACTTCACATAAAATTGTTCAATAATTCCCTTGATAATTTGTACTATGTTAATAAAACTGATCATTTTATTATAGTATTGAGGGAATGAATGATCTTCATGGGAGAATTTGAACATATTAAATTTACCTATGTGTGTGCGTGATTGTTTGGTGTTAATATCCATGTAAAATTCCTAGTTTTTATTGTTAATATTATTTTGGGAAGTGTAATGTTACTATGAAAAGTATTTGTAACAACTGTGGTAATTAAATAATATGACATTTTCATATTTATTAACATTTGTGAATTAAATATTAATTTTACTTTATAGGGGATGATAAGTTTGATGGAGTACCTGACACACAACAGTGGGTTTTTTAGAAACCTCGTGTTGCACACAAGGCTGAGTCATACTGAAAAATAATAATATAATATAATTATTTTAAATGGCAGTTCCCGCCTAGTCGTTGTATTTGTAGGAATGAAAAGAACTAACCATATTATGGTTACACAAGCTTGTTAAATTTCTTTACATTTATCCAAAACAAATAGATGGTAAATTATGTGTTTTGAATTTGGAAAAATGGATTCCATATTTGGAATCTAGAGGTCCATATTGTGTAAATAGGTACCTTTTATTTTTAGACATTATGAATAGTAACTTCAGTAAATATTTTATTTACCATGGTTAAAGGGTAAATATGGTAAATAAGGGTAAAAAATAATAATATTTTAATATGAAATTACCCAAAAACATGTTCTAACCCTATTGGATGAGACATGCCCGACAATTTTCACCCTTTGGTCGATTTTAAGACCCCATGGAACCACCTGTGTGTGAAAATGACATTTAATTATTTTTAATTTACAGTTAAGGATAATATAAACTAAACATGAATCTTTTAGTAAACAATTTTTTATATGGGGTTATTTAATTGATATCTTTGACTACACATAGTCATTATAAAGATGAAAGTATTTTCTACATCATGGTATTTTATTTATAATTTTTAAACATCAAATGAATATATTTATTTAAGACATAATGATGATGTTGTGATTACCACATTAATGAATGTTATAAAAAAATAAGATTATAAATATAAAAATAAATTTATTTTGAATCTTTTTATGACATACATTAATTTTATAGATTAGTATGACTTGTTATCTATGAATTAATGATGTTTTTTCTAATTATTCATCTATTAATGGATTTTTTTTAAAACAATCATGATATGAATAGTATAAAAATAAACATAAATGAGTTTTTAAATCAATGTATTTTTTATTAAATGACCCAATTTACCTAAAATCTAATATTTCAACAATTTTCATATATGATTTTACAAATGTCATTAATGATCCATTTTGGGATATCTTGGAATTTTATAGTATCTATAGTAACCATATATTATCTATATACAAGAAGACACAATTAAAGTTAAATAAGTTTACTAAGGGTTAAAGCTAAAGTCTATGGTTGATTTTATGAACTAAAATTTCCTAAAACCCATTTTATGAGATTTTTTATACCCACCCTCATATGATCTTTGAAATATATCACTTTTGTGTTATTATAATTCAAAAATTAATTAATAATAAAATAATATTTCAAGGCATTCTTAAAGTGCCCATCCTCCCTCTTAAAAATGGAAAAAACCTCTAACACATTGCTTACATCTATCAAGACCCTAGAAGCATTCCCCTTGGTAGACAGATATTCAAGAAATCCCTTTGGCTCAAATCAAAAGAAGATACCGAATTTGAGTTAATGTTTTCTCTCAAGTTCATTTCCATTATTTTTCCTTCTCCACTCCCTATGAACTTTAAATTATTTTTACATAACTACAACATAATCCCCAATATACTAGGTTTTTTATGGGAATGATTTGAACTACACTTACACACTTCTCTATTTAATGGGTATAGAACATTTTGTTTCTGTGGATGGCGAACTACTGCCTCACGAAACGATGATTGTTCAATCTTCTCCTACCCCTATAATGGTAGAAATATTGATGGAACTATAATTATATATGATATATATGATATAAATGATATTTATTTTATATCCAATCTTCTGTAATTATCATTTAGAACATGAATTTCCTCTTTTAGTGTTGTATAAATATGATAATTCTATTTGAGGAAGTGCGCACTACAACCCCCTCAAAGTGATATGACTCATTCATTCTTTACATGGAATGTATAAAGGATGTAATTAATGAAATTATGTAACATATATAACATATATATTATATTATAATTATTATATACGTATGTATCATTTATATTACATTCTTTTACATATGACAAAGAAATGAATGTAATGTGCAAGCGTACACACAGCTTACCGTCTTCATTAATGGTGCATTTCATTTCATATATCCATATGATATAGACTATTATAAATACATTTATTAGCAATATATATATGATATATATGATATCTAAATAATGAATTTCATTATGGAGATAAAGTGCTTTTTACCACATGGACAATTTGTAATTACAACTAGTTCATTTTTAACTCAAGCTCTGAACATCCACAAAAGTTTTTATATAAACCCAAATAATTAAATAATTGTTATAGCTCGGTAATAAGTGATATAAAATGCATAATAAACATGAATAAGGTTATGATTAAATTAGAAATGAACATAAGTTTATTATTCAAGAAGAACAAGGAACATAAGAGATAAGTCATCCTAAAAGTAAGGGACTTTGTCTCAATCTCCTTTAATTGTGGCCAAATTTCATAATATACACATCCTTATTTTACAATGCTTATAATAATACCTTTTTACATTTAACATCATTCAAAAGGAATCTTTTTTCTATGAATCATTTTTACTAAATAACAAATGTAATGTTTTTTAATGTACGATGTGAAAACGATCTTTCCTCCCACGTGAGCATTATTTAATATTTGGATTTCATAACAAGTCGTGATATTTTCAATTGGAAAATAAATACCATATACCATTTCAACATATAGTGGTATTGAAAATGGTTTTCAAAGTTGATTTAGTATTTCTATGTCTTGAAATTATTTCTTGTGATTTCCAATGAAATTTAGTGTTAGAAATGTTGATATTTGCAATATTTTATGTGTGATGATTATATTATGGTCCTTGGACATTTAACAGGGGGAAACATGATGAACTAAATTTAGGTACATTATGTGATAAAAAAAAGGACATGTGGTTACGTAATAACCTCCAATGCATTGGGTATGGAAGTCAGTTGTATGACTATTCAATTTGTAAGAAATATTTTTGGAAGTCGACCATATAGTTATTCCATTTATGTATGATTATGTTCCATGTTTACCCTTTATATGTTATGTGTGATTTTTATGGGTTTTATGGTAATATTTTGGTTACAAAAGGGTAAGAAATGAGCTTTTATTCAGTAAAGAGTGTTTAATACCTTAACAAGGTGAAATTTATTACTTATGACACAGTATTCATGGTTTGCATGTTTTTTTTAAAAACTAACAGTTTTCCTTCTTTTTGTATCCCTTATTAATACTTTTATTCTCATAACATGTTTTGAGACGTTTTTCTTAGACATAAATCTGAATAGCATCATGGATGGGATCAAAGAAATGTCATGATGTAAAAATCATGGAACCCAACTTGTCACTTTTTTAAGAGTTTTTTAATGTAAAAATGAATAGTGATTAGAAGTGTCTACTTATAATATTCAAGTTGTTATGTATATGTTATGGAAAAATTCTATAAATCTATAAACCTAAGAAGATACTCATTTTGAATTACTAACATAATTAATGATTTAGTAATGTTTATGTTCAGGGACTTGTAGTTGATATCGAATGTCCGTTTAGGTAACATTAGGAGTTATAATTTTGTTAATAAAATTTCCATAAATGCCTTTTACATTCTAGTAAAATTTAAATTTTATATCATTTTAAGATTATGAAATTTCTTCATCTAATAAACGCTTTTTAGAATGGTTTTCCACAGATGAGACATGTCAGCATTGTTGGGAAGGCATACAGAATAGAATAACCTTTAAAATCAGCATCCTAATATGGATGGAATCAGAACTGATCAGTTTGTTACACTAATGGAATATTTGACTCATGATATAAATAGTGGTGGTATAAATGAACGATATCAAAAAAATCAACCACAATGGAATATTTCTATAGTGAAGCATTTCATGAGGCAAAATCCCCCATCAGTCAGATGATCATCTGACCCTGTTTAAGCTGAAGGGTGGATTAGTGAACTGGAAAATATTTTTGATTTCATTGGTTGTACAGACAATCAAAAGTTTAGTCATACTATATATAATTTTTAATGAGAATCAGATCAGTGATGGTTTATGGTTAAAAATATCAAGGATAGTGAGGTGATTGATGCACATGGTTGGGATGAATTCACACGTATGTTTATTGAGAATTATTTTCCTAAGGCTGTTCAACATAGGATGGAAAAAAATAATGGAATTGAGGAAGGAGGATTGATCAGTGGCTTCCTGGGAAGAAATATTCAATAGACTTGTAAGGTATGCTCCAAATTTTATCTGTGATCTTCATAGTAAGATAAATAGATTTCACTCAGAACTGAATCCATGATATCGAATAGCATTAGCTTCTCATGAATTCCAAATCATTGATAAACTTGTCAGATGTGTTGAGAAGGTAGAAATGAAGTTTACTAATGACCAGGTGTTCTAAGAGAAATAGAAAAAGAAGAGGTCCAGTTTGCAGGAAAAAAGATAAATAATTTATCGAAGATGCCTAGAGTTCAGAAAATTAAATTTCCATCTTATGAGAAGTGTAGTGAAATTCATTCTCGAGAATCGTTTTGAATTTTTGGAAGGTGCTTGTGCTGTGTTAAGACTAGAATATTTCTCATAAATGTAAGGAAGAAGATCAAGAAGAAAATGAAAATCTAGCAGTAATTTGTTTTAGTTTCAATGTGTTTCGGAATTATGTCGATGTGTGTCCAAAGTTTATTATCCAGGGTGGAAACTAGATAAATCAAATTCAGAAAGGTGGGGGAAATTTTTTTTTCTACCACTACAGTTGATTTGGGTCCATAAAATGATGTGTAATTAGGTACTTTGTTTTTTTAGATTATTCCTATGTATTGTTTGATTTAGGGTCTACACATTTCTTCAGTTATGAGATATTTTCAGTTACATTTTGAATTACACCTCAAGAAATGAATCTATAACTTATGATAAAAACACTTAGTGGAAATTTTGAGGCCAAAAGAAATTATTAGATTCTTCATATACATATTTTTTGAACAAATTTAACTGAAAACCTTATTGTTTTTTCTCTAGTAGTGTTTGATGTTATTTTGGGTATGGATTGGCATTCTGTTTACATTGATAATAATGACTACATAGCTAAAGGGGTTTATTTTCAGAAGGAATTTCAGTTTGTGTACAATAATGAAACCTTAACTCAGATAACATATTATAAATCTGAGAAACTAGTGAAATATGCATGCTAATGTAACCTTCATAGATTTTTGAAAAAAAAGGAACTGTTTAGATTAATGATGTGCCATTAATAAATGTGTGTCTTCAAATATTTTCTTAATGAGTTTCTGAGTATTATACATTATTAGGAAATTGATTTGTAGTTGACTTTGTTCTTGATGCTAATCTAATTTCAAAACCCTCTTATCAAATAGCCTAAATTGAACTTTTAGTCTCAAAGAAACAACTATATGTGTTGCTAGATAAAGGTTTCATCCGACCTTTCACATCACTGTGGGATGATACAGTCTTTTCTGTTAAAAATAGAAATGGTTCAAGGAGACATTTAATTGATTATAGAGCCTTGAATAATATCATTATTATGAACAAGTATCATTTCCCTCATATTGATGATTTGTATGATCATCTCCATGGAGCTCATTATATTTCGAATACTGACATGAGGTCGGGGTACCATCGGTTGAAAGTAAAGGATGCAGACATTCAAAAGATAGCATTTCCATCTAGATATGGCCATTTTGAATTTTTATGCCTTTTTGGTTAACCAATACACTTTCTTCTTAATGAATTTTATGAATAGAATTTTTCGTGAGTTATTAGATTAGTTTTTTGTTGTGTTTATTGATTTCATTTTCGATTATTTAAAAAGTAAATAGGATCATGATATTCATTTACGGGTTGTCTTGAAAACCTTACAAGAATATAAATTGTATTGGAAATTAATAAAGTGGGGATTTTTTTGACAAACAATTTCATTCCTTGGTCACATTGTTTCAAAAAATGTCATAACTATTGATCCATCTAAAACAAATGTTACTGAATAATGTCCAAGAGCCACAAATATAACAAAGATTCGTATATTTCAAGGTTTTAAAAGCAAATAAAGATAGTTTTTGGAGAATTTTGTATGATTATCTAACCCAATGACAAAGTTAACACAAAAAGGTTTTATGTTCATCTGGAAAAAATAATGTGATGATTTTTTTCAATAATTGAAAATAATACTGGTGAATGATCTAGTTTTGACATTACCTTACAAAGATGGTTAATTCTTTATCTACAGTGAAGCTTCATTGAAAGGACATGGTTGTGTCCTAATGCAGAATGATTAGTTAATTGATTTTTCTTCACTTAAATTGAAACCTCATGAATTGAATTACCCTATACATGATTTATAATTAGATCTTGTTGTTTTTGTTTTAAAAATTTGGAGGCATTGTCAGTACGAAGTAAAAAAGTGAAATATATACAGACTAAAAATGTTTGAAGTATATAATCAATAAAAAATAATTAAATATGAGACAGAGGACATGACTAGATTTAAACATGGACTATGATTTCAAACTTCAGTACCATCCATGAAATTAAAATAAATTGGATGATACTTTGAGTTGGAAATGTAATGATACATTAACCATGTTACATTTGGAACAAGATAATTTGATTAATGATTTGATGTATTTTGGAATAGAATCTATTGGTGAAAAAAATTCCTCTATTTTGTTTCTGGTGTTAGTGAAATCATCTCTATTAGACAGAATTATGTAAGCGTAGAAGGAAGATAATGAGTTATAGAAAAAGGCACAGTTGGTTCAGAAGGATAATTTTCCTGAATTTAACCCTGATAATGATTTTATATTGAGATTTGTGAAGAGATTATGTGTGCCTTGGGATTCATATTTGAAGAATGATTTGTTATCTGAAGATCATAGTTCTCAATTTTCAGATCAACCTGGATGTACTATGATGTATAGAGGTCATCATGAGTATTACTGGTGGGATGGAATGTAAATTGATATTGTTGAATTTACTGTGAAGTGTTTGACTTGTCAACAAGTTAAAGTAGAGAGGCAGTTACCAAAAGGGTTGATTCATCCTTTTTCAGTTCCATGGTGGAAATTGGAAAATATATCCATTGACTTCATTGTGGGATTACTGAAGAAATATCGAGGTAATAATGCAATTTGGTTTATTATTGATCGATTGACTAAATCTTCTCATTTCCTTCCTATTCGAGATACTATGTCTCTATATCAACTTTCTCAGATGAATGTTAAAGAGATATTCAGGTTATATATAGTCATCTTCTCTATTGTATCTGATCATGATCTCAATTTTACTTCTCTCTTTTAGAAATACCTTCATATGTCATTGGGTACTGAAATAAATTTTAGTATAACTTTTCATCCTCAATCAGATGGGCAGTCTGGACAAACAATTCATAAATTAGAAGATATGCTATATGATTTCTCAATGAATTACCATGGATTTGTGGACCAACATAATTAATTATTAGAGTTTTCTTATAATAAACGTTTTCATTATAGTATACAGATGGCTCCCATTGAGGCATTATGTGTGAAGCTGTGTAAAACTCCAGATTTTTAGTATGAGGTAGGTGAAAGAAAATTGATGCACCCAGAATTGGAAGATGATATAGAAGAGAACGTTCAGTTGATATAGAAACACATGAGGTCATCTTATAGAGGGTAGAAAAGTTATGTAGAAAACCATAGGAAGGATACTTATTTCGAGGTAGGTGATCTTTTCATTCTAAAAGTCTATCGATGGAAAAGTTTTATGTGTTTTGTTTAGAAGGTAAATTTAAGTCTGAGTTCATTAGACCCTATGAAATCTTTGATAATGTTTGATCAGTTTCCTACAGAGTGGCTTTAACTCCATGTTTATCCTATTCACACAATTTTTTTCATGTTTCAATGTTGATAAATAATATACTCGATGAATCTTAGGTTTTCAGTCTAGAGATAGTTCAGTTGGAAAAGAATAATTCTTATGAGGAACAACAAGTCCAAATTCTGGACCGAATAGAGCATGTGTTGTGAAATATGGTAATTCATTAGGTAATGGTTTTTGGTAAAATCCATATGGTTAAAGAGGAAACATTGGAGTCCGAAAATGCTATGAGGGATAAATACCCACTCTTATTTGATAAGTAAATAAAATTTTGAGGACACAATTACCAGAAGGGGGAAGGATGTAACATTCTAGGTAATTAAAGAATAATACATATTCATATTTATTACAATTTTTGATCTAAATATTAATTTTACTTTAAAGTAATTTCTATGTTCGATGGAAAACCCATAACGCAATAATGGGTTTCTCTGAAATCACATGTTGAACAAAAGGATGAGTCACACCAAAAAATAATAATATAATATTATTATTTTAAATCGTAGTTAATGCCATGTTGTTGTATTGAATGGAATGTATAGAACAAACCATTTTATGATTACACATATTTCTTAAATTAATTTACATTTATCCATAAAAAAATTAGAGACATAAATTAAGAATGAATTCAATTTTACTCTTGAAATACTCTATTCTTTTTTATAAGATCGATTTAATGCCTTTTGATGGAGAACCTATTTAAAATATAGTTTCTATAACTTTTATATTTTCCTTGTGAAAATCAATATCTTCTTTAAAATAAGGACATCAAATTAAAATTTTGGTGATTGTCTGGTATTTGTTTCTGAAAAAATTCATTTTTAAATGAATACTGAAAAATACTCTACTTTAAGTCAAATCTATCTTTTCATTTAATTTATTTGTATTATTAGATTGTCCTTTTAATTGCTTTTAAAGAGTAATTAGATTATATTTTTATCATTTAATCCAATTTTGATCATTGGAAGTAATTTCACATTTAAATTGGACCTAAATACATGTCTTTTTTTGTAGTTTTTACTTCTTAAAAACATGCTTTTTGGTTTTGACAATGTAAATTAATTTTAAATTAATTTCTGCAACCTATGTGTTTTTAATTTGGAAAAAAATTGATTACATATTTGTAATCAAGAGTTCCAAATTATCTAAATAGGTACCTTTTATTTTTAGTCATTATGAATAGTAAAGTCAACAAATATTTAATTTATCATGGTTAAAGGGTTAATCTAGTAAATAAGTGTAAAACATTTTATTATAACAATAATAAATTATCTTAACACCTTTCCTATCCCTATTTGGTAACATAAGTCGGACCACGGTCATCCTGGGGTTGATTTTAGGACCCCATAGAGAAACATGTCTATGAAAATGACATTTAATTACTTTTAATTTAATGCTATGGAAAATATAATACAAGCATGTGTCTTTTACTAATCCAATTTTTTATATGGGGTTATATAATTGATATCTAAAACTATAACTATTCATTAGATAGCTAAAAATATTTCCTACATTATGTAATTTTATTTATAATTTTTAGAAATAAATAAACAAATTTATTTATGACACAATTTTAGTGTTGTGATTAACTTATCAATGAATGTTTTAAAAAAATGAGATTATAAATTTTAAAATAAATTTATTTTGAACCTTTTTATGCCATACACAAATTTAATGTATGTGTATGACTTTTTATCTTTTAATTAATAATGTTTTTTAAAATTAGCCCAGTTTTTATGAATTTTTAAAAAATTCATTATACAAATAGTATAAAAATTGAAAAAAATGAGTTTGTAAATCAATTAATATTTTATTAAATTATATAATAGTTCTAAAAATATAATATTTGGGATAATGATATATATTATGTTAAAAATGTCATTAATGTTCCATTTTTTGGTCTCTTTTAATTTTATAGTAACAATGGTAACCATATATTATGAATATACAAGAAGACATGGAAAAAAGAAAATAAGTTTACTATGGGTTGAAGCTAAAAGATAAGGATACATTTGTGACCTAAACTTGTATAAAACCCATTGTAAGGGATAATTTAATCCCATACCTATTTTATCTTCTAAATATATAACTTCAGGGTTATTATAATCCTAAAATTAATTAATAATAAAATAATATTTCAAGACATTCTTAATGTGCCCCTCCGCCCTCTTATAAAAGGAGACATCCTCTAACCACTTGCACACACCTCTAAATCACCTGGGATCATCCAAAATCATCTCTAATAAGCTCCCTACATCCCTGTATTACTCCAAGAATCTTTCCCTTGGCACAAGGCAGTTCCAGAATACCCATTGGCTCAAATCAAAAGAAGTGACCTGATTTGAGGTAATGTCTTCTCTCAAGTTTCTTTTCATTATTTTCCCTTATACACTGCCTATGATCTTTTTATTATTTTTTACATAATAAAACAAGTGTCCTAAATATACTAGTTTGTTTTTATGAGAATGATTTGATATACATTTACACACACCTCCATCTAGTGGGAATGAAACATACTGTCTTTGTAGACTGTGAACTATTGCCTCACGAAACGATGATTGTTCAATATTCTCCTACCACCTCTCATAGTGGAAATTATAATTGAACTATAATTATATATGATATATATGATATTTTTTATCTCTAATATTGTTTAGTTTACATATATAATATAACGGTATTCTTTTCGTGTTGTACAAATATGATAATTTCATATGAGGAAGTGCAGATTATCGCCCCCTCAAAGTGATATGACTCGTTAATGCTATACATGGAACATATAAAGGATAATATTAGTGAACTTTTGTAACATATCTAACATATAAATTGTACTGGTATTATAATATACCTATTTATCATTTACTTATAATTCTTCTTAATATAAAAAAGAAATGAAATTATCGTTCATGCGTACGTATGGCTTATTGTCTCTATGAACTTTGCATTTCATTTATTATATCTGAATGTTATGGAATATTAAAAATACATATATAATGTATATATATGATATATAAATCATTATTATAATTCTAGAGATAATTAAATTTTAACCACATGGATAATTTGTATCTATAACAAGTTCATTTTTTTTCAATTTCCTATCATCGAATAAATGTCTGATATGAACCCAATTCATTAAGTAATATTTATAGAATGGTAATATGTGATATAAAATAATAATAAACATGAAAAAGTTTCTTCAACAAGTATAAATTATCTTAAGTTTATTATTCAGCAAGACCAAGGAACATACGAGTCATGTCAGACTCGAGGTAAGGGACTTCGTCTCAATCTCATTTCAATGGGGCATGTTTTGGTAATATACTCCTACTTCTTTTACACAGTGTATAATAAAAATCTTTGACTTTAACATTCATTCAAAAATAATATTTTTTTCTATGAAGAATTTTACTAAATGACAAATACAATTTTTTTTAACATATAGAGTGACAATGACCATTTTGCCGTCGTGAGAATTATTTGATATTTGGCTTTCATAACAAGTCATGATGTTTTGAAATGGAAAATAAATTACATATACCATTTTTATATATTATGGTATTGAAAATGGTTTTGAAAGTGTATTTACTATTTAAATATATTGAAATTATTTTTTGTGATTGAAAATGGAATTTTATGTTAGAAATGTTGAGATTTTCAATCATTTATGTGTGATGATTATATAATGGTACTTGGAAATTTGACGGGTGGTTAAACGATAAACCAAATACTACTGGACAGGGGATCTTTCCCCATGAAAATATTCCCATGGTTTTTCAAAACCATGGGGATATCTCTTTTTTACTATCTAATTCCATGGTTTTAACAAAACCATGGAAAACCAATACCTAATTTCCCCAATACCATCGCGCTCTTACTCCCCCTTCCATTGAACTCCTCTACTCTTCCATCGGGATCCTCCTTACCCTCGCTTATATCACCCTCTTCCATCACACTCATCCTTGCTTCCCCAACTCCGGGCCCTCTCTTATCCTCCCTGACCACTACCTCTCGTCCATCTGACCTCTACCCCTCAGCCCTCTCCTCCCCTCAAAGACCTTCACCTCCCAACCATATGACCACCACATCCCGCCCATATTCTCCCCTCCCCAGCCTCCACCTCTACTTCGGACCTCCCTCCCCGCCTTTTCCTCAGCCTCAACGTCCCACCCTCCACCTCCATGCCCCCAGCTCAAGTGACGTCCCCCCTCTCATCTCCCTCTCCTCTCGACCCTTGCTTCCACCTCAACTGCCCCCCAGCTTCGGTAATGTCCCATCCTGGGCTGCCCCTCCCTACCCCCAGCTCTAGCATTTATGTAAGAAATTTCTTCTCCTTGTTTTTCATTCTATTATATATAAATTTATTTGAAGCTTTAATGAACTAAAATAAGAGAAAAAACCTAACAGTACTAAACCATTTTTTGGAATATTTTCCCCATTTTTGTCATCATAATCCCTAGAGTGAATCTAAATATATTTTTTATTTCAGTTTATTTTGTCTATGAGTTATAATTGTGATAGATATCATTGAAACCTATTATTGTTTCCTTTTGTAAAAATTAAATTTTTTTATTTGAATGATTACTAATATTCTGATTATGAATCATACATGTTTGATCATTGATATTGACAAGAATTTGAGATTATGGGTATGTTTCATTCAAACAATATAGTTTAATGAATAATAGTCTTCTTGTAATCATTATAAATAAGTGATATTGGATATGTAATCAATACATGAGGCACATATTGTGAATTTACATTTCAAATAACTTCCTAGTTCAGAAATTTATAGTGATAACTGAATTATTTAATGGAATATTAGTGTTTAGAATGTAATTATATATTAAATTTATCTTAGATATCCAACAACCACTTTGGAATAAATGTGTTTCCTTTCCCTAATTATTTGTTTTGGTTATATAACAACCCTTGGAATTAAAACATATGTGGAAAACAATGATGGAATTATAAGGATAAATTAATGAAAATGAATTCTTCGGTTCCTTAGACCCATGAAAATATAGTCTATACATTACTTATAAATAGGTTGAGGTTTTAACATGGGGATAGTGATTTATTCATTTAATATTGGTTTCTTCCCCTCTTTAGTGAAACTCAAACATACACGAGCATCCTATGATCAAATTACATGGCTCTCAAAAAATAAATTCATTAATGGAAAACCATTTTCAAGAGTGATGTTTAAAAAATTAATTTATACAAAAAAACGTTATGTGAAGGATAAATATAGAATTATCTCTCTATAAAACTCATAGGTGAGCCTTTGCATTATTCCTAATCCATTCTTTGAGTCTAAAATCATGGAAACATCCTTGACCTTTAGATGAATGGTAGTATTATAACACATAGCTTACGAGGGAGGTATTCCAACAAAATAGATCAAGTCTAATCTAGTAAACTCATTATTCAAAATTAAATAAGGGAACACCATAAGAATCAAAAATAGTAATCGATGGAATTTGATACAAAAGACATTACATAAATCCAAAGGGAGATTCCCGTAGTCATTTCACATCAATTTCCCTCATTATCATTTCTTATGATAATTATAATAATGGTATGTGTAAAATTTAGTGTTTTATGTTAAACTAATAACATCTATTTTATTTTTAAGTTTATTTTAAATTCATTTATTTTACCAAAATGACCTTTTCCTTTTTAAGAGTCTTGTTGTGACTTGTTCCACTTTGCATGTAGTAGGTGTTTCTTGGTAATTATTTTATTTAAAAATTCATGAATCGATTTAGTTTATTAAATTCATCCTCTCATATATTTATACAAATTTTTGATACCCATGATTGTTTTATATAAATTATCTAAATGATTTTCATTAATTCATGGAGATGAACTGTTTTCCTTTAAATGGTTTTCCCTCTTTGAATTATTATTTTACCCATGGAAAATATTTAGTTGCATGGATATGGGGCTTGTTTAAAAAATTTATGATGATGGATCAATGTTTTTATCTTTCCCTTGATTTTTAATGAAATAACCCATGTTTAAGGGTGTGTTTTAATGTTAAAAGTTGATTTTTTTTATTTTACACCTATGGGAGGACAAACATTTTTATCTCTCTCTTAGTTCAACTATAATGACACATAACACTCTATCAAAGACTTGAAACCTTTCTTGGACCATTATGGTTTACACTGTTGATAATCCCTTTATGTGATAGAGGTAATAATCTTATCTCTGATACTGAAAGGGTTGTAATTGTTTATAAAAATAAAGTCACTTGTAATACAAATTTGATTTACCTATTAAGTTTTTAGGTTCTAATTGTTTTAGTTTATATAGTACATATCCATATTTTAATAATGGTTAACATTGTTGATTTGAAGACACTTTTTTTATTGTTATAGAATGGATTGAAGAAGAATGTATCATACCAATAGGATTTCAACAGCATTTCAAAATAATTTGGAGAATTGTTTAGATTTGGCATCTAAAAATGCTTCAGATGGAGGTTGTATACGGTGTCCATGCGATATATGTGTTGGAATACCATGGTTATGCCAGGAAGAAGTTGGATACCATATAATGAAATTTGGATTTCAAACAATCTATTAAGTTTTGTATCACCATGGAGAGACGATTCAATGTTCTACTGGTCACGAACAAAATTAAAGAAGTGGCATAGAGAATTTGATATTCGATCAGTTTCCATTAGTCCATCATCATGAGAGAGATAGTATATCAGTGAATGAAGATAATTATATCAATACACATCAGGAAAATACTGATGATGATGTTGAGAGAGTGAAAAATTTATTAGATGATTCCAGAACTCCAGTACATCAAGAATGTAATAAAATGGCCAAGTAGGAATTTTTAATGCGGTTATATCATGGGAAAATGATGTATGTGATCTCTAATCCAGCTATTGATTACATTATTACATTTTTGAAGGAGTTCATTCCATATGTTGCAGATATTCCCCAAAATCATTACAAGGAAAAGAAGTTAATTAATTAGTTTGGATTTGATACTAATAAATTTCATGCTTGTCCGAAAGATTGCAGTTTATTTTGAGAGGAATCAATTGACCGTAATGACTGTAATGAATGTGGTACATCTCAATGGAAGACAAATGTAGATGGAACACCATCATGTGTGGCACAAAAAGTCATGTGGCACTTTCCATTGATTTCAACACTTCAAAATCTATTCATGTCTTCAGAAATTTAAGCCTATATATGATGGCATGATGCAGAGAGAATTAAAGGTAATGATGAATTGGTTTATCCTGTAGATGGATTTTCAAGGTGGAAATTTGATACACAACATACTGATTCTGCAGCTGAGGTGCGTATTGTCATGTTGGGTCTATCCTATGATGGTTTTAATTCATTTGGTCAGATGCATACTTCTCAGAGCACGTGGCTAGTTTCTATTCGTGTTTATAATCTTCCTTTGTGGATGTGTATGAAAAAGCCATTCAATTTCTTGAGTATACTGATATTTGTACCTTCTGATCCCTATAATGATATTTTTGTCTACATGTAGCCTTTAATAAGATAGTTGAAACATCTTTGGTATTTTAGTCTGTGTACATTCGATGCTTCTTTAAAGAATACATTTCAGATGCGTGATTCACTTCTATGGACCATAAATTATTTCCCTTCTTATACAATGATTTCTGGGTGGAGCAAGAAGGGAAAAATATTATGTCTTGTTTTTATGAAAAATACATGATCGATAAGGCTTAAATATCATCATTGTATCAGTTTCAAGGGGCATCGACGATTCTTCCCAATGGATCATCAATACAGGAAGAATCGTCTGAGGTTTGATAATACCGTTGAGACTGAAGAACCACCTTGATGTATGTCTAGATGTGATGTGATTAATGAATTAAAAGATTTTAGTTTTTAATTAGGTGAAAATCTGTTGATATCTAAAAAGAGGAAGAATGTTAACACTGAAACCACATACAATTGGAAAAAGATAAGTATGTTTTTTTAATTTTCATATTAGTCTACCAATTTGTTATGTCATTGTTTAGACGTAATGCATATTGAGAAAAATATGTGTGAAATGTAACATAAAATCTTTTGAATATCAAGGGGAAGACCAAATATGACTTTCCATCTCGTCGAGACTTGTTGGATCGCGGTATTTGACCAAAACTACATCCTGTGTGTATCGGTGAAAAAAAATAGAAAGTTCCTTGTGCTTGTTATGTGATGACACCATCATAGAATGATCAATTTATAGCAGTATTGGAGAATATCAATGATCCTGATGGCTATTCTAACAACATATCTAAACAAGTCCACAAAAGATATGTGAAAATGAAATCTCTAAAAACTCATGATTATCACATCCTTCTTCATGAATTGATTTCCATAGCAATTCATTATTTTCTATCCAAACATGTAAGGGTGACAGTGATTCGCTTGTGCCATTTTTCTAGAGACCATTTTTCTAAAAGTTTATCCAAGTCATTCTTGATTAAAATGCTGCCGGAGATGCCATTAATTTTACATGATATGGGAATGATTTTTCTTCTATCCTTTTTCACATGCATGATGCATTTAACGGTTCATATTCCAACCGAAACACATCTTGGGAGACCAATTGCTTTTCATTGGATATATCCTACTAAAAGAAATATGTGCACAGTGAAATCATATGTTCGAAAAAATAATTATCCTGAAGGTTTGATTGCGAGGGGTTATTTGGCTCAAGAATGTATGGATTTTTGTTCAATATATTTGTCTAATGTCAACACAAGTCATAATCGGCCAATGAGAAATGAAGATGACCAGTATGGTAAAACTGAGCCCTAATTTCCATATCTTCCCAAATAGGAGGAATTTTTGGGTATTATATATTGGCTATATAGATACTTGAAGAGTGGGAGATGGCACATCGCATAATCTGCTTTATCTGTGGTTTTTTCAATGACTATATCAAGTAAGTAATTTGGATATTTATATGTTATCCCATATTATGATATTTCAAATATACCATACACTTTTATTATCATTTTCTGTAGAGAACATAAACAAATTATAAGTAGAGTTCATCAATATTTGTCTTTGAGAAGAAGAGAGGCTTTTCATAGCCAAGAGTTTCCTACTTGGTTGAAATCAAAGGTTTTACCATTACTTTAATTTGTTTAAAAAATAGATATTCATTTAATTGTATTTTCTATAAATATTTCAAGTGTTGAGTTTACCTATAGACTCTGTTTTTCAAGAATTGAGTGATTTGGCTTTTGGTCCTAATTCATTGGTCTGTGAATGTAAATCTCTAATAATCAATGGGTATAAATTTGTTACAACATATCTATAGGTGAAAATGAAAACACATCATGATGTCGTTATGTTAACCGCTACAACATATTGTAATGCAAGGGTATCAGATAGTCAGCCTCGATATGAATATGTGTATTATTATGGGCTAGATGATAAAATATTGTTATTGGATTTCTACTCTCAAGGTAGAGTCACTATGATGAAATGTAAATGGATTGATTCAATGAGGCATCATGGTACATTTATTGATGACCGTGGATTCATAGTTTTTAATATGAGTCGATGACTGCCTACCGATGAACCATACATTTTGGTAACAATGGCTAAACAAGTATTTTATGTGAAAGATCATCTAAGACCTGATTATGGTGTCATTAATAAAGTAATCCCTAGACATATTTTTCATGATGCTGGTGATTAAATTTCCTCCATTGACATCCCCATTGGAGTTGGCCAAAAGGTTGCATTTGATGAATCAATTTTTCCTATTTTTAGAGTTGATATAGAACCTGATGTAGTGGTCAGTAATATATATATTATCAGCAATATATTTTCACTGTTCATTCAGTTTATATTGACATCAGTTTCTCAGGTTATTATTTCTGTAATTACTTTTATTATGTTTTAGTTTGGAATGAAATGTTTGTTTTTTTATTTTTCGGTGATGTTTCATTAAATCATATTTATTTCAATGTACAAAACATGGTTTAAATATTGTTTTTAAAAAATGTATAACATGATAATGTAATTTTAAAGACTATGTTTGTAATTTCATTGTAATCATTTGTACAATTAAAAGAAGTCAAATTGGTTCCTCTCATGAATTGCAGATAGATGTATGTTTGTATGAATTATTTGTAAAAACATTTTCTAAAAACGTAAAATTTCATTCTTATGTCAATTATTGCAAATACTACAAAAGGTCGAAGGAAGTGACTATTTGATCCCGATCGACTGGGGCGTGAGTGTACATTGCCTTCACTTCCATCAGCGATTAGTATAATTGTAATGTTTTTTTCATTACATATAATTTCATGTTAATATTCTTTATCAATTTTTATAGGGACATTTAGTTCCACCGGATTTCACTAATAAACTGGTTCGAATGGGTATGAGTGGGGGGTGCTCCAAGACCTAGAAGGAGCACCTATCATACTCGTTTCCACACTGACCTGCCATCAAACACCCCTTCCACCACACCTTTCTATTCTCCTCTTAAGTATTCGGGGATGTTTTTATCCATGTCTCTGTCATCATCTCATCTACCCTCTTATTCATATGCCATGATTACACCGCCTCCACAGATGTTTCCACCTTTACATATCCACATCTGATGATGTATCCCCCATCCTACTACCAATATACTACGTTTCTACACCGCATCAAATTCTTACGACCCAACATCTGATGAGCCTATTCTATTAGCTTCCACTCCAGTGCATGAAGGTCACCCAGAGCATGCACTGGAACATACACTTCCTGCAGAGGCTGCTGAGTCAGGTTATAACCTCCAATTCATTGGGTATTGATTTAATACATATTGATATTCCATTTTTAATAAAGATATGTTGATTTCGATCTTATGGTTTTTCCGTTTAAGAATGATTATTTCCTGAGTTTAGATTTTATATGTTATGTGTGATTTCTATTTTATTTATGGTAATATTTTGGTTAAAAAAGGGTAAGTAATGATAATTTATTCAGTGAAGAGTTTTTACTAATTTATAGAGGTGAAAAGTATTACTTATGACACAATATTCATTGTTTAAATTTAATTTTTAAAAACTAACAGTTTTCCTTCAATCAGATTCCCTTAATAAGACGGTAATTCTCATCCCAAGTTTTGAATTATTATTAACTAGACATAAAGATGAATAGGGTTATGGATGGGATCAAGGAAAAATCATGCTATTAAAATCATGGAACTAAACATATCTCTTTTTAAATATTTTTTGTTTTATGAAAAAATGGATAGTGAGTAGAAGTGTCTACTTGTAATATTCAAGTTGTTTTGTATATGTTATGACCTAATTATCTAAATATATAAACCTGAAAATATCCTCAATGTCAAGTATTAACTTTATTGAAGATTATGTAACATTTAACAACAATTCTGTAAAGTGTTAATATTTATATGTGCTTTTATTTTATATATTAATAAAATATATATTTAGAAAAATTAATTATTTTACTAATATTATAATGATATTTTTGGTTGTTATATATTCCCTCAATACAAAAATTTCCCTTCAAATATTTTTCTTACCTCAAAAAATATTGATAAACAATTCTATAAAATATCAGGGTATTATATTGATGCACATGGGGATGATTATTTTTTATATTTTTTCTAATCCTAAATCAATTTGTAATGTTGATTCAATAATAGACATGAAGAAATAATTTATTTTCATGATTTCACTATTGTGGAAATTTAGAAGATCTCTCAAACCAGTGAGTAATTTCCATAGAAATATAATGATATATTTTGGGATGAAAATGATTTCAAAGTGAGTTCCTATGAGAATCACATGGGGAAAAGTGGATTTTAAGTATGATATCATTAATGTTTAATGAATTATTTGTTTATCAACTACAACAAAGACAGGGAGGAGGGTTAAAATTAATAAAGAAAACATTAGTGGTGATTGAAAATATTTAGTGAAAATTCTAAGGTTAAAGACTTTAAAATTATTTTCATTACTATCCCATGTAGAACTAATGAGTTATTAAGATACATCCAAAGAAAAAATTTGGATCAATTTGATTCATATAGAGCACGACCAATTCAAAAATAAATGAATATGGAAAATTGTTTCATGGTCAGAAAACTACAATTCTATCGAAACCAGATGGGTATTCCATAACAACATAATGAAGATAGAAAAATAATTAAACATAATCTATGGATGATGTATATGGATTTTCTAATTTAAAAATAATTGATGTTTATGAGACATTTTTCTCTATATACTAGTAAGAAAAGATTCAGTTATTCTTGGTTATTTTGGTATGAAATATAGATAAAGGAGATTCAAATTGATATAAAATACCCATTCATTAATACATTTATTTTAGAAGAATTGTACATCATAAAACCATATAGTTTTCAGGTATATTAATATGATTGAATATTATACTACTTTAAGAGGTCATTTGATGGTCTAAATTAAAAACCAAGATCATATAATTATATGTTTGATCAACATTTTGGATGTCTTAGATTTCTTGAACAGGTAATGTGAACACAATAACAATAAAAAATGTGAATAATAAAATAGTTTTGGTGTAAATTTATTCATAAGAATATTTTTTTGGATTATAGAAAGTGTAATGCAATAATCATGGAAAATTAGTGAGGTGTTAGTATTTGATTTCTTTTATTTGGGGTATATCACATTTGATTTTTTTAAATTTGACTCAATAATGAAATGGGAATATTTTAAAATATATTTAAGAAATTTAGGTATATAATTGGATTTGAATAGTTGATTCTAACTTTTTGTCTACATTGGTTGTGACCCAGATGAAGTTAACAAGGAAATATGAGGTGAAAAAGGTGGATGTAATTGAATATTGTAAAACATTGAAATATTATTATACTTGATTGTAACATAAACAAATATTCTCTGCACACTTGTAAAGAAGATATGGTCACAAATTTATACCATGGAAATATACCAGATAGCAATGATGATAATTCTTTATTATACCAAAGGAAGAGTGTAATTCATATTATTTTGTCATAAAATATCACAACATGGTTTATGGGGATTTACATATGCATATTGGACTAATTCAAGGATGATTACAAGTCACCATCAAGTAATGTATTCTATCTTGATGTATTGTGCATTTTTAGGATAAAAAAGAACCAAGAACTAATTTCACAGACAACTAAATATTATAGATAAATTTGTACAACCCAATCATTTAATAACATATTATAGATGAATAAATTTATTAAAGATGAAGTATTTGATGTAAAATATAATATTTCAATCAAATATGATATGATGATTCTATCAGTCACTGAAAAAAATTCTCATTACTCAAGGAAAAATTACATCGAGATAATGTATCATATAATCAAGGATAATTATAAAATAGGTATAATAATTTTATAGTACTATCATGAAAAATAATGTTGTAAACAACAAGATAAAAGAGTAACTGAAGGAAAAAATTTGAATTGTATTGATTGTCTCTTATAATACAACCATCTTCATCCAACTAGATGGTTTATAAAAGGTCACTCAAACTCCCTATATAATTTTATATTTATATTATATTTTTTTTTGGAATCATGATTTAAATATTCAGATTTATAATCCATCATTGTAAATATTCATAGAATATTTCTTTGGCCTCATTTAGATAGAGGATAACTTTTCCACATTTTGTATGTATAGTATATGGTTTTTAATACCTTGAATCCAATAACCCAAATAATTTGGTTTTTTATTACAATGGTACTTAATAATTTTATCACAATAAAAATAATCTTTAAATTTATAAGGCTCAAGGAAAATGATTCATATTTAAAATTTACATTATATTGGAAACAAAATATAAATCAATTTTATATATGAATATTTATTTTTTTCTCTTGAAAATCCAAATCCACACAAAATAATATTAATGGAATCTTAGGAAAATGGGAAAACATATAAAGGGTTATTATCAAATTCTATATATGGGGTAGCATACAATTGATGATATCATATATATATGTATTGATTCGATGATAAGAAAAGAATATATAAATTCCATTGAAAATGGAACTATGACTATAATATATCATTGGATTATGTAATAATAAATTAGCTCATGGATAAGAATAAATTACTCATAGAAATAAAATGAATAATTTAGAGCATCATAAAAAATATTCATGGCCTTATTACAATACATCATATATAAAATGGTAATAATTACAAAAAATATCCCTACTAGTTTTTCTCATGAAACATATCAATACATCGAGGGGCCAACTAATTTTGTGCCCCACATAACCTATAACATGTCTATTGCATCCATAATATCAATATAATTTATAAAAACACATATCATTATGTTACCTAAGGAACATTATACATAATCATGGAAATGTATTAAATAGATATTCATATATAAATAATGGAGATATGGAATATAATCGTTTGCTCATTCTATGTAATAATATGTATATATTGTTAAATATCCAAAAAAACATTGAAACTATCCGTAATTTAAAATTTAATATATTGTAATATTATTGATCAGATGAAAATAGGTTTATAGTGATATAAAATATTCATATTTTTTGGATATCAATTGGAAATAGTCATTGATTTTAATAGTATTCAATGTTAAAACACAAAATAAATTATAGAAAATTTTCCCATGACCCACAGATCAGATTTGTATTTTCCACATACTTTATAACCAAAAATATAAAAGTCTAAGAAAATTAGAAAAAATTCATCATTAGAGAATAATAATTTCTTGATAATAAATTCAGAGTCATATTTACTATAGAATTTATATATATACATAAAAATTAATTATTAAATAAAAACATGAGAATAATTTAAAATTACTTATTTAGTGAATCAAATTTAGAAATTAATCCTATATTTATTATAAAACACTTGTGTGTAATTATATTACTCATTGATATAAGTATAAATTTTTATAGTACTAATAAATGGGTTTTAAGTACTTGTTTTAACTTATATTTTTATTTTAATTTTCTAGTATTTAGTTGTGCAATATTGTAATGTACACATGTGGTGAAATACTAAAATATTCCATATTAGATTATTTTGTTGATGAAATGTTGTTTTAATATATAATAATATTTTTATTACATTATAGAACTATTAAAATAATTATTACCTTAGAATTTGGGTTCTATATAAATCCCTGAAAAAATAAGGGTAATTATTTCTCATGTATTCCTTGGGATTCTATATTGCTTCATCAAACAAATGATTAATCCGAATAAAAACTAACAATTGAATTTTACAATTCCAAAAAAAAGTATATATTGTGGAGAATATTGAATTTTTTTTATTTATATCATATATAATGTTCTGCAAATATTTAAGCAGTGATCAATACATGTATATGGTATGGAATGTACCTCCATAACATTGAAACATGAATGAATCCATGGAAATTAGAGAGGATGGTTGGAAACACCAAACTATAAGTCACATCACTAATTATATTAAAAATTTAAAAGTACTATATACCTTAAACATAGATTACCTATCTTAAAAGCACTTAAAACTCCCTCCCATGATGAAACTATAATGAATACATGATCTCTTACTTGTAATTCCATGTCAGTTTTTTAAATTTCATTGTAGTTTTTTGTTTTTTGAAAATTTTTTAATATACCATTGGATATATCACACAATATAATTTTTCCACTTTTTTTAAATGGTGATGTATTGGACAAAGTGCAAGGCACAATTTATTAAATAGAAAGAGAGTAACTACAAAAGTTGGAAGGAGGGGATCTTATTAAAATCTTTTTCATAGAGAGGGAGAAGCTCAATAGGCAGATCCTCAAGACAAGAGAGGCCCTGGCTGATTCCCTTATTGTCCAGACCATCCAAAACCATGTCCGCTTCCAGAAAGATGTGTGTGACGATGTATCTGATCTCCTGAAGTGAATTTATGCAGCTCATCCAACTTGAGGTAAGTGGCCATGCAAGGTGCACCAAACCCTCCAAATAGCCTAGACAATAGTGGTAGAGTCACTTTTAGTACCTATATTATTCTAGACCTTTTTTTAACAAAATAAATTGCATGAATCACAACCAAAATTTCCTCTAACCATAAGAAGGCCAAACTACAGCTTCTAATGAAACATCAAAGATAATGACCAAGAACATCTCTGATGATAACACCATATCCTACAGGTCCCGAATTTCCTTTGGAAGCCCCTTCAACATTGATTCTGATCCAACCTGGGATTGGAGCCTACCAAAACACATCAATTTTGTTCCTCAGCTGCATGTAGGAGCCTTCAATTCATTATTGACAGAGGATCACAAGGTCTCTAATAGTGTTTTCACAGTGAGATTTTTGAATTGAGGCCACTTCCATAATGGCGATGAGAATCTGCAACTAACATTCATTGAGATTAAATGAGAAGTTTTTGTGAATAAAAGTATTTATATCAAACTAGATAATGTGGAGGAGCTCTGAAATAGTATTTATGATAATATTCTAGATTTTATGTGAGAATTAATTCTCCACACAACATTTTACTTGTGAACTAGTGGAGCCAAGGTGTCACCATCTGCAGTCAAACATGTTAGTAATATATTTCCAAAGGGACGAAGCTGTAGCAGAAGATAGAAATTAGTGGTTGGTATCTTCTCTATTTTGGTGACATAATTGGCACTAAGAACAGAGGTTAATACCTAAATATTTATTACAAACCTCGGTTGGTATGTAATTGTTGGAAATAAGCCAAAAAAGGATAAGCCTCTAGGGTTTAATCCAATGTTTTTCAAACGATTTAAACCAAAAAAAATCTAGAGTCAACATTCATGTAGTTTTGGTTGTAAAATCTTTTTGAGTCAAGAACACTATTATGAGAAGGCTCCCAAATAAGGAAATCATCAGTGGGAGATAAATTATAATTGTCAACCACATGAATGATGTTGTCAGGAAAGTTGGAAAGACAAGATTTCATCACATCCTTAATATTGAAAGTGCTATTAAAAGGTGGAGAGTAAGGAGATAACATGAATATAAGGGGGGATCCAGTCCAGTTACCCCACTAGAAATTCATGGAAGAGTCAACACTCACTATCCATCAATAATTCTTCACTATATTTTTGAAGGAATGTCTAAAATATGTCCAGATCGAAGAGTTCATAGCATTAAAATTGTCTTTCTTTAGCTTCGTAGGAAACCTATTATTATAGAATGAAATAGAGTCAGAGTTTCTGTTAATAAATCTCCATGTCAACCTGGGTTGAAGAGATTCATTGAAAAGTTTGAGGTTTTTTATGCCCAATCCACCCTTCTCAAGAGGTTTAAAACAGTCAAACCAGGGAATGGTTACCAGCTTCCTTTCGAGGAGGCTGCCAGAACAAAAAATTATGTAAACATTACTTTTTTTAAGGAGACCTACAGGCTGTTTATAGACCATTGGAGTGTAAACCAATTTAGCGATAATGGAAGATTTTACAAGACAAATCCTTCCATCCATGTATAGGGATTTTCCTTTCCAAGAGAATTGTTGATTGATGACATAGTCTACAATCGTGTTAAAATACAAGGATTTAGTCCTTCACCAAAAAATGGGAACCCCCAAATAGATGAAAATGTAGGAACCTTCTTTGATGCCAAGTCTATTAATGATGAAATTTTTTCTAATAGGAGAAAAACTTTTTCCAATGAAAAAAAGGATTTGTTCCAACTAATTACTTGCCCAAAGATCACATCATAATGAGCTAAGTTATTTTTTATGTTTTGAATGTTTCTTTTGGGACCTTAAAAAAATAGGATGATATTATTAGCATATAAGAGATTTTTAGGATCATGTAGATTTGTGGCTGCCTAAAAGGGTTAGAGTTTACTTTGTCCCACAAGGTGGGAGAGCAATCTACTAATATTGTCTTCTGTGATATAAAAAATAATGTAAGATAAGATGTAACTTTGTATGAAACCATTAGTGCATTTAATGTAGCCATTATATGATCCATTAACAAATATGGAGATCATGGATGAAGAAAATAAGGTTCTTATTCTACTGATGAAGGTATTATTAAATCCAAACACATGATGAACTTTAAATATGATGCCCTAATCAATAATATCCCAATATTTTCTAATATCAAGTTTGATCACAATATTTCTGCGTCTATTAACATTTTGTAAAGTGTTGGTGCATTCAGATGTAAGGACAATGCAGTCTTGAATAGACATCCCCTTGATAAAACTTAACTAATTCCAAGAGATGATTTTACTATATATAGTAGAGATATGATTGGTGAGAAGTTTGGTAATAATTTTGTAGAGATAGTTAAAGAGATAAATAGGTCTAAAGAGATGAATTTAAAAAGCGTTGGCCACTTTAGGTATTAAGTTAAGGAATGGAGCATTAAGGACAAAGGGTATAACCCCATTAGGTAAGAAAAATCTAACAAGTTTACAAGCATCTATGTGGATAACCTCCCAAAAATGTTGGAGGAAACCATTATTGAAGCCATCGGGAACCGAAGAACAATTAGAATTGAGTCTAAAGATAGTTTCTTTGATCTCATGATCAAGAGAGATGCTCAAAAAATCTATTGTCCTCCTCATTGAACAAAACAGGATTGACCTTAGGAATGAGGTCCTTGTTAGTGTGTGGTCCATTGAAATGATTGTCAAAGTAGGAGACTACTTGATTTGCAATGGCTGCCTTAATGTCCAAGATGGTATCATTATCCCTAAGTAAAGAGAGAGGTCTAGAGATTTTTCTAATTCATTGAACGGAGATATAAAACATAGTGTTTCTATCTCCACCAGAAATTCATTTATATTTAAATACTTTCTTTAACATATTATGTTTATGTGTAGATGGGTGGTAAGATTCTAAGAGACATTTATTTCATTTTGGAGAAAAATATAGAAATCAGAACTAGTGGATAAATTTTCAATTGGGCTAAGATCATTCTCAATTTTGGAAATGTCCTTATCCATTTTTTTATTTTTATCCACCCACAAACCTTTGATACACTGTTTGAGGTACTTAATATTAGTGTTATAGGAAAAAGCATCATAGTGATTCTTCATCCAGTCCTAACAGACTCTTATAATATTAGTGCATTCCAAGTCAGTAGACCAAGCATTATTAAATTTATAGGGAATGATTTATTTTGATCTTTTAGGGAACATGCTAATAAAGATGAGATGGTTATCCAAGTTATTTTTGGGAAAGGTAATGCTGGATATGGTATCCCAATTGTTCAAAGCCGTGTGGTTTGTGAAAGTCCTGTCTAGTATGCTGGTAATGACCCTATTTTAATGTATTCTATACCAATTTTATTTGGCACCCATAAGGTTGATTTCAATGAAATTGTAGTCTTGTAGAGATTTTCTAAATTCTATTGTGGAAATAGGAGAGTGAGAAAGACCAATTTTTTCATAGGAAGATAGAATAGAATTTAAATCCCAGATCCCAAACCAAGGGTCATGCATGTTAATAGATAAGTCTAAAAGATCAAGACAAATAGGCCATCTATCTTGATATATATTTCCAGTATAAATCATAGTAAAAATATATATTTAATCCATCTAGGGAAAAATCAAGACAAAATATTTGATCAGAACATTTGTAAGTAGTAACATTTTGTAAGTAATCATGGTAAAAGATTCAAATAGAGTCAAAAACTATCATATTTTTACAAGCAACTTGAAAGTTATATTCATAAGAAAATAAATTCTAATACTTCAAGGAGAAAATAATTTTGGGTTCAACAATAGCCAAAATTTTGGGTTTATGTGTTAAAATTAGTCTTTTATGAATAGAAAGGGTGTCAGGATTTGGGATTTCCTGATAATTCCAAAATAAATTATCCATTAATACATGGAATTGGAGCAAGAGACCCTATTTTTCTTTTTATTACCTCCTGAAATTTTACTCCTCTTTGATCTACTAAGAGTATGAGAGGAATCTGGATTGTTTTTCTTACCTTGTTTACTCAAAGTAGAACAAATTAAATGTTAGAGGCACTTGTATCTGCAAAAGATTTATTTGTCTCAGGTGAGTGAAAAATTTTGGGGGTAATCATGTGATCCTTTATTGATTACTTAGTTTCATTCAAGGGCTGAGAGACAGTTGATAGCACCTAGAAAGTGTGCGTGCCTACTGAAATTTCAGACCCCATGGGCAAACTCATTTTATTTGGGGAGCCATAAGGGTTTCTCAATGGGGTCTTATCCATGTCAATGGAAAAATGTTGTGCAGGGGTAGAGCATACTGCCATAGTATTTTCATTAGAGATGTTTTAATAGATTGATGAAGACATACCTATTTTCTCATTAATAAAAAACTAGGTTCCAGTATCATCCACATACTGGTATTTATTCAGAGAAGTAAAAAATTTTAAAAATAGAAGATTCATTAGAGACTGACAAACCATGGTATGGCTAATGTCATTCTGGACAGCCCTCAAAGGTGATGCAGTACACTTAATCTACGACATGATGGTGGAGTCATGTGAGGAAACATGGACTGGAACTAAAATCCTTCTGGGAGCATATTTCAGTGGCTTCCCAGTACTGATAGAGATATTGCATGGTATGGAGTTATAAATTTAGAAATGATTACTCACAGCCTAGACCTATCATTCAATGTCTTCAAGGATACAGAAGTCAATATTGCTTGTTCTTCTTCCACTACCTGTTCAGCCCAAGTAGAATCTAAAACCTCCCCCAGAAATGTTGATTTTTTAACACATACATCAGATTTTTTTCTGGGAGGTTCAGGATTATCATGAGAAAGACCTTTTCCTTATGCCTTAAAACTTTAGTCGAGCCATCCTCAGGAGGCCAAAAAACCTGGATTTTCACTACTATTCATTATAACAATGAATGCCCAACAATTTTTCAGATCCCATAGTAAGGTGGAATACGCTCGACTTCAACCCTTACTACAATTTTTTAATCATTAGCATTGAAAAAAATAATCTCCAAGAGTTTAACAGCCATATCCACTTCAACCATCACTCTGGCATATAAACCAATTTTATCTATGGGAGTTCTTTGATCACTTTTTAAAGGAGTACTAATGCAGGAAGAAATGTCATTCAATATCTTTAGATGCCAGAAATACTAGCTGAGCCCGTGATGTCGAATCTACTTCTGCAACATGGTATTCATAAAAATGTGTGGATTGAAGGAAAAATCACAATCCATGATTCTCTTAACACTATGTCTTAACTAAAGATTCCCTAATTTCCAAACCATATCAAACTCTTCCTGGGAGTGCAGTAACTTGTGAAAGTATCCCTTTCCCAATGGGACATCCTTTTAGTCGGAGAAACCCCAAACTTGAGATATATAGGCTATCATATTCGAGTTTTTCCAAGGTTTATATCCTTTGATATAAGAAATATATCCCATGATAGAGTACTTACATAATAGAGAACATTGAATAAGAGACACGGGGTTAGCTTCTACAAAACATTGACTGTCATCTAGCTTTTTTCAAAGAGATGCTTACGTCATAGTAGTTTTGTACAGGTCAGAACCCCTAAGCACTTCAAGAAATGTGAACCCATTCAGTATTACCATTGTAAGGGTTTCATTATGTTAAACTGGGATAGCTTTCACCACGCATGTGGTTTCCCATTCTGGATCAAATCCCACCATGAAGAGGGAGAGTTAGAGCAGATCAGTACAATCATAGTAAACAGAGGGATGGAACCCTATGTGTAGTCACCAAGAGATCTTGAGAATTTTTCATAGAGTTTCTTCTCAATTTAAGAATTAAATCTATTTGTTTTTGTGAATTTCACTAGGGGTGGGTATTGGTACGATGTACCATGTAAGTCATGTGAGGATGACATAAAAATATTCAATATGTTTTTTATCTCTTTTCATACTTCCCATGAGATTGAGAATGACATGTGATTCTCAGATTCTTCTCAGTTTCCAAATATTTTTAATTATTTATTTTTAATTTTCTGGTGAATTGAGGATAACAATTAGAAAAAATTAAAAAAAAAATTAATAATGAAGTCTTACATCATCATTGATATAGAGTCATATAAGATATTCAAGGGGGAGATCCTCCATTGTTTCTAGGAAATGTTTATAATTTTTAAGTCAATCTTCAATGACCCACAAAACATCAGTCTTAATATATATCATAGGTAGTACATTGAAAAATTATATCTAATGGTGACCCATATATAAATTTTTAGAGAGAGATATTTCATGAAACCCTTTTGAAATTGTATGCTATAATTTAATTGTAGTAATAAAAAGTTTCTTCACACTCTATTTTTAATTTCCCGGTTCATTTTTCCCCCTAAAAAAATATTTTATATCCTTTTACACTTTATTAATATGACGTTTTTTTAGAAAATATTGAGCTATGAGATTCATCTATTAGTTCCCCATTTAGTTCTTTTATTTATAGATCACATAGTGTCTTTACACACTTCAACACACCATCATCATAGTAAATTTTTTTTAATTTATCCACTTATTTATTTTTATACTTATTTTATAAACCATATTCATTTTTTTGAGCCCTATTTTTCTTTTCTAGTAATGTTTTTTAAGGCATGACATTGAAAATTAATGATTCTTCCCTTTTCATAATAAATTATATATCCAAATTTACTAAATTCATTATTATGATACTGTTTTCCATCCTCAATGTGGATAAAACTTCATGATACAGTTTTCTCTATTCATCATCCATCTTGTTTACCATTCCCATGTAGTAGTGTATTGTATAGTCATAATTCATCAGTATTTTGAACTATCTTTTTTTACTTAGGATGATCACTTACTTAGTAAATATATTATTTAAATTTCTTTCATCGATATATATGTCATATATTTCCCCATAAAGATAGTGTCTTAATATATTCAATGAAAATAATATAGTTTTCTTTTCAATATCATGCTTTAGATATTTTTCTTGCTGTGTCTTCAATTTCCTTAATGCATAATCAATAACTTTTTAATTTTTTTTAATGAAACACTATAACCCTTTTAATGGATCACTATATATTAACAATCAATATTTTATCGATGGAGAGTTTAATAATAGTATTTTGAGCAGTATAATTTTTAATTACTTGAATAATTCTTCACAAATCACATACCATGTGAAATGGAACACTTTACATGTCAACCTTGTTTACTAATTTTCTAATAAGTAAAAATTACCAATAAATCATCAATAGTGACTATATAACACAATAAAATTGTGTATATCATGTATATTCATTGGTTTGGGACATTATTTACCATCCATTGAATTTATGGGGAATGTTTATATTATATACATGGAGTTATTATGGAGAATAGAATAAACATGTTAAATCCCAAAATTCACCCACACAATATTACCCATATGGCTCCTCATCCATTTTCATATCAAAAAAATTGTCTTCATGATTTTTATATAAATTAAGTTATATCAAGATATGATAAATAAAAATATAATAAATTTGTCATGAAAATCCTTGAACACTCTATTTATTATATTTACAAACTTGGATGGTGTATCTGATTAGAGAAATTGAATTATTTTGAACTCATCATTGCAATAACTGATGTGAAAAACATTCATTATTATATCATACTTCGCAAATTTTATTTTATGATAAACAGAACATAATACAATATTTGAGATGTATTATACTCATTGTTTATAATTTAATATATCATCAATGTTAGGTAAATGATACTTGATATTTAATGTAATGGAATTTATTTCTTTTTAATTAACGAACAATGTCATAGAATCATCATTCATTTTCCCAAATAATATAGGTTCTACCAATGGTTAAGTATTAGTTGTAAATTAATCCATTTTAACACAAATCCAATAATGGTTTCATTAATTCCACTAGAGCAATTTGAATGGGATTCTTATATATAGGCTTTGAATTAGGGCTAAATTTGATAGAGAATTCCAGTTTACTTCTAGATGGATATCCAAGTATTTAATCAAGAAATACATAAATATAATTCCTAAAAATATATACATCCTCTATTGAACGTATGTAATTAAACTTAATTAATTCATTATCTTAAATATTTTCTTTAACATGTGCTAGTGTAGGAGGTTTCAAAAAAGAATCATGCAATGATGAATTCTCTAAAAAAGGGTTCTATTCCAACATCAGATATTTTAATATTATTTTCATTAAAAAATATTTTTGAATTATAATTTAATATCTAATTCATATTTAAAATTATATCAAATTATTTCATTAATATTATAACTATATTTTCATCAAATGAACCTCAAGGAATTTTAATAGGGAGAAACCCTTATACTTTCATTGCAATAATATTTCAACTATGAGTATTAATTGATAAATATTTAATTAATTAATTAGGATTTGATTTAATGTAATATTTAAACATCTAAGATATAACATAATAAATTGATCTAAAATTTTATATTTAGTTATCTAACTTTGAGTTTATGATCAATGTACCTATAAAAACACCGTTTCAGACATCAACTTTTAATGTACTCGGTGTTGATTCGTTTTACCCATTTGGAATTAATGTGAATATTTAGTCATCTTTATATAATTAAATAATGGCTATTTCACAGATTATATTATTTCTATTCATTCATGATCTGAATTCACATTATATCTACATCTTTAAGAAACACCCATTCCCATAAACCAATCCCTAGGGTGTTTATTCCCATAGTTATTTTATGTTGGGGATTATATCATTCCTTCATTTTTATTCTACCAATTTCAATCAAGAAGTAACTTAGTTTTAATCTTATTTTCTTTCATCCCCTTTGAAATAAATGATTTGTATAATTTCTTCTCAGTCTAGATATCAAATGTCATTATATCTTCATATGTGGAAAAAATAATCGATTAATTTCATTTGAAAGATTGTATTTAAAATAGAAAAAAATATTAATCATTATATTTTGATTACATTCATAATCCATAGTTTTTCATTATAACCTTGAAAAGTTTTCCTCATAATCCATAATAGTTTCATATTCCTTTTATCAAATATTTAGGAATTTCTATTCCATGTTAGTTCATTTCTCATGAGGAATGTAGTTTTCAAAGTATATAACATAAAAGTCATCTATTTTTTTCTCAATAATCACATTATTCTTATTATTATGAATCAATTACCACCATTATTCATCATATCCCCTTAGAAGATATAATTCCATGATATCATACTCATTATCACTATATCCCATGTAATGGAATGACTTACTTTCAGAAATGGTCAATTTTTAATCTAAAATTGGATTCATGTATACATTGAAGAATGAATGTTTTTACTTCCTGAAATAGTACAACAATGTTAAAAACATGTTTTTGAGTATTATTGTGTTCTATACAATAATGGATATTAGTCATTACCATTTCCAACTAACAAAGAATAGTTATAATGTGCTCCACTCCAACACCAGCCCCATTGAATTTCTTCGAAGGAAGTACCTTCATTGATTATAAGTGTTGAAGTTGTTTTTGTTCCTTTTGTTAGGAAAAATTTCAAAATAATGGAATATATATAATTAGTTCATGAATAGAAATATGAATTATAAATAAAAATATAAAATACTAATGAATTTATTAAAAATAAATGTTAAGAAATCTATAAATATTTCTATTATATCTTATGGGTTTATCGCAGATTTTTTTCTATATAATTATAACCTTCAAAATGTTGCTTACATGGTTTCTACTAAACATTATCTAATACCACTTGTAACACATCAAATCTACTAACCTAGAGTTGATGAATACTTAATTAAAATGGTATAGAATACATAGATAATAATACATAAGATTTATTTGTTTCAAAGTATCAGAAAAAAGTATTCATAAAAAAGTATAATATTTTATTAAAAAAAAGATACATCAAATAAACAAAAGACGATATATTATTTCACATTTAAAAACCAAAATTCACATTAGTAATTTTAATTGTTTCTTAGGGAAATGGAAAAAAATATAAAATGGTGAGATTTGATGCTAAAAAAGTGGTAGAACATTGAGAAATCTTGCATATATAAGAATGATGTCTATAATAAGATAGGAATGAATAAATTACATAAAAAATTGAATTATTATCATAATACATCTATGGATTAAATAACAGTAAATAAATTCATGTATATATATAATATATCTCATAGTGATGGAATTCCTAATGTGATACATCATAAACATATCATCAAGGATATATTCCATTAAATCATACAGAAACGGGTATTTGTTATTCTGACAACCAGATATTTCATTATTTAATTCTCTATTGAATAAATTGTATGATTAATTTATTGTTTCACATGAAACATTGAACTAAAATGTAACCATGATACATTTTATTATGATAATATTATAATTATTAAATGTGATCAATATAAAGTATTTTTTGTCCTATTAAATATAAATAGATATAGACTCATTTTTATATCTATAAATAATGGTAATTTTTAATTGATGGTTTTAGATAAATTTCAATTAGTGGACCTTATAAAAACTAAAATCATTTTATGCTTAAAATTTATTTCAATATAAATTCATTTTTGGTGCTATGAATTAATTTATTATAAGAAAGTAAAACTATTATTGTGAAATGATTACAGAAAATATTATTGATATAAAAAAATATTAATACTAATTAAATTTGATGTAAATATAAAATTATCTTAATAAAACATAAATATTAAGAAGATAATTTTCTAAAACAATCAATATATTTCTTATGATTTAATTTAAAAGAAAAATTTGTGTTTGTTAAAAATTTAAATTTATTAAATGGATCCCAAATTTTGATCAAAAATTTAAAAATTACAAAGGATAGGTCATTGTATATTTCGATTAATAAAAAATTTATAATGGTTAATATTTAATCAATTTTAATAATGGTTAAAATGGGTTACCTAAGTAGATTAAATTTTTATATGTCTACATGAAACGTAAACCATATGGATGATTTTTTTTACACTAATATCCACATTTCATGAACACCATTCCTCACCTAATCATATGTAATCCCATTCTTTCCCCCTATATATCAATCAATTCCAAGGAAAATACCCTCTTTTTCTGCAAAAATGGAGGCCACTTGCACCAACTTCAAGAATAAATCTTTATTTTTAAAATTCCTTGAATATTGTACCCATATTACCTATCCTAGCATCTATACCAACATTTTGGACATTTTTAAACTAAATGTTCTGAATTCATCTACTTTATTTAGTTTTCCAATAGAATTATCAAATCTTAAACATCGGTATTATCCACCCTCTAGTATTTAATTTTATCATTCTTATCCATTATATTTAGAAATTATCATAGAATTTTTAATAATTTTTAATATATTATCAATAGAATTATTTTTTAAGTTAATTCAATTATAATTATATTAATTTTTCCCAATCCTTAGAAAAGAAAAAACATCATTTGTGCGTACATGTCTGTTACCACATCCTTAAGAGTTTTGTTCTGTTATTTGTAACCTCGTTATATGGTTGGTTTAATGGGGGTATTTAAATAATAAATATGATATTAATAAAATGATTAAAGTTATTAAAAGATAAAAAATCTATTTTGTTCCCATTCCATGGAAAATAAACACAATATCAATGTGTATGTGTAGATTAAAACCTCAATTGAGTGTCATGTTCCATTTTTAATCATGACCCTATACATATGGTTAAAAAATATATTTTATGATTATATATTATATTAGCTAGTAATATTTTTCAATTATATGGTTCATAAAAGATAACATAATAATAATTGGATATTAAAACATAGTCCAATTATATTTCTAAATTATCTGAAACAAGTTTATCATCTATCTTATTCTTGGAGACCATTCAGAAAAATTAAATAAAATGAACACGAGGATATATAAATAATTATAAAAATTATTTAAAGATTTTTTATAATCTACGAATGATGAAATTTATGAAATCCAATTTATTTTATATATTTTATTTCAATATTAATTGCATAATGATACATGTAATAAAATTCCAAATAATCGAGATGGATTATTTGTTTGGGTGATTAGATATATATCACAATAACATGACATAGGGATAATATAAAATTATTTAAAAAATACATAAAATTACCTTATGTTCCAATGATCGTATTGTACAACATGGGATATCCTTGGGACATGCATAATAAATGGGTGATCTATAAGGCTTGATAAAGAAATGATCAAATAATTACATAAATTAAAGTAGTATATGTGAGTTAAAAATAAAACAAGGTGACATAGAAATTCGAGAGTTATAATCATTACCATAATATAATAAAATAATAAGATAACATCAAGGAATCGTATAAATTTTGATAAAACCCAAAACATAACATCATATGCATATTCTAGGGAAAACCATAAAGTTATAATAGAATATTTTTCTTAGGATAACTACTTATTAACCACGCTTGGTGCTTATGAAATGAATATTACCCAATTCATTGGATTGAAATATAATTTTGATCAATCCCATAATATTCTTATCAATTTCATAAATTTCTTTTCCCCATAGACCATACAACATAATAATTAATTTTATATATTTTACCCATATGATTACGAAGTAAATGTTGAATATGCCGAATCCACCAGTCAATGAATTATATATATAACTACTTGAATAACCTTGAGAAGAAATGTGCATGGGTATAAACAACACAAAAGTATGGCATGGAAACTCATGGTATAATTTCCACATCACAATTGTTGTATATAAATGTTTATAGAAGGTATTATTGAATGCCAAATGTGGTCTCTAAATAATATTTCATCATAAGTATAGTTAAGGAGTGTGTAAAAACACAAGAAAATCTGAAAAATATGAAAAAATAAATTCGTAATATTATAATTCAGATTGAATGGAAAAGAACAAAGAGAGGTTATTTTCTTTTTCATTTTAACATCTTTAGTAAAGGTAATAATGGTAGGGGATAAATTATCTATCATTATTAAAAATTAAATTTTATAGTAATGGATTATTTATAAAAACATTACAATATAATCAATTCAAACTAAAATTACCTAATACAATGTATGAACTTTAATGAATCAGAAGGCGATGATAATCACATAGGAGAGATATTGTTTTTAAAATATTGGGAGGTGCTTAAAAAGAACATACGATCATATTGGGAGATATTTAGAGGGGATATGGAGAATAAGTACACTATTCAAGTCTTATAGTGGGTATAGAAAATATAAGTTGGGTGGTTTTTTATAATTAAATATAGGGTAATTGTTTATCAACATTTAAATATTGGTTATACACTCTAAGTAAATAAATAATAAAAACTACAAACCATACAACTAATGTTTTCCAGGGTTTCCTAAAAAAATGAGTGGTTTCCAATATTTTACAAGTTTAATAACTAAACACTTTAAGGCATTATCATTCATGTGTTTAAGTGAGTCTTGTTCAGGAATAATTATTTTTAAAATAATAAAATATATTATATTTTATGAGGGATTCATTTTATGTTTTTAAAACGAAACATGTTACATGTAAAACATTATTTTAAATATAAAAACTTTTTTATTGTAGTCATTTTATAATATTTATTACATCACTTTTTCACTATTCTAGTGTGATAATACAAAATATATATTTACACCATATATCATTTTTACAGAAAAATTTTATTGTCTTAGAAAATTATGAAAAAATTAAAAATTTCTAATTTAAATATTATGATTTAAAAAATGAATATTTTGTACAAAAACAAATTTATAAAATAGGAATAAAAAAATATATAATAAAAATACTTATTTATAAAAAAATACATGTCTTTATCATAGAAACAATATTGTGCCCATTTTAAAAATTACTTGGAACATCATTAAATTGTGTTATGATTTTAATATAAATAAATGTTATATAACACTATTTTATGAAACAATTATTTAAATGATATATTTTTTATAAATAAAATTTTTAAATTGAATTTACCTATTTCCCAAAAATACATTTTTTTTCTTTATAATCAAAAAAAATTCAAAAGAATATTTCTATAATCATTTTTCAAAAATAATAATTAAATAGAGATTATGTTAACCATTATTTTATCTTGAATAAAATAATACAAAAATTTATACTACAAGGGTATGGATATAAAACCCATTATTAAACTAGAATATACCCTAACGATATAGTTTATGATGTAAGTTCTTTTTTCATGGTGTTTTAGTGAACATGGTTCTGGAAGTGCTCTCAATAAGCATGAAATTATCCTTTAAACAGTTTCTCTTAAGTTTAAGTTCCCAAAACATAGCACCGGAAAGGTTGAGGGAAAACCTAAGGATAACATCTCCCTCAGTAGATCCAAAAAATGGGAATCATATGATATGATTTTACTAGTGAAGTCCATCACTTATTCCTTCTTTTTAAATGAAGTTTTATTATACCACATAATATATACTAATTTTAATGGCCATTATTAAACCCCAATAATAACATGGATTAAGAATCTTAATAGCCTTTTAAGTACAACAGTATAAATATTACTAAATTTCACAGCATCGTAAAATGTAAATTTAAATGTAGTTTTTTTATTTTCTATAACAACGATATTCAATAATGTATATATAAATTCATAAGATAATTTAATTTATAAAATTATAGGTTGTTACATTTTCCCCCTTCATAAATCTCACTCTTGAAATTTCAATTCATAGAATTAAATATATGAGGACAATTTTTACACCTCTTATATTTCCCATGGTAGATCTTCCACCTTTTGGTTCGTCTATAGTACTTTGACCAAGTATGTTTCTTGATTCGTAGGTCTTTATCTATATGATATAATATCATAAACAATTTCTACCCATATGGAATATCAATCTCTTAAAGATCAAATATATATTCAGTACATGTGAGGCATATTGTGTACACATCATTAAGATGGAAACATTAAACACATCATGTAATTGAGATTCCTTATGTGGGAGCACTAGTAGAAACATTAAATACATGGTCCAATAATGAATCAAAAAGGGGTCGATGTATCAATGACTAATCATTCCCTTCTTTCCAAACCTCCTGACATTCTTCCATGTTGTTAAATGAAAAATTTTCATATCTATTACCTAAAAATATACATTTCATAAATGATTATATGTGTATATTTTTAATCTAGTTATCTCTGATTTCATATGATGATGAATAGTTTAAAAGTTCCATATCATCTATTTGATAAGATAATGTACCATTAGATTATTCTCTCTAAATTTATTCCATAATGTTTGAGTATGATACTTCTACCCATTCAAAGCCTCATAAGGTTTCATTTGAATACTATATTGGGAAAAATGATGTATAAGAACCCCTATGGGGAATGTTTTGGATCCCATGATCCATATAAATCCATTAAACAAGTCTCTGAATATCCTATTGAGTATTCATGGTTCCCCCTAACAAACTATCATCTTGAGGGTGATAATTAGTGATGGAACCAAGAGCTATCTCAAAATTATTAAAAACGTATTCCCCAAAATAGCATGTTAAACCTCACATATCAATAAAATATATTAAATAGCATTACTTCACATAGTCTAACCACTTCTCTTATATATATCATAGCGAGTTAGTCATAAGAAAACCCTTCCTTCATAGCAATCAAATTTTATGAATTTATACATTAATAGACTAACACATAAATGGTGTTATGGAAATAATATTTCTAGTTGAGTCCTATAACAAAATATATGGCCAGGTTTTCCCATTTTTATACTAGTATGGGAAATGGTTGCAACATAATATTCGACTACTATCATCCATCAATGACTTGTTGGTATTCCAAGAATCATGATATGAATTATGCAACCACGCTATTCATGATATCCCAATAGAAGTTTTTATTTAAATATTCATATATCATAGTGCTTGTTATATGAATAGAGAAGGATGATATTTACCCATAGTTTAGAATTTCACTCATCAAATATATTTTTTATGGGATATATATCAGGGTTACAAACCATTTATCTCATTCATAATAAAATAGAAATCTATAATATTTGATATCACTATCTATATCTCCTCATTATATTAGAAAGGTAGGATAACATTCCTTTTATGATTCCCATGTCACACTATTTTTCCAGGAAGAATGGTTCATATTCAATCCTCATCATGGATTGGCGTATGATATCCTTTCTACTTATACTGTCTTCCATTTTATTTTCCTTCCTATGATAGTAATAGATTGAACATACTTAATCCATGATTAGGTCAAACCACCCTCATTTCTATATGTTGATCTCCATTTGTGTGAATATATATAATTGGGGGACTTATACACCTTTAATATTTTACACTTCTTCCAATGTAGACATTTTTTCCAAATATTAAATGTGAATATCATTGTCTTCAATTCAATATTATGTGTTAGGTATTTTTGTTAGGGATATTTAATTACATGGATGAATATAATTTCAACATAACATTTTGAATGCGTACACAACTCAATACATTATTTAAAACATCATTTTAAGTCACAAATCCTTTCCCACTTGTGAGTAATTTGAATATAGGTTCTATGATAAGCTGCTTCATGAACACTTTAAAGTTGTACATAGATTCATCTGTGTTGAATACCATAACTCCATTCTAAATGATCATATACATTGGGTTTGAAAATAATAACTTATTTCTCACAAATTGATGGCATACCCTCCAAATCCATGTAATCTACAAATCCCTACGTTAGATTAGTTTCCATTGTATCCTTTTATTTTATCTATATTTTTATGAAAAAAAATATACATTTATTAATGATAACATTCTATAAGAATGCTACATTCACCATCCAAAATTCACATTCATTGTACTTATCATTTAAATTTTCCTCTTATAAGGTCTTTCATATATCATTAAAATGATCCTTATTTTCCTCCTTTCTTTTGGGGTAGATAAGAATGTCTTTTATAAACACTATAACAAATTTTTCTAGGTAATCCATGGATACTTTATACGTTAATTCTAGGAAGATATAAACAAAATTTCTGAGTATAAATCAAATCACTATAAACCTTTAGTTTCTATATATTTTTTGATAAATATAATTGGGGATATCTTCCAACATTATGTTCACTATATAATATATCAACTGAATTTCTACATTAGGGAGGTAACAGACTCCATATAACTTTTCAAACATTTCATCATGATGTGGAAGAGAATAGTTCTTTATTATGATCTTTTTGAGATCATGAAAATCAATTAAAATATGCATTGACATATCCTTCATGATAACAAAAATAATGGGGGATCATTATAGTGAAGCACATGGGTGTATAAAACCTTTATATAGATTCTCTTATAGTTTCTTCTAAATCTTTTCAATTTCAATAATGAATATTCTATATGCTCTATTGGATATTTTAAAATGTCAGGGTATAAGATCAAATTATAAATAAATAACTCTATTGTGAGGAAGAATAAGATATTCATTGGAATAAAAATTATAATATTCCCTTACAATTGCAAGGTTCTCAATGTTGTTCTTTTTTTGTTTCTCAGTTTTTTGATCTACCTGTGTATTCTAATTAAAAAATAATATACATTCCAAAGATGATGATTCCATAGGAGATCCATCCTCCTACTAACACTTACATAGAATCATATTATTATTGATGATATTATGGTTTATTTCCTTCTCTTGATAATTTATGTTTCATGTACATAAGAAAATTCAGTCCATCAACATGATTGTATCAAATTATGTTAAAGGATGTTTTACAAGGTTAACTAGTGAATTCAACCTCAAAATTTTGATAGGTGAGAAGTTAAATTCATTATATGCAATACTTGACCCATTTATTTCATTCAAAGATAACACGATGATTATTTTTTCAAATGGTGTTTAAATATTTCTACAAAACATTCATATCATGGATGAATTCATTGAATTAGAGTCAAATAATATGTTCTCTATTCATGAATGAATAACTAGGAAAAATTATTTTTAATGATCTTCCTCAAAACCTATAATGGAATATGATATCTTTATCTTCTCTAAGACATGGATTTTATTATCTTTGATCATCTTTGACAACCCTTTGCATAGTTCAATGCTTTGTATATAATCCTTATTCCATGAAGATGAAACATTGGACAAAAAATTAAGGGTCTAATGGATCATTCATTTCATCCCTCACATCTGTGATTTTATTTATGTCCATTAGGTATTTTATATCTTGGTTCCCCTATTTTCTAATCAAAAAATCATTTCCTTATCCCCTTTATAAAATTTACAGGGTTTTTTGTACCACACTTTTTATAAATTGGAACTTGGAAATTCATACAATAGTTATATTTCTCTATACCTCCACTAGAATCGAAAACTATTCTCTTCCTTCTATCCCCAATCCTCGGAGACACTTGAGATTCACCAATATATAATTCAAATTTGACAGTATATTATACACTTTTGTTGAAATTTTAGAACTAACTAATCAATAAATGTTTTCATATATTTTCTTTTATCCCACTATAGATGTTGAAAAAATTACATTTGAGGTGAAAGAAAATGTTTGATGCATAACATGAAATTCTTTTAAAGATATCCTTGTACCCCTGGTGGATTCTTACTGATTTATTTAGGTCTAGAAACACCCTCTCAATTTTATATAGGATAGTGAGGGGAAAATATGTATTGTAAAAAATGAATAATTCTCTCAGCTCCATATCATGGATTTTTACTATGGTATTTGAATTCATGATCAACATTAAATATTTTCCATCCTCTCTATCGAAGGTATAATAGAAATAATTCATTATATTCCTTATTTAGTTAGAGGATGGATATGATATTATGAGTGGATTTTATGAATTTTTCCTTGATTAATGGATCAAATGATCAATGGATAGTCAAATGCTTTTATTTTATAAATGCATGAAGTTAAACTTTCCCTTTATTAGGGGGTGTGGGTGTTCCACTGGAATCATGTTTCTGTCTAAATATTGACCTATTTTGGTATTAATTTTACTGATGTTATAAACTTCTCCTCTTATAAGGCCCCGACCTTAAACCTTACTTAATATTGAATTAAATGAATAATTCACATTGAGGATATTTTCAGGTTTATAGTTTTAGAGAATTTGGACATAACTATTATATCTCAAAAGGTTACAGAGTAGAAACTTCTAATAAGTTTCCACAAAATAAAAACTCTTAAAAAGAAACATGTCTAGTTTCATGTTTTAGATATCATAACTTTCCCTTGATCCCATCCTTGAAACTATTCCATATTATGTCATGTGAAAAAAAATCATAAAAACTTGGGGTGAGCATAAAAATCTCAGTAAGGGATACACAATGTATGAAAACTGTTAGTTTTTCAAAACAACAAGTAAACCATGTATACTTTATCAAAGTAATAATTTTCACCTTTATGAAGAAGAAAATACTCTTCATTGAATAAAAGATCATTACTTACCCTTTTGTAATCAAAATATTACCATAAAACCCATATAAAGAACACATAACATATAAAGGTAACTTGGGACATAAAAATACTTAAATGGAATAACCATACGATCGGCTTCCACACACACTTTAATGGAATAGCCATACGGCCGACTTCCATACACAACGCATTGGAGGTTATAACGTAACCACCCATCCTGGTATTCACGGAACCACCTGTCATATGGTTTATCACGTAACTACCCGTCAAATTTCCATGTACCATTATAAAATCATAAGACATAAAACAAATATAATGGAAAGAAAACATTTCCACACTTTGATCACAATATATCACTTAAATATTTTGACATAAAAAATCCATTATAAAAAAACCTTTTCAATACCAAAATACATAAAACAGTATATGGTATATATTTAATTTAAAAAAAACATTATGGCTGGTTGAGGAAGACAAAGACCAAATAATACTCACGGCGGCGGAAAAGGGTCGTTTTCACCGCGTACGTTAAAAGAAACATTCCTTTTTGTCATTTAGTAAAATGATTCATATATAAAGATTAGTTTTGTATAAAATTAAAGGTCAAAGGTGTTTATACACCATATAAAATAATGTTGTGTATAAAACGAAATATGCCTCAATGAAAGGAGATTGAGATGAAGTCCCTTACCTCGGGTCCGACTTGACTCGATTGTTCTTTAATGTCCTGAATAATAAACTTGAGTTAATTTATACTTTCTTAAGAACCTTTTTCAAGTTCATTATTCCTTAAATATCACTTATTTCCATGTTATAAACATTATGTAATCATTTAAGTTAATAATGTTTGTTTTGTCGATATTTGGTTCTTAAGTCGAAATTGGACTTCTTACAATTACATGTTGTTCGTGTGGTCAAAGGTTAATTATATTAAGAATGATATGCATGATTTGGATATCATATATATCATATATATCCAGCATATACATGTATTTATAATATTATATAATCATTTAGAGGTAAGAAATGAAGTGCACCGTTCATGGAGACGGTAAGTCGTACGTACCCAAGAACGATGCTTTCATTTCTATGTCATATTAATGGAATTAAAACTAAATGAAAGATATGTATATTTTAATTCCAGAATTAAATTAATCATTTAGATTTAACATGAATCATATATATCCATTATATATATGTACTAGTACATTAAATTTGTTGATAAGAAATGAAATGCATCGTTCATGGAGACGGTAAGTTGTACGTAGTCATGAACGCTACTTTCATTTCTATCTCATACTTTAATGGAGTGAAATCATAATGATATAAAGGTATATTATAATTCCAGTATACTATAATATATAATATCATTAAATCCATCCTTTATACGTCCCACGTATGGCATTAACGAATCAAATCACTTTGAGGGGTGGTCGTCCGCACTTCCTAAAATGAAGATATCGCGTATACCCATAATGGAATCCATAAAGGTATACCACAAAAGAAAAATAAAGAAGCATAAGAAAAACATAAACATAATATATATCATAAATAAATTGAGTGACATCTTAATGGCCACCATTAAAGATGTTAAAAGAATATTGAACAATCATTGTTTCGTGAGGTAGAAATTTTCCAACCACAGAAACAGTATGTTCTTTAACCATTAGATGTAGGTGTGTGTATGTGTAGCTCTAATAAATATTATAACAACATATTAGTATATTTAATATACTGGTTTTGTTACAAAAGAAATGAATAAAATGTGTTTAGGGGGTTGGAGAAGCAAAATAAAACAAAAGAACACAAGTGAAGACATTACCTTAAAAACGGGTAACTCTTTTTGATTTGAGCTCAAAGGCTTCCTTGGGAAGACTTCTGCCCAAAGTGAGGCTTATATGAGTACAAGAGGGATGTGGAAAAAGAAAATGAGTAGGGTTTGTCCAATACAAAGGCTTGAGAGGTGTCGGTAAGGTGGTAGAGGTGGGGGACTTTTATTCGAGGAGAGGAGGGGCACTCTTGGAATGTTATAAAAGTTTACATTATTATAAAATGATTTTAGGATTTTAAAGGTCCCACATTGATATAATTCAAGTATAAGGTGATAAGGGTTTGAAATATACTAATCCAACAGGTCTTTGACAAGTTTAAGTCTTATATTGTATATTATCTTTTCATTTTATTTAAATCGTTCATTAATGAGGTAATCGCTGCATCATCATGATGTCATAAATAATTTAATTTATTGAATGTCTAAAAATTATAAAAAAAATTCATGATGTAGGAAATATTTTTATCTTTCTAATGAATATTTATAGTAAAACATATGACTTGTATAACCCCATTTAAAAATTGTTTTAGTAAAACAACTCATGTTTGTGACATTTTTATTTTAACATTAAATAAAAAGTTATTTATGTCGTTTTTCTACCAAAGTGGCTCCATAGGGTCCCCAAGTTGACTCGTGGATTGTCTTGGTCGGCTATGACACATCCAATGAGGATAGGACATTTTTCTAGGTCATTTCATATTATTAAAATATTATTTTTACCTTAAATTATACTAATTACCTTTAATCGCGATTAAGAAAACTTAAAAGTTACTATTCACCAAAAATTATTTTAATCTCATTGAACCAAATTTTACTTCTTAATGACAACCATGTATGTTGGATTTTTGAAAATAAAATCACAGAAGTGGAAAAGTTTCATTTAAACGAAAAATCAGTTTCTTTAACTACCACTTAGTGGTTTCACTATTCATCAAAAATTGAAGTTTTTCAGAAAAATACCAAAAATCCACCCTAAGATATATTTTATATTGTGAATTAAAAAATTATGTCTATTTTAAAAAATTAAAAACATATAATTTTCATTAATTAATTTAATAATTAATTCCCACTGTCAAAACAAATAGCGTGTTTTTAAGAAACAATATCTATTAAAAGATTGAGACCAGTTTAAGTCCAATTTCAAAGTGAAATTAATTCCAAGGACCACTATTGGATTAAATGGTAAAAATATATTCTAATTTCACTTTAAAAACAATTCAAAAGATAATCTAATCATATAAATAAATTATATTAAAAAGAGGTTTTGAATAAAAATACAACATTTTTCACTATTCATTAAAAAAATGACCTTTATCGGAAAAATACCAAAAATTTACACAAAGTAAATTTTGATGTCCTGATTCTAAAGAAGAATTTTATTTTGTCAAATATAACAAATAAAACTTTCAAAAAGTGGATTTAAAATAGGTTCGCCATCAAAAGGCGGTTAATCGACCTATTAATGGATATTAGAATGTTTACACTTAAAATTGGATTCATTCTCATTTTTAATCCTCTAACATTTATTGTAAAAAGTAAAAATATTTGACAAACGTATATAATCATTTTCTAATTAGTTCTGTTCATTTCTTCCATTACCACGGCTAGGCGTTAACTACCATTTAAAATAATATTATTTTATTACTAGTGTGCAACGTAAGATTTCAAAGAAACTCTTTGTTGCGTATCGGGTATGCTATCAGACATAGCAACCCCTTTAAAGTAAAATTAATATTTAATTCGTAAATATTAATAAATATGAAAATGATTTATTCTTTATTTACCTGGTTTGTTACATCCTTCCCCCCTTTTGTGAATTGCGTCCTCACAATTTTATTCACTTATCAAAATAAGTGGGGGTATTTATCCCTCATAGCAATTTCAGATTCCCACGTTGCCTCTTCAACCATATGGTTTTTCCACAAAACCTTTACCCGGTGAATTACCTCATTTCACAACACCTGCTCTCTTCGGTCAAGAATCTGGACTTGTTATTCCTCATAAGATAGGTTCTCTTCCATCTGAACTACCTCTGGACTCAAAACATGAGATGGATCTGACATATACATTTTCAACATCAAAACATGAAAAACATTGTGTACTTGAGATAAACTTGGAGGTAAATCCATTCGGTATGAAACTGATCCAACTCTCTCCAAAATTTCATATGGTCCAATGAACCTTGGACTCAGCTTTCCTTTCTTACCAAATCGCATCACACTTTTCCACGGTGAAACTTTGAGAAAAACATGATCACCTACCTCAAAAGATAGATCCTTGCTCCAGTTATCCGCATAACTTTTCTGTCTGCTTTGAGCTGTTCTCATGTGTTTCTGAATCAACTGAACTTTTTCTGTCATCTCTTCTACCAATTTTGGTCCCATTAGCTTCCTTTTACCCACTTCATCCCAAAAATCTGGAGTTCGACACCATTTACCATATACTGCCTCAAATGGAGCAATCTGTATACTCGAATGAAAACTGTTATTATAAGAAAACTCAACCCAAAAAAGTTGTTGGTCCCAACTTCCTTGATAATCCATCAAACAAGCACGTAGCATATCATCCAAGGTCTGAAGTGTTCGTTCTGACTGCCTATCTGATTAAGGATGAAAAGCTGTAATAAAATTTAATTCAGAACCCAATGACTTCTGAAGGCCTTTCCAAAAGTTTGAATTAAACCTGGGATCACGATCAGATACAATTGAGAGAGGAACTCCATGCAACCTGACTATCTCTTTATGATACAATCGAGAAAGTTGATCTAGAGAGAATGTATCTCGAATAGGAAGGAAATGAGGAGATTTAGTCAAGCGATCAACAATAACCCAGATTTCATTATTACCTCGAGATGTCCTCAGTAATCCCACAACAAAGTCCATGTATATGTTTTCCCATTTCCACTCTGGCACTGGTAAAGGCTGAAGCATCCCATTTGGTAACTGTCGCTCTACTTTAACCTACTGACAAGTCAACCACTTCACAGTAAAATTAGCAATATCTCTTTTTATTCCATCCCACCAGTAATACTCCAGCAGATCTCTGTACATCTTAGTACTACCAGGATGAACTGAAAACAAGGAACTATGAACCTCACATAACAACTCTCTCTTCAACTGTGAATCGCAAGGCACACACAATCTCTTCACAAATCTCAAAACAAAATCATTATCAATGTTGAATTCATGAAACTTACCCTTCTGAACCAGCTCTACCTTTTTCTGCAACTCACTGTCTTGCTTCTGTGCTTTCTTGATTCTGTCTGATAGAGAAAATTTCACCGATACCTGAAACAAACTAGAAGGAATTCCTTCACAAACAACTTCCATGCCAAAGTTCATCAAATCAAAAACCAAAGGATCTCATTCCAAACGTAGCATGGTTAATGAAGCATTACGTTTTCGACTCAAAGCATCAACCACTTTATTTGCTTTTCCCGGATGGTAATGAATTGTACAATCATAATCCTTGATTAATTCTAGCCATATTCTCTGTCTCATGTTCAATTATTTCTGAGTGAATATATACTTTAAACTTTTGTGATTGGTATATATTTCACACTTTACTCTATACAAATGATGCCTCCAAAATTTTAGAGCAAAAACAACAGCATATAATTCCAAGTCATGTGTAGGGTAATTTACCTCATGAGTTTTCAACTGACGTGAATCATAAGCAATTACCTAATCATTCTGCATAAGGACACAACCAAGTCCTTTCAAGGAAGCGTCACTGTAGATAACAAACTCACCATTCCTGAAAGGAAGTGCCAAAATTGTAGCATTCACCAATATTCTTTTAAACTTCTGAAAACAATCATCACATTCTTTTGTCCAGATAAACTTAACACCCTCCCGAGATAGCTTAGTCATTGGACTAGATAACCGTGAAAAATTTCTAACAAGCCTTCGGTAATCTCCTGCCAAACTAAGGAAGATACGAATCTCAGTTACATTTGTGGGTCTTGGACATTCTTCGACAACCATTGTTTTTGTAGGATCAACAATTATCCCATCCTTAGAAATAATGTGACCAAGGAAAGAAATTTGTTGTAACCAAAACTCACACTTTCTGAATTTTCCATATAGTTTCTTTTCTTTTAAGGTTTTCAAGATAACCCCTAAATGACTTTCATGCTCCTCTTTACTTTTATAAAACACCAAAATATCATCAATAAAAACAACCAACATTTTTCATATGAGTCAACTGAGCCATCACTGTAACAAACTGTTTAGTTATGCTTATGACCATCTCAGAATACTGATTTGAAAGGTCATTTCCCTCTGTATGCCTTCCCAGAAAATCTGTTATGTTCCCTATATGAAAAACAATTCTTAACACAGAAATATCTTAGGAGAAGAAATATGGTAATATTTAAATGCTATATCATTTCAGTCATACCATAAATTAATTTATAATTTAACAATTTTCTAACTCCTAAAATTGTATAAACCAACCTCTGATACCAACTATAATGCCCCGGCCTTAAACCTTACTTAATATTGAATTAAATGAATAATTCATATTGAGGATCTTTTAAAGTTTAGATTTTTAAAGAATTAGGACATAACTATTACATCTTAGAAGGTTACAAAGTAGGAACTTCTACTAAGTTTCCACAAAATAAAAACTCTTAAAAAGAAACATGTCTAGTTCCATGTTTTAGATAGCATGACTTTCCCTTGATCCCATACTTGACACTATTCTACATTAATTCATGTGAAAAACATTTCAAAAAAACTTGGGGTGAGTATAAAAAGCTTAGTAAGGGATACACAATGAATGAAAACTGTTAGTTTTTCAAAACAACAAGTAAACCATGTATACTTTATCAAAGTAATACTTTTCACCATTATGAAGCAGAAAATACTCTTCATTGAATAAAAGATCATTACTTTCCCTTTTGTAATCAAAATATTACCATAAAACCCATATAAAGAACACATAACATATAAAGGTAACTTGGGACATAAACAAACTTAAATGGAATAACCATACGGTCGACTTCCACACATACTTAAATGGAATAGCCATACGGACGACTTCCATACCCAATGCATTGGAGGTTATAACGTAACCACCTATCCTGGTATTCATGGCACCACCCGTCATATGGTTTATCATGTAACCACCCGTCAAATGTCCAAGTACCATTATAAAATCATAAGACATAAAACAAATATAATGGAAAGAAAACATTTCCACACTTTGATCACAATATATCTCTTAAATATATTGACATAAAAAATCCATTATAAAAAACCCTTTTCAATACCAAAATACATAAAATAGTATATGGTATTTATTTAATTTTAAAAAAACATTACGGCTTGTTGAGGAAGCCAAAAACCATATAATACTCACAGCGGTGGAAAAGGGTCGTTGTCACCGCGTACGTTAAAAGAAACATTCCTTTTTGTCATTTAGTAAATCACTTCGTAGAAAAAGATTCCTTCTGTATAAAAGTAAAATTCAAAGGGGTTTATACACCATATAAAAGGAAGTTGTGTATAAAAAGAAATATGTCTCAATGAAATGAGATTGAGACGAGGTCCCTTACCTCAGGTCCGACTTGACTCGATTGTTCTTTAACATCCTGAATAATAAGCTTGAGTTAATTTATACATGCTTAAGAACCTTTTTCAAGTTCATTATTCATTTTATATCACTTATTTCCATGTTATAAACATTATGTAATCATTTATGTTAATAATTTTTGTTTTGTCGATATTTGGTTCTTAAGTCGAAAGTGGATTTCTTACAATTACATGTTGTTCGTGTGGTCAAAGTTTCATTATATCCAAAATGATATTCATGATTTGGATATCATATATATCATATATATCAAGAATATACATGTATTTATAATATTACATAATCATTTAGAGGTAATAAATGAAGTGCACCGTTCATGGAGACGGTAAGCCATACGTACGCATGAACGCTGCTTTCATTTCTATGTCATGTTAATGGAATTAAAAATAAATGAGAGATATGTATATTTTAATTCAAGAATTATATTAATCATTTATATGTAACATACATCATATATATCCATTATATATATGTACTTATAACAGTACATTACATTTGTGGATAAGAAATGAAATGCACCGTTCATGGAGACGGTAAGCCATACGTAGGCATGAATGCTACTTTCATTTCTATCTCATACTTTAATTGAGTGAAATAATAATGATATAAAGGTATATTATAATTCCAGTATAATATCATATATAATATCATTAAATCCATCCTTTATACGTCCCATGTATGGCATTAATGAATCAAATCACTTTGAGGGGGCGGTAGTCCGCACTTCCTAAAATGAAGATATCGCGTATACCCATAATTGAGTCTATAAAGGTATACCAAAAATGAAAAATAAAGAAGCATAAGGAAAACATAATCATAATATATATCATATATAAATATAGTGACATCTTAATGGCTACCATTAAATGTGTAAAAAGTAGATTGAACAATCATCGTTTCGTGAGGCAGAAATTCGCCAACCACAAAAACAGTATGTTCTTTAACCATTAGATGTAGGTGTGTGTAAGAGTAGCTCGAATACTTATTATAACAACATCCTAGTATATTGAAGATACTGGTGTTGTTATAAAATAAATGAATAAAAAGAGTTTAGTGGGTTGGAGAAGTAAAATAAAACAAAAGAACACAAGTGAAGACATTACCTTAAAAACGGGTAACTCTTTTTGATTTGAGCTCAATGGATTCCTTGGGAAGACTTCTGGCCAAAGTGAGGCTTCTAGGAGTAATAGAGGGATTTGGAGAGACAAAATTACCAGGTTTTGGCCGAGACAAAGGCTTGAGAGGTGTGGTTAAGGTGGTAGAGGTGGGGGCCTTTTATAAGAGGAGAGGAGGGGCACTCTTGGAAAGTTATAAAAGTTTACTTTATTATAAAATGATTTTAGGATTTTAAAGGTCCCACATTGATATAATTAAAGGATAAGGTGATAAGGGTTTGAAATATAATCATCCAATAGGTCTTTTACATGTTTAAGTTTTAGATTTTACATTATCGTTTCATTTTATTTAAATCGTTCATTAATGAGGTAATTGTTGCATCATCATGATGTCAAAAATAATTTAATTTATTGATTGTTTAAAAATTATAAAAAAAATATCATGATGAAGTAAAGCTTTTTAGTTTTATAATGAATATTTATAGTAAAAAATTATGACTTGTATAACCCCATTTAAAAATTGTTTTAGTAAAATAATTCATGTTTGTGACATTTTTATTTTAACTTTAAATAAAAAGTTATTTATGTCATTTTCCTACCAAAGTGGCTCCATGGGGTCCCCAAGTTGACCCATGGATTTTCTTGGTTGGCCAAAACACATACAATGAGGTTAGGACATGTTTCTAGGTCATTTCATATTATTAACATATTATTTTTACCTTAAATTATATTAATTACCTTTAATCGTGATTAATAAAACTTAAAAGATACTATTCATCAAAAATTATTTTAATCTCATTGAACCACATTTTACTTCTTAATGAAAACCATGTATGTCAGATTTTTGAAAATCAAATCACAGAAGTGGCAAATTTTCATTTAAACGACAAATCAGATTTTTTAACTACCACTTAGTGGTTTCACTATTCATCTAAAATTGAAGTTTTTCAGAAAAATACCAAAAATTCACTCTAAGCTATATTTGATAATCCGAATTCAAAAATGATGTCTATTTTAAAAAATTAAAAACATATAAGCTTCATTAATTAATTTAATAATTAATTCCCGCTGTCAAAACAAACAGCGTGTTTTTATGAAACAATATCTATTAAAAGATTGACACTAGTTTAAGTCCAATTTCAAAGTGAAATTAATTCCAATGACCACTATTGGATTAAATTGTAAAAATATATTATAATTTCACTTTAAAAAAAATTCAAAAGATAATCTAATCATATAAATAAATTATATTAAAAAGAGGTTTTGAATTAAAATACAACATTTTTCACTATTCATTAAAAAATTGAACTTTATCGGAAAAATACCAAAAATTTACACAAAGTAAATTTTGATTTCTCGATTCTAAAGAAGGATTTTATTTTGTCAAATATAACCCATAAAAGTTTCAAAAAGTTGATTTAAAATAGGTTCTCCATCAAAAGGCGGTTAATCGACCTTTTAAAGAATATTAGAATTTTTACACTTAACATTGGATTCCTTCGCATTTTTAATCCTATAACATTTATTGTAAAAAGTAAAAATATTTGAAAAACATATATAATAATTTTGTAGTTATTTCTGTTCATTCTCGCCATTACAACGGCTAGGCGTTAACTACCATTTAAAATAATATTATTTGATTACTAGTGTGCAATGTAAGATTTCAAAGAATCTCTTTGTTGCGTATCAGGTACGCTATCAAACATAGCAACCCCTTTAAAGTAAAATTAATATTTAATTAGTAAATATTAATAAATATGAAAATGATTTATTCTTTATTTACCAGGGATGTTACACCTCCCATTAAGTTGGGTATCTAATTTGGGAAGTCATCACATTTCCCACCATAATTGGTTTTTACTCATTTCCTTGTATTTACCACCACTTAATAAAATAAATGAAAATTTGTAATACTAATTTTTGACTATTAAAATTATAAAAGGTAAACTATTGAAATTTATGTGATATCCTATCAATGACATTTATGCCTTAACCTTTGAATTTCTCGGTTTAAATATATGTTATCCATGATCTATTTAAAAACATTAAATTTCATTTTTTGTACCTTAATAATGGTTTGTAAAAAGTTTATGATTAACCAAATAAGATCCCTTGGGTGTTTTGGTTAGATGTGAAATCCAGTTACTGTTAATCATTCACCAAGTACAGTTTGAGATATTACACAATTGTTCCTTTTGGAGCTATTACCCTTCAGTACAACTCATTCAAAGCCATACCAAATTGACAGTTTCTAGAGAAGGATTATTTTTCTCATGAAACCAAGCACTATATACTTCACCAAAATTTATGGATTTTTTCTTATGTTTAGTATTATGCTTATTTTTTCACTAATCTTTTCTAATTTTAATCCTAAAAATAACTAGATTATACCCTAATACCAACTATAAAAACCAATATCTTTTATACAATTTAATTCATAACATATTATATAAATATACACATAATCCAATACTAATGAATTAGGAGGACTAGTGTCTTTGTGTTATTAGATACATATCAAAATAAAATGAAATAGGGATATATCATACATATTTAAAAACTCTCTAAAATTCTCTTAAATTCAATAGATCTTTTAATATGACTTGGGATAACCATGAACCATACATAAGAATGGGTGGGATATAAATCTTAGTAAGGGAATAATAAAACCCTTGAAAAATGTAGAGTAATACACTTGGGTTAGGATGTATAACATGGTGACATAGAAATATTAGAATCATAATCATTATCAATAATTTAGGATATAATAAGATATCCTTAAGGTATTATTGTTATTTGGAAATAGTATAATACATCAACTAATACGAATAAGACCAGAATAAATAGTGAGAAATCATAACATAGTGTTCTTAGGATAACTACCCATGAACCATACAAGGTTTCTGATGTGACAAAAACATTACCCAATTCATTATAGGGCTATATATGTATTCTACCACTGGTCATATTCATATAATATACATGGTTTTTTTGTGCCACATAGAATACATAATATAATAATTCATTGAAAAAATGTTGATCCTGATATTATGGAGTGTGGGTTTTATACTTTGAATTTCCCATTTAATAAACAATATTTATATCAATGTGAATACCCTTGATTGGATGCCGAGATAGGTATTCACATCACAAAAGATTGGCATGATGTTTTTTGGGACAATTTTAGTAGCATAGAGGGTGTACATAAAAGGTCATTTAAGTGATTAATGTAACATAATGGTCTTCACATAATAATTGGGAATCATTAACACAGTAAATTATGAGTAAAAAACATGTCTAAATGAAAAATTAGAAATCAAATGTCTTAGTGAATATAGAGTGACTGAATGTAAAATAAGAGGAATATATATCTATTTTGAATAATAATATCCTTTGTAATGATTATAATTAGGGGATAAAAAAATCATTCTTAGAACATCTATTAGATTGTAAATGGATATCAATAAAATTGGTTGGAAACTATCATTTGAGACTAAAACTTTGTAATGCAACGAAAGTACATAAATGAAATGTAAAATAATGATAGTCCCATACATCATAGGTAAAATTTATAATTTTGGGAGGATCATCTTAAGAGAATGAGAATACCTTGGGAAGGATTTATAGATGGATAGATAAAAAAATTAGTGCATCAGGTGTTTCTGTGTAAAGATGAATAGAATTTTTCATGTGTATTAAAAATAAAGGGGAATCCAACATTAATTTCTAAATATTGGTTTCAAAACCTATGATAAAATAATTAAAACTAAAAAAACCTCCCCCTAGTAACATTAAATGGTTTTTACTAAATTGATCTTTTTCCAATAATTTATTATGTAAGGAATTCAAATCATCATAAATAATATCATTCATTATGTGGAAGTGATTCATGTTCATAAAAAATTGTTTTTTAAACTAGAAAATGTCATAATGGTTTTGGAGGATTCATTCTAGATTCTAAAATTACATATATTACTTCAGAAAATAATATATTTGAATGAAAAAACATTTTTGTTTTAGGTTTTTTTTAAATTTGAAGGGATTCCTTGTCGCGAGGACAGTCAAGTTTACATTTATAAAGACCCAAAATATAGCACAGTGGCTAACCTCGGGGTATCTCTCAAGGAAGCAGTGTCGAGAGCCTAAGTGGTCTTTCCAAAAATCTTTTTGTATTTTTTTTGTTAAGTATTTTTAAAACATAAAAACACACTCCTAAGAAAACTCTAATCAGTGCTAAAGAGCACAGTGGAGTGGGAGACAGTGATTGAAAAGTTCAAAAATATGGAGACATAGGACAAAACCAAGAAAATAAAACAGGAACGAGACACAGAACACACAAAAGACACCAAGACACAGAAGACAAAATATAGTGAGAAAAAGGCAAGACCCAGGTTAATCCACCCCCTACTCACCTTCCTAGATCAACACGAACAATTCTCAAATTCACACAGTGCATGATCGATGTCTCGGATCACGCACAAGTCTCGCCTAGAAATTAAACACTCAAACATAGAATTTCTTCCATGCTCAAGCATTCCTCCAATCTGCAAGGTGATTCACCCAACAAAGTCATTCTGGAATGAATTTCTCACAATCCAGAATGATTCCACTAAGATCATCACATCACACAACAGATCTTGATTCTCAGTTTGAGAAATCAAGACAGGAAGGGGAGAAGAAATAAAACAATAAAGTAACAAATCGTCCTACAAAAGATCTTGCTCTCGCTAACTCTAAATCGCAGACATGATCTACCAAGACGAATAAAAAACGTGATTGCATTAGTGTGTGGATCTCCAAATTGTGGTGGGTTTCGTAAACTGGATCCAGCCCCGTAAATTAGATCTCCATTTCTGGAGGATTGAGATCACAACGCAAAATGAGAAAGAAGAAATGACACAAACAATTAAATATTACTAATATCACAATTCAATTAACTAAACAGAAAACAAGTATTTACAGACGCAATTGAAATTAAAACTAGAACATAGCAGTGGAGGAGAGGCAGAGAATGGAGGAGCAGGTCCCGTCTCCAAGTCGAAGATGATCCCCATCCATGAGAAGTGAATGAATTGATGGTGAATCGGTATAGAGTCTCCTCCTCCCGTTGTAGAATGATGCCCCCCTGGGTACTCTGCTCTTCCCTTCGGCCTCTCGGGACTCTCGTCCTAGCTCCTGGCCTCCCCTCCCTTAGAGGAGTCCCGTGACCTCTTATTCAGGGATGAAAATAGAAAACTGATACTAACAGGCAGCATATATCCATGTCGCGCATCTTTGAGTGAATGTCACCAGCTCCCGAGTGAACAACATGTAAGTGCAAACCATCCCTTGCAACGAGCTCGAGAATCTTTCACGCCTTTCCCACGAACAATTTCTTTTATCACCACTTCAATTAATAGCTCCCCCTGTACAGAAAACGCTCATGATTCAAAATAGAAAAATAAAATGAAACTATTAAATATCATATATTATATAACTACTTAGATAAAAAGACTTATTAATATATATATATAATACTTAAAATTATTATTACTATTATATGTAAATATAATTATTATATTTATTCAATAACATATATTATTATGACATATTAATATTATATATAAGCTTTTATACTTTTATTAATAATTCTATTATTATTATAATATGGTATATGATATGTAACACATAATATATATATATAATATTGTATGTTATAATAAAATAAAATAAAAACTAAAAAAGAAAAAAGAAAAATTAAGAAGGGGAGGGATTGCTCGTGCGTGGAAATTAGGGGGCATGGGGTTTTAGTGAGCGGTGAGGTCGGATGGAAGGGGCGCGATAAGGGGCTGGGGTCGCAGCTAGAAGGAGGGGAGCAGGGGCTTTAGTTCCCAACACATGGGGAAGAAGGCGGTGGCTTCAGGTGTTCCAGCAGGGGACAACGGCGATTCAGATGAAGGGTGATGTGAAGGTTAGGGTTTGGTAGGCGGCGGCTCAGAGGAGGTCCGACCACTGGTTCGCGGCTATGAGGGGATGTGGGTGTGTCGCGGCTGTGCAGATTGTGGAAGACCGGTGTGGCGAGATTCGATTTCAACAACAAGTGGCCTTCAGAAATCTAATTTCCAGTTTTGAGTTTTCACAGAGGTTCTAAAGTTTTTATTTATTTTTCATGAATTCAATTTTCAATTTGCAGATGGATGAATTTGATTGCTACTGTGAGATTGATGTCGCGGTTTGTATCTTGTTGTTGTGATAGTTATGATCTGATTCTGCTGTGATTTGTGGTTGCATGGTGAAAAGATAGAAGAGGAATGATGTGAATTGGTAGTGCATGATGGAGGAGATTTCACTGCGCAAGGTGAATGGAGATCGATTTATGTTTGCTGCTGATGAGTTTTTTTTGTGATACTGTGTGGATGTTGCGTGGATGAAGAAGGAGGCACTATGAAACAACTTGTGAGGCGCCATGAGGGTTGGAACCGGTTGGACAACACTATCATGGTGAGACATTACTGTCACGGTGAGAGAGTAAGTGTGGAGAGGTGTGAGTGTGGAACCATGAAGTGGATGTTGGGTGGGAGAAACGGTGAGACCGTGAGGTATGGGAAACAGTGGCACTGGGATTTGTGTTCACGGTGGGTAGAAAGTGGTGGCACCAGCATGGAAACTGTGTGACGTGCCACCGTGAATACCTGCAAAATAAAAAGAATAGATTAAATAAATTAATAATTCAAATAAACCTACAATTATATTAATCAATTAATAAATTAAATTAAAAAGAATGGAAAAATAAATAAATAAAACAATGTTAAATAATAAATTTAATAATACTTTATTTAAAATAATGAATTTATTTGGGTTAAAAATTATAAAAAAAATTAATTGAAGAACCACTTAAAATATTTACAATAACTTGGTTAAATTATTTAACCAACTAATTAACCAAAGAATTAAGTAAATAATTAATCAAAGAATAAAGATGGTAATTGAATAAAATTGGTAAGTTAAAATTATTTAAATTTTTAAAAGAATTAAAAACTAACTTGTGTTATTTATTTAAAATTTAATGAATAAAGAATTCGTTAATAAAATTAATACACTACTAGGCTAACTAGAATGAAAAATTATAAAAATAAATAAATAAATAAATAAAAGTCTAATTCGCAAGACTAAGTAAATTTAAGAATTATTTAAAAAGACACAAATGACTAATAAAAACAACTTAATTAAAAAAATTGATTATTTTACACAGCAAGTACAACAACATAGTAATTACCAAATATTTACTAAAAACAATCATTTTGGAATAAAAAAGTCAATAAAAATATAAAAAGAATGTGGTAAAGTGTGTGAAAACACTACCACATCAAACTCCCCCACACCTAAAGCTTTGTTTGTCCTAAAAAAATACATGACTTTGACATTAAAACAGAATTATGATTTGTGAATTTCAACTCAAAAAGTGCATGATTGAACTTTAATATCCAGATGGACAGGGCCAAACAATGAGTCTGGTTTTTCAAAGGTGTTAAAAATGTTGTCCTGTCTAGTTTCAAATACTCACTGAAAGTCAAGAGCATCAAAAATTCGTACGCTTTCAAGCATGTCATGCCCCTATGTGTATTCATTAACTATCCCAATTCACCATCCAACTCAAGTTCTAATTCAAGGAGTGCTGACAGGTTGGATGAAGTGGAACTCAAAACATAACCAAGTGAACCTTCCATTCTCACCTTCCCCCAGGTTCTAAGAATTAAAGCCCATTAAATTGATCACTTTGTTGATTCAAATCAAATGAATATTAACCAAGTCAATTTTTCCCTTCTTCATCTGGGTTCAAAATTGCCCTCACATTAATGAGTTCATTTTTGACAAGGGCACTTTATTTCTATTTTTCCCAGCCATATTCCATGTGCAGAGCACTGTGCATAAAACTTATTAAGATTGAAATTGGATTTATTTATTCACAGAAATGCACCCAATGCACCTTGTCTCAGATACTCACCGTGTGATCCCATTTGCCCATTTTACTCCAGTTACAAAGGACTTAATTATTAATCATACAGATTGACTTCCTAAAGTGATTGAATATTATTTTATAAAAATGTGAGTCCCATGGGTTCCAGTGAGAACTTCTAGTTACTCCAAGTCATGATCATCATCCCACAAAACCTATCCTATCACACTCCCATCCTCAGTTCATAAACAGACAGATCCATAGACACAGTGAACAATTGCACTCAGCAATCATTCATACATAACAATTTCTGACAAAGTGCCACTCTCAACAACAAGTGAACAGTTATCCACTAAAGAGGACATAATTGAAAAACCATTGAACCTCAAATAAACATAAATTGATGAAAGGATTTTGAAAAAATTTTAAGGAATTTTGAGCCATTTTTTGAAAAAAATTGACCATTTTTTTAAAACAAACACAAACATGGGTTCAAGAAGGGGGAATTTGAGAAGACACTAGAATGACCCCTCTTCACCACACTTAAAACCCAACATTGTCCCAAATGTTGAATCTAAATGTGGAAGACAGTTTAAGTTCAAAAAAGATGGAAATTTCAGTTGAAAAAGAATATGGAGGGGTATCAATGAAGTTAAAAAAATTTATTTTCCACACAAAAAGTGAAAAAAACTAAAAACAAAAAAGAACAAAAACAGAAGAGCCCGACCCCACCAACCATCACTAGAAACCAAGCACACTCTATTCCTAAACCATTAATGCTTTGAATGTTTAAAGAGTAGACAAAAGTTTTTATCAATGTACTTAAAATAATAGCATGATTAACAATAACGTGCAGCAGCAGCTCAATGAAATTGAATGCAATGGGTGCAAGAAGGTTCTACAAATCAGCTCAACATAATTTCCAACTCTCTAGATACTAGCAGCTAAACACCCATGCAAGAAAACACAATCATTTCTCACAGATTAGGAGGAAGTACGCCACACTTAATTCATAATAGCATGCAAAATGGATGACTCAACATGAAATAATTAATGTAATCACTCCCCTAAATGAGAAGCTTCTCGAATTTACAAATTTCTCCCTTTGATTACTTTTTGCATGAACCCTGGATGCTCAATTTTAGCACCTACATGATGAAATAGTTTGACATTAGTGTTCCAGATTTTATGTTCAAATAAAAATAAACCACAGAGTGTGAGTTAGGGAGTGTTATCCATGATCTTCAGTGTACTCTTCATCTGGGACTTGAATGATATCCATGTGGAATCTACTGTCTGTTTGTTGTCCTAAGTAAACAACACTAAAATTAAAACGACATGCAATAAAAAACTAAATCAGTAGATAAAAAAGGATAATCCTAGGATAAACCCCCAGGGGTTGTTGTAGTTTGACTGTCCACAGCTGGACAGTCCTCAGATCAACCCCAGTCTGATGGGGGATTTGGCTTCTTTATCAGGAACCACCAGGTGTGATTCCTTCCAACTTCAGTGCTTTTCCATCTTTGGAGTACCCCATGTACAGATTCAACCACATTCCCCTCCTGGGCAGTGAAGTGCTTCATGTTAAATATTGGAGGGGAGAACAAGATATAGGGTTACTTCCCCTCTACTTCTTCTTGAGGTTGAGTGTGGACCAGTTGTAATGTTGGAAGTTTTGAAAAACATGGATGTGACTTGTCTTCTGGTTGAATATAATAAAACAATTCCTCTGGGAAAACAATTATTGTCTCATCATCCACTTCTGTTCTAGTGCACAACTCCAATAATTCATCTTTAAAAATAACTCCCAAACTGGAAGTGTCATCCAGAATTGGAAGTTCCATTAACTCTTCAACAGATGAAACCTCAACTTCCTCACTCTCTAGGAAATCACAAAGATGATATGCTTCTTCAATACCTACATAGAGAGAAACATAATTAAGATCATATTCGATGTAATCCAAGTTGAAAAAAATACAGCTTCTTCCATAAAATTGTCAACTCCCTTAATCAATGATGCTTGTTCCTCCTCATGATGGAATACTGATCCTGGTAGAGGGTCCGGGGCAAGAGCAGGGTAGTCAACCTCCTCAAGCCTCTCTTCAAAATACACCACCACACTTGCTGAATCTTCTAAAGAGAATGATATAATGTCATGTGCTGGCTCCACCTGTTGAAGCATTGATAAATCATTAAAACAGTTATTGCAAGAAAATCATTAGAATGGAAATCAGGGGAAAAATGATCATCAAAGAAATGCCCAGCATCAAATGTCTTTGCAAGTTCCATCTCCTGCAAGCCCTTGAAAACATCCTCAGAAACTAGTTCTGGAATTTCAAGATTTGACTCCAGGGGAAAATCCATATCAAAGTTGGGAAACTCCAACTTTTTATTTCTTCTATTTCTTTTTTCTTTCCTTCTCAATTGTTTCCCAGAATCTTGGGCTTCAATGGGAGGTGGTGGTACTGCCCTGTCGTCCTGGTATCCCTTGACCTTATCCATGGCTAGTTGCATCAATTGCATGATTTCATGAGAATAAGGTGTCTCCTCATCAGTAAGATCTCGATGTTGTCTTTCATGCATCCAACTTTGAAACTTAGCAACAGCCTCCTCAAGTTCTTGAACCGGGTCAAACAGTGACATTATATTAGATTCGTTAGAGTTCATCACTGTGCGTGTGTTTATTTTTTTTGTTTTTTTATGTTTTTTTATAAGAATAAAATAAAAATTGGAAAAACCATTGAGTCACTCGTTGCTTCCCCGACAACGGTGCCAAAAATTGACGGGCGTCCTTGTCGTGAGGACGGTTCTGTTTACATTTATAAAGACCCAAAATATAGCACAGTGGCTAACCTCGGGGTTTCTCTCAAGGAAGCAGTGTCGGGAGCCTAAGTGGTCGTTCCGAATATCGTTCTGTTTATTTTTTTGGTTAAGAATTTCTAAAACATAAAAACACACTCCTAAGAAAACTCTAATCGGTGCTAAAGAGCACAGTGGAGAGGGAGACAGTGATGGAAAAGTGCATAAATATGGAGACGCAGGACAAAACTAAGAAAATAAAACGGGTGCAAACACAACACAAGACACAAAACACACAAAAGACACCAAGACACAGAAGACAAAAGACAATGAGAACAAGGATAGACCCAGGTAAATCCACCCCTACACACCTTCCTAGATCAACACGAACAATTCTCAAATTCGCACAGTGCATGATCGATGTCTCGGATCACGCACCAGTCTCGCCTAGAAATTAAACACTCAAACATAGAATTTCTTCCATACTCAATCATTCCTCCAATATGGAAGGTGATTCCCCCAGCAATGTCATTCTGGAATGAATTTCTCACAATCCAGAATGATTCCACTAAGATTGTAACATCGCACAACCGATCTTGATTCTCAGTTCGAGAAATCAAGACAGGAAGGGGAGAATAAATAAAACTAGAAAGTATCAAATCGTCATACGAAAGATCTTTCTCTCACTAACTCTAACTCGCATACGCGATCTACCAAGGCGAATAAAAAGAACGTGATCACATTAGTGTGCGGATCTCCAGATTGTGGTGGGTTTCTTAAACTGGATCTAGCCCTGCAAATAAGATCTTCATTCTAGATATTCGAGTTCACAAAGCAAAATGAGAAAGAATAAACGACACAAACAATTAAATATTACAAACATCAAAATTCAATTAACTAAACAGAACAAAAGTATTTACAGATGAAAATGAAATTAAAACTAGAACAGAGCAGCGGAGGAGAGGTGTAGAATGGAGTAGCAGGTCTCGTCTCCAAGTCGAAGACGATCCCCGTCCGTGAGAAGTGGATGAATGGTTGGTGAATCGGGATGGAGTCTCCTCCTCCTGTTGTAGAATGATGCCCCCCGGGTACTCTGCTCTTCCCTTTGGCCTCTTGGGACTCTCGTCTGGGCTCTTGGCTTCCCCTTCCTTAGAGGAGTCCTGTGACCTCTTATTCAGGGATGAAAACAAAAAACTGAAACTAACAGGCAGTAGATATCCATGTAACGCATCTTTGAGTGCGTGTCACTAGCTCCCGAGTGAACACCATCTAAGTGCAATCCATCCCTTGCAACGAGTTTGAGAATCTTTCGCGCCTTTCCCACGAACAATTTCTTTTATCACCGCTTTAATTAATATCTCCCCCTGTACGAAGAAATGCATGTGAGTCAAAATAGAAAAATAAAATGAAACTATTAAATATCATATATTATATCACTACTTAGATAAAAAGACTTATTAATATATATATATATATAATAATTAATATTATTATTACTGTTATATGTAAATATAATTATTATATTTATTCAATAACATATATTATTATGACATATTAATATTATATATAAGCTTTTATACTTTTATTAATAGGCCTATTATTATTATAATATGGTATATGATATGTAACACATAATATATATATATATATATATATATATATATATATATATATATATATATGTATAATATTGTATGTTATAATAAAATAAAATAAAAACTAAAAAATAAAAAATAAAAATGAAGAAGTGGGAGGGATTGTTCGTGCGTGGAAAGTAGGGGGCAGGGAGTTTCGGTGAGCGGCGAGGTCGGCTGGAAGGGGCGCGGCAAGGGGCTGGGGTCGCGGCTAGAAGGAGGAGAGCGGGGGCTTTAGTTCCTGACACTTGGAGAGGAAGGCGGTGGCTTCGGGTGTTCCAGCAGGGGACAACGGCGATTCGGATGAAGGGTGATGTGCGGGTTAGGGTTTGGTAGGCGGCGGCTCAGAGGAGGTCCGACCAGTAGTTCGCGGCTATAAGGGGATGTGGGTGTGTCGTGGCTGTGCAGATTGTGGGAGACCGGTGTGGCGACATTCGATTTCAACAACAAGTGGCCTTCGGAAATCCAATGTCCCATTTTGAGTTTTCACAGAGGTTCTAATTTTTTGATTTATTTTTCATGAATTCAATTTTCAATTTGCGGATGGATGAATTTGATTGCTACTGTGAGATTGATGTTGCGGTTTGTATGTTGCTGTTGTGATGGTTATGATCTGCTTATGCTGTGATTTGTGGTTGCATGGTGAAAAGATAGAAGAGGAACGATGTGAATTGGCAGTGCAGGATGGAGGAGATTTTAGTGCGCAGGAGAATGGATATCGATTTATGTTTGTTGTTGCTGAGTTTTTTTTGTGATGCTGTGTTGATGTTCCATGGATGAGGAAGGAGGCACCGTGAAATAGCTTGTGAGGCACCATGAGGGTTGGAACCGGTTGGACAGCAATGTCACGGTGAGACTGTACTCTCACGGGGAGGGAGTAAGTGTGGAGAGGTGTGAGTATGGAACAATGATGTGAATGGTGGGTGGGAGAAACGGTGAGACCGTGAGGTATAGGAAACACGGCACCGTGATGTGTGTTCACGGTGGGTAGAAAGCGGTGGCACCGGCATGGAAACAGTGTGACGTGCCACCGTGAATACCTGCAAAATAAAAAAATTAGCTTAAATAAATTAATAATTCAAATAAACCTACAATTAGATTAATCAATTAATAAATTAAATTAAAAAGAATGAAAAAATAAATAAATAAAACAATGTTAAAAAATAAAATTAATAATACTTTATTTAAAAGAATGAATATATTTGGGTTAAAAATTATAAACAAATTAATTGAAGAACCACTTAAAATATTTACAATAACTTGGTTAAATTAGTTAACCAACTAATTAACCAAAAAATCAAGTAAATAATTAATCAAATAATAAAGATGTTAATTGAATAAAATTGGTAAGTTAAAAATATTTAAATTATTAAAAGAATTAAAAACTAACTCGTGTTATTTATTTACAATTTAAAGAATAAAGAATTAGTTAATTAAATTAATACAGTAATAAGAAAACTAAAATGAAAAATTATAAAAATAAAAGAATAAATAAATAAAAGACTATTTCTCAAGACTAAGTAAACTTAAGAATTATTTAAAAAGACACAAATGACTAATAAAAACAACTTATTTAAAAAAATTGATTATTTTACACAGCAAGTACAACAACATATTAATTACCATATATTTACTAAAAACAATCATTTTGGAATAAAAAAGTCAATAAAAATATAAAAATAATGTGGTAAAGTGTGTGAAAACACTGCCACATCAAAAGTATTTATTACATCACTTTTATATGATTATCCTTTCATAATACTTATCATATATTTATATGATATCTAATTCTTATTCAAAAATTCCATTGTCTCTAAATATTATGAAAAAATTAAAATTGGATAATTTAGATGTGTTGACTTGTAAAATATTATATTTATTTTTGAAAAAATAATTTCCAAAATATTAGAATTCATACTATTAAAATTTAAATCATTTCTTGTTGTAAACAATCTAGTCCTTATGAAAAAGAATATTTTTGTGCCTTTTGAAAATAATAAGGGTCTTTATTAAATTATATTACAATTTTAATTTAAATAAAATTTATTTATAATATTATTTCCTTAAGATAAATGTTATTTCAAATGTTATATTTATTATAAATGTTTCTTTTAATTGAAATTATATATTTTCCAAAAATATAATTTTTTTCATTGTATGAAAATATTATATTGATCAGACTCATCCTAAATAAATGTTTATAATTTAATAAGAAAAAGATATTAATATTACTATAATTTTATAATTATAATATGATACACAAATTCTACTATGGATGGGATACATTAATAATTATTACAAAAGAATGAACCCTACAGTTAAATTATGTGATCATGATATTCCCTCTGGGTGGTTTGGAAAACATGATTTTTCTTGGTGATATTTATATTATTGAGATCCTCCTCTAATGGTTTTATCTTTATTTTTATTTTTTGAATCTGGTATTGAACTTTTTCAACGGAAAATCCCAATGATACCGTCTCCCTTGGATACTTTGATAAGTGGTCTTCATAGGGTAAAATAATATTAGCTGAGGCCATCAATTAGTACTTCTTTGTTTATTATATTTTATTATAATAAATAATATATTTTATTCCATAAAATATCTCTAAAATGGATATATTAATAATGGCTGTGATTCATAATGTTATCATAATCATGTCAGTCAAATTATAACTATATTTTAAAATGGCCTAAAATAATAAATGAAATATTGTGCATGAATTTTATTTAAATACAAATTTTAAGAGGAAAATATTTGCGAAAAAATAAATTTAATTTATCAAATCCTTGGTCATTACAAAATTAGTTTCAAATAACATGTTTCTATATCACTATTACAAAACATGCATGAACTAATTCTAATTACTATCATCTAATAATGGATATAGTCTTTAATTAACTAACAAATGTGCAAAAAATGATTATGAATACGGTATATAAATAGAAATATATATATGGATATAGATATAAAATAGGATATTAGAAATTTTATGTTTATTAAACATGTGTTTATGGTGATTTCATTAACATATGAACTAAAGGTAAGAGTTTTTGTCTCAATTTATATTTATTATAGAATGTTTTCATTTTATGCAACTATTAAAATGTTATATTGAATAATTAATATACCATTTGATTATATTACTATTATTTATATTTATTAAATTGTATTTACAAATATTATAATGAAAACATTTATAAAATCCTTTTAATTATTTTTCTAAAAAACATCTAAGGGTTTTTTATCTCAATAGTATTTCCTTGAGAAAAATTCCATACTCACCACTAATTATATTATGTATGGTATTTATACATAATTATCGATAACTTTCATCATACATTAATGTAAACTAATATTATTTTCAAATATATTACAAGCCCTGTTTTTTAAGGTCTGTCGTACCAAGTGTTACTAAAGTTATAAGGTTTTTCCAAACATGATCTTCACTCATTGAGTTATAATCATTATTCCTGAATATTATTCATACAATTTGGATAAATTATAACTTATTATAGAATAAAATTGTAATTGTAATTTCTAATTTTTATTATTCTTTCTCATGAACCCATTTTTGTTTAATATTTTCAATATTTCATTTCCTTCGATAGATTTTTTTCTTCATAAAGATACATCATTTTCTGAAATAATTATCATACATTATAATGTATTCATTGTAACAACCTAAGTTTTTATCAATTGTTTTTTTATTAATTTGTTAATTTTTATTATAGATTTATTTATATGAAACACTGATTTCCGATTAGGTTACACAAATCACTATGTTTATCTTGTGTTACACATGATCATGAGTATAAACAAAACCACGAGATATTATTAACATTATTCAAACATGACTATTATAACCCAGCCATGATATTTATTTATATGAATAAAAATAAATAATTTTATAATAATATGTATATTGTATTTTTAAAAAGAAAACATATAGAGAAAAGGTATTCAATTTTTCAATAAAGTCTTTACATGCTACAAAAATACTATTTTCAGAAGAAAAAAAATTGTGAACCTTTAAAAAATTAAAAAATTTAACCTTTTATAAAATTTATTTGATAAAACTAAATTCATTTTTAAAATAATATTTTAATAATTATTCTATTTTTATTTTTTTATAATTTTATGAGAAGATTAAGTTTTGTTGAATAACTAAATATACTAAATTTTAACTGCAAAATCCTATTCATTTAAATTATTTATAGAGTAAAAAATTAAATTCTTATGTGGTTATAAAATAAAATTATGTAATGGCTTGGGTTGTTGGATGTCCATTACTTAGTAAAACTTTGATGTTTGAGGGGTTATGGGTGGTCTGGGAGGCCATCCCAACTACTTGGTGGTGTTTGACCCACGATAGGCCTACAGGTAGCCTTAGCCTACCAGTAGCAGACCTACCGGTATCTCGGTCTACCGGTAGCCACAACCTACCAGTATCTCAGTTACCGGTAGCTGCTTTCAGCCACCGGTAGCTCTTGACTACCGATAGCTCGGTTACCGGTGGCAGTTGTAAGCCACTGGTCGCTCTCGACTACCGGTGGCTGTCAACCACTAGTAGTTCTCTGCTATCGTTGGCTCTTACCTACCCCCTGCAAATCGCGCATCTTATGTTCTGGGTGCCTGAAGATAAACATCGATCATCGATCAATCAGGTAGGGTTTCACCTTCGTCTCTCCTTTCTGTGTATCTTGTGGGGTGGGTACACTATTTCTTCTATAGAATTGGATGAACAAAACCATAATAAATATAATTAACGAATCCTAATGAATGAAGGCAGAGGGGTGTGATCGATGATGCTGCTTTGTTTTATATCTTCCATGATTAATAATTTCTGAATTGTGTGGGCTTACGCCTACTGAAAATCACGGCCGTTGGTGGTCTTTCTCTGTGCACTAATGAACCCTTACCTATGGTGATGTTTAACTGGATTTTATTGTGGTTGTGAACCCTTGCTTTGTAAAGGAATTTGGTTAATTACGTACATTCGGCTAAATAAATTGAATGCACCAGGATCGATCCTTTCTGTGATGACCTCGGTTAAAGCACATCGAAGTTGAAACCATGGAGTGTGTTAAATCTTTTAAATCTAAAAATACCAGCATGGGCCTGCTTTGTGTTGTGGTGGTGGTTGGGTTGTTTTTCTTTCACAGGCCGATTTCTGGATGATGTGGGTGGGGATGGGATCCCCTGTTGTTATGCTTCCAGTGGTTGTGAACTTAAGGCCGGGTGGTTACCTTGATTATATCATGAATTGGGGTGGAATCCTCTATTGTTGAGGAACCGTTGGCTCCTGGATTATGGGAACATGGGGTAGTATCTTGGGTTTTCTTTGGTTCCAATACTTCGAGGTATCTCACTTATTCCTTGTTTTTGGGACTTTACAAGAGAACCAGGTGTGAATGTTTAAGTTGATGTTTGACTGTACTCTTTCCTTGGATTGTGCTTATGCTTGCTAGTTGCCTAAGTAGGTGCAGAAATTTATTTTAAACATTATTACTGAACATGAAACAAGGATGGGACAAATGGGTTTTGGTTTTGTATGATTTGTGACTTGGTCATTGGTGCTGATTGTGTTCTATAGGCTGGCTGAAGAAAAACCTAGATTTGGGTGAGTGATTTTTACCTATATATATACTTGTAGTTTTTTTGTTTCTTATTCGCACCCCACCCAAGTTGAGCACTTAGTGTCGAACACCCCCATTTCATGGGGGAGGGTGTTTTTACCAACACTTCTATTAGTGGCTGCTTATTAGCTCCTTTCTGATCCCTTTCCCAGATAGCCCATGTATCTTCGGGTAGGCTGTGATGGCCTAAAGTCCATTATTAGCCCTTGAATCATTAGGTAGGGTGGTGTGGTAGTTGGCCCAGGTGTGTGCGGTCAGGTGGTTTCCCAAGTGTCTTTGGGATGAGGCCCAGGTGTCTTCGAGCGTGGGAGTGGATCTTCTAGCCTAGGTGTCTTCGAGCGTAGCGGTGGTTGTTCTAGCCTAGGTGTTTGCAGGAGTGGTTACGTGAGACATTTGTGGCTAGGTGTTTGCGGGCGGGGTTTGACAGTGGGACTGCGTGAGGATATGGCCCAGGTGTGTGCAGGCGGGGTGAGGCAGTGGGACTACAGTGAGAATGGCGGGATTGGTTCGATGCATAGGAAGTCTTCAATAACTAGTGGGAAAGTGTTGCGGGCTACCCAAACATCGATGTTCTTTATTTATACATTACTTACTTGTGTTATTTGGTGAGTGTGTCCGGTGAGTGGGATGGAGGAACTCCTTGATAGTGTTGGTTGTCTGCTTTTCATGGGACTTTAGTACGTCTCCCCACTTTTGCACGAGAGTCTTTGGTTTTTCCCTACTGAGTATACCTTTATTCTCACCCTATGTCTAAAAAAATGCTTTCAGGTTTCCAGGAGGACTTCGGGGATCGCGCAGGACCATACTAGTGCAGGACCTTTGGGACAGTTGCAGTTGTTTCTTTTCTTTTCTTGGTATTATTTTTACCTTTGGGGTTTTGCAACTTTTATCTTTTACCTTTGAACATGCATATGGGAATGGTTTATCTTTAGTCGTTTTTGCACTTTCAGTTTAGTGTTGTGGGATTCACTATCTGGTCTCCCGATCCTATTAAAACAATAAGTGTAATGCCTTCCATTTTAGTGTGTGATCTTATACCCTTGGTGCTAGTCTCCACTCCGGGACCTATTGAAGGCAAGTTTCAGGGGTCATTATATCTCCTTCAACTTAAAGAAGGAAGGGCCTGGAAATCTGCAGACCTTTTCCTCCTTCTAGTGATGGTCGGTCATGACAGAATGGTATCAGAGGTAGGTTGAGAGATAGGATGGAGTCTATAGTGAGGCATAGTGAGGTTTCATGGGATGGTAGGGAAATAGTGTTGGGTGACCTTGGTGCATGAATTAGGCCAGGGAAGACCGACTAGGACATAGCATATTAGGTCCCCCCGTGATCCGATATATAGACTCAGGACCTACCAAACGACCGAGTGAGGCCACGCTGATTGCAGGGTAGAGACCATAGGGAAGGTACATGCATCATAATGGCTTGTGTTCTCATGTTTCTATGGTGTTTTGGGATTTTGAAATAAATAGTAAGTTTATTAATTTTTAAGAACAACGTTCTGCACTACTTGGGCTTAGGCATTCTTTGTTTACCTTGCAGCTATGGAACTCGGGAGATGACCACGAGTTTTACGGGAGATCAAGGCCCAAGAGGTTGACTTGGACGATCAGCAGAGGGGTGATCGAGAGGAGGAGGAAGACTAGTGGAAGAAGAAACTTCAAGCCTTCCAGCGACAGACCCTCGAGATGTATGAGGGCATCACCTCTGACATGAAGACAGAGAGCTGGCTAGAAGAGCTGGTGATAGTTTTCGGCTAGATTTGGGCTCCAATCAAGTACTGGGATCCTCTGGCCTTCATCCAGATGCAGGGAGCAGCATGTCAGTGGTGGACTCTCGACTTGGGGGAGAGGAGAGAGGCTGAGGTGGCATGGGCTGATTTTGAGAAGGAGTTCCGGGCAGAATTCCTCTCTTCTACGATGAAGGCAGAGAAGAGGCAGGAGTTTCTCTCCCTCCAGCAGGGGAGGATGTCAGTAAGGGATCTGGGAATCAAGTTCAAGGACCTCCTACATTTCGCTTCGGGCCTCTTTCCAGATGAGGAGTCTCAGGCAAGACATTTAGAGGAGGCGCTCCTACCCTCCCTCCAGTACGTTGTTACCCCCTTAACCTTGCCGATATACTTGGAGGTCCAAAAGAAGGATGAATTGGTGGAGAGGATGCAAGCTCTCGGAGGTGTGTCACGAGAGGGGATCCAGCTGGGATCATTGAAGGGGAAGGCTGTTAGCACTAGACCACTATAGTCAGGACCCACTCAGTTGTGACCACCAGGGAGTAGGCCACAACAGTTCCAGTTCCAGTCCCCTGGTCCTCGCCCTTTTCTTTCAGGCCCGGGACCAAGGTTCTTCATCTGTGGGAGCCATGAACATCTCCAGAATCAGTTCCCGGACCGAGAACAGTATGGTGGTGGAAAACATGCCCAACACCCGCCCCAGTAGCTTCTTCTATCTAGGCACTTCCAGCAGTAGCGGCAGAGGCAGCGAGCTCCTGCTCCTCCGAGGGTCGACGTTGCAAGGGGAGGCCGACCTCAGGGCGCTCCTCAGGGACCTCGACCAGGGAGTGGTCGGGGAGGCGAATGACAGCCAAGAGGCAGAAGATCTGGGTGTGGGCAGTTGCACTCCACGGAGGTAGTAGTCCCAGCAGGACCAGAGGTCGTTCGAGGTACAATCCGTTTGTTTAGCACCCATGCTTAAGCCTTGTTCGATACTGGAGCTTCACACTGATTCATTGCAACCAGTCTAGCCTGTGATTTAGGTATAGATGTCGAGAAACTTCCAGTTCCCTTGGTGCTGAGCACACCAGTCAGAGGTCAGACCGACTTGTTATATGTTTGTCGAGGATCCAGACTGATGATAGGGCCACATCAGTCGGTCAGAGATCTACTATTGCTACAGATATAGGAATACGATGTCATCCTAGGCATCGACTGACTATTCTTTGTGTGTGCCATCATCGACTGCTTCCGAGGAAAGGTTTTTTTCTCAGACTTGGGTGGCCGACATGCTACATTCATTGGAGAATGAAGTAGACAAAAGGGCAGCAGGCGGGAGGAACCCCTCCTCTCCTTGTTAGCCGAGCTGTCAGTAGAGTCAGTGGATGCTAAGATGGTGGAGGTGCCTGGAATCGTCAGGGAGTTTATGTACATCTTCACTAAGGATGCGAGGACTCTACCCACTCAATGTAATATTGATTTTTGGATAGATTTGCAACTTGGTGCTCATCAGATTTCGATGGCTCCTTATCGGATGACACCTTCAGAGTTACAGGAGTTGTGAATACATATTGATGATCTGATGAAGAGGGGTTATGTTTGACCTAGTGCATCACTGTGGGGTGCTCTGGTCTTGTTTGCAAGGAAAGAATATGGTGGTCTCAGGTTGTTCAGAGACTATAGGAGGCTGAATCAGGTGACAATCAAGAATCGCTATCCTCTTCCGAGGATAGATGATCTTTTTGACCAGCTGAAAGGGGCATGATGGTTCTTGAAGATCGACATGCGGTCTGGGTATCAACAGTTGAGGGTGAAAGAGGGATACATCCTGAAGACGGTGCTTAGGTGCATATATGGACACTTCGAGTTCTTAGTCATGCCTTTCGGTGTAACGAACGCCCCGGCTGTGTTCAAGGGGCTTATGAACTCCATCTTCCGGGAGTACCTGGATCAGTTCAAAGTTGTGTTCATCGACGATATCCTGATTAATTCAAGATCAGAGGAGGACTACACGGAGCACCTGAGGATTGTTTTGGAGGTCTGTCGACAGCACCGGCTCTATGGGAAGTTGTCAAAATTCAAGTTCTGGACGCGATAAGTGCACTTCCTTGGGCACGTAGTGTCCGAGCAGTGGGTAGCGGTGGACCCATCAAAGGTTGAGGCGGTTGTTTCATGGACATCAGCCAAGAATGTTGTAGAGGTTTATAGTTTCCTCAGGCTGGCAGGTTACTATCAGAGGTTCGTACCCAACTTCTCCCAAGTTGCAGCCCCTTTGAAACCCTTGACCAAGAAGGTCCAGGTTTTCGTGTGGAGTGAGAAGTGCGAGGCAGCCTTCAGCTATCTGAAGGAGAAGCTGGTTAGTGCCCCAGTGCTGAGACTACCAAAAGAAGGGGCGGCATATGAGGTGTTTTGAGATGCTTCAAGGCAAGGCCTCAGATGTGTGTTGATGCAGCGACAAGGGGTGATCTCTTATGGGTCTAGGAAGCTATTCCCTCAAGAGAGTAACTATGTAACCCACGACTTGGAGCTTGCAGCGGTAGTTTTTTCGCTAAAGTTATGGCAGCATTACCTCATCGGAGAATGCTTTGTGGTCTTCACGGATCACAAAATCTTGAGGTATATATTCTCCCAGCAGGACCTAAACTTGCGGCAGCGAAGGTGGGTGGAGTTCCTCCAAGATTATGACTTCAGGATTTCCAACACTTTAGGTAAGTGGAATGTAGTGGCCGATGCCTTGAGAAGGAGATCACATAAGGATGTGGTCCGAGAGTCGGCAGACGCCTGGAAGGTGATGGAGGAGTTGGCTACCTTGCACCTGGATGCGAGGACGGATGGCGGTAGAGGTTGCCTGCATCGGATGATAGTGCAGTATTCTCTATTGTAGCAAGTGGAGGAGTCTCAATGGGAAGACCCAGAGTGTGAAGTGATGCATGACCGAGTTGACCAGAGCAATGTTCCATAAGGGTGGACAGAGGATGGTCAGAACTAGATGCTTTTCCGAGGAAAGTTGTTTCTTCCAGAGGCGATGCATGGAAAGGTTCTTAGTGAGTTCCAAAAATCACCCTTAGTAGTGAACCCGAGAGTTTCCAAGATGTACCAGTGTATTAAGATACAGTTCTGGTGGCCCGGAGTAAAATGAGCAGTGGTAGAGTTTGTGGCCAAGTGCCTAGTGTGTCAGTCAGTGAAGGCTGAACACCGTGTTCTAGCAGGCCAGTTGTAGTCTCTGGATGTCCCCGAGTGGAAGTGGGAGGACATCTTGATGGATTTAATCATGGGACTACCCAAGGTTCAAGGGGGATATGATTCCATCTGGGTAGTAGTGGACTGGTTAATGAAATCGGCTCACTTTTTGGCGATTAAGGAGTCAAGTGCAGTGGATGCTTTGGCACGAAGGTACATGGATGAGGTGGTGCGGTTGCATGGAGTTATGAGGTCCATAGTCTCAGATAGGGATGCATGATTTACCTCATGATTCTGGATAGGATTACAACATGCTTTTCGCACCCAGCTATGTCTTAGCACTACTTTCCATCCCCAGACAGATGGACAGACCAAGTGCACCATCTAGACCTTGGAGGATATGCTACGAGCATGTGTTTTGGACTCAGGAGGATCGTGGGTGTGACACATACCTTTGATAGAGTTTTCCTACAATAATAGCTATCACTCCACCATTGGTATGGACCCATTTAAAGCCTTGTACGATGGCCATACCGCTCACCTGTGTGTTGGACCGAAGTCAGAGAGGCGGGCATCCTTGGCCTGGAAGTGGTGTAGAGCACGACGGAGAATGATCGGCTTATACGGGAAAGGATGAAGGCGGCCCAGGACCGACAAAAGTTGTATGATGATACCAGGAGAAGGCCCTTGGAGTTTGAGGTTTGAGACCATGTGTTCTTGAAGGTCTCCCCTCGGCGTGGACAACGGAGGTTCAGCCAGGGGAGTAAGCTTTCTCCCAGGTTCATCGAACCCTTCAAAGTGTTGCGGCAGGTTGGAGAAGTGTCTTATCAACTAGCGTTACCACCGCCGCTACTGAGGATATATGACGTCTTCCATGTGTCCTAGCTCCGTTGGTATCTGCACAACGATTCACATGTCCTCTACTAGGGAGAGATAGACATCAAGGATGACGTGACCTTTGTGGAAAGAACAGTGATGATCGAGGATCCTGAGGTGAAGGTGCTTCGTGGGAGAACCATTCCCTTGGTTCGTGTGTTATGGAGACATGGTGGGCTTGAGGAGAGTACGTGGGAGAGGGAAGCATGGATGTGTGCCCAGTACCCATAGTTGTTTTTGAGATTTGTACTTTTCTATTTATACTTGTTGTGGTGGAGCTCTTTACCTTGTTGGATATGAAAAATGTGTTGTTTTCATTCCTCTGGATGTGTGTGGAATGTCCTGGGTATGGGGAGGGGAGGACCCGACCCCTAATCAAGACACATTAAGGTGTAAGCGATTAAACCCGGGCGGGCGAGTCAGTGCTGCCCAAAGTGGATAGTATCTTGACATGGGGAAGGGACTCCCCAACCCACATGAATGGGCAGTTTGACATGGTATGTTTCTTGGTTCTTTAGAGGGAGGTGTTTTTTAGTTAACAATGAGGTTCACTCCTGAGAGGTATCTTTTGAGGTGGTTGTTCATACCCTCTCTTTCTTTATGGGTTGTTTTGATTCTCAAGGGAGAGAATAGTTTGAGAAGTATCTGATGTAATGGCCCAGGTTGTTGGAGGTCCGTTACTTAGTAAAAATCTGATGTTTGAGGTGTTCTGGGTGGTCTGGGAGGCCATCCCAACTTCTCGGTGTAGTTTGACCCACGGTAGGCCTACCGGTAGCCTTAGCCTACCGCTAGAAGACCTACCGGTAGCTTGGTCTACAGTTAGCCCCAACCTACCGGTAGCTCGGCCTTTCGGTAGCTCAGTCTACTGGTAGCCACCGCCTACTGGTATCTCGGTCCATCGGTAGATGCGGCCTACCGGTAGCTCGGTTACTGGAAGCTATTATCAGCCACTGGTAGCTCTCGACTACCTGTCGTTGCAGCCTACCTGTAGCTCGGCCTACCGATAGCCGCATCCTACCAGGGTAGTTGGGTGTTTCTAGCTCCATGAATAAACTCGCTGGAGATCATCCTAAGAAGTTTTATCTGAGGAGGACCGATTTCACAAATATATGACACCACACAATGACCCTCCAGGGCCCACTAGTTGTGGCATATCCTTTTCAATGAAAAAGGGTTGAATTTTCCAGTCTCCGTGAGGTTATTAATAGATAATGATGCAGAACAAGTCAAAAAAATGAAGTGATCAATTTGATAGGAATCCATCTCCAGAAAAAGGGACTATTGATGATCCTCATCGGATCATTTCATCATCACCCAAAGCACACCACCTCAGAGGCAGAGAAAAAATGGTGAACCAGATGTGAATCCTTAACCAAAGTGGTGGCTCTACAACAAGTATAAAAGGCGAAAGAAAATTGCACATCATCCCATTTTGTTCACCTCGTTATACGCGAAACATGCCACCTATGAGGCAGAACAAAAATAGTGAACCCAGTGTGAGTCCTTAACCAAGGTGGTGGTTCTACCCCACTCAATCCCCTTCACTCCACAATAAAAAATGAGGGGAATGGGGTCAATCTGAATAAACAAAAATGCATATGTTTAATAGAATGATACTTTGATGAGGTTTTGTGTTCTGTACGTCAGATATGTATAATTTTGGATCACTCAGAGGAACCTTAAATCCAAATGACATCCTGACGACCAATGCTAACACATGCATCCGCGATCCCAAAGGCAGATGGGGACCAAATGAAGATCAGGACCCCCATGACTACCCATTGTCTTCAATGATGGATATTTAGATCATTGGTCATGGAGTACCACTGAAATGGTACTCTCCCCATTCTTGAGGCTGTGATACAATCCCTCAAGTCTTCAATGACCTGTCAACCACCTCCTAAGGTGTGTCCAGCACTACATCACATGGTGGCCCCAATGGTTGTCTCAAACCATTTTGGGAGCATGTCCCTAGAACGTGACAACATGTACCTCCCTTACCATAGAGATGCTGATGAAGTTAATGTAGATAACTTCATCTTATCTACATAGGGTTCCTACTCACAGGCCCCCACCATAGAGCTTCATCACCGATATTGGATGATCATACCTCCTCTCACCGAAGAGGAACTTATACCGAGGGCACCTGATAAAGTCCAGGAGACCAAGGGGCCTCGAGCTTCCTACCAAGGGTGGAGAATATATAATCAGGAACATGCTATCAACCTGGTTCCTAAGAAGAAACTATTCCATACTAACGTGACCATATTCATCATGCATACATATGACTCTTACCCCTCCACTCAAGCCCACCATAAAAATGGGGTGGAAGAATACAAGCACTTGCATGTTAATGCTAGTACTCATCGGTCCCACCATGCAGTCATAGTATAAAGTTACAGGTAGATGTAGATATCTATTGATGCATATCAAGCCCACCATCCAAAAAGGACGACAACTAACTACATGTAGGAAAAAATACCTACTAACTCATATCAAACACACCATTCAAATAGAGTGGAAAGAAAATATGAGCAGAGTCAAATTCTAACAGATGCATACAAATCTCATGATACAAATATACTGGAAAGAAAGCAGTAGAAAATCCTTCTCGTGAATATGAAGTCCACCAGTCAAATACGATGGAAACAAAAGAAGTCAACTGGTGGAAGACACGTTCCTCTGTCCCAACACGAGATAATTGATAGTATCTATGTAACAAACCGATATTTTATAAGAAATATTCCTTTTAATTTCTTTCATATCTTCTATTGTACGCTACACCATGATTATCTTGCGCTATACGCAACACCGTATTAGCTTGCAGTATGCGCAACACTAATCTTGGATCGTGTTACACACAATTTCATGTCTGTTTGATAGTAGTTATTCTATGAAACATTGAGTATATATATATATTCTATGTATTTTTTTATACGCAACAAAAAAGGATTCATGCACTACACCCAACCTTTTGGCTTGCATTACACGCAATCGTGACCTTCCTCGATAGCGTGTGTTGTAAGCAATACCGGGTTTTTCTAAACAACGATATATAATTATAATATTATTATAAAATATCCGTTATGAATAGTATTAAATAAATATTGAATTTTTTAACATTATTATTCATCTTACACATTTTTTATAACATGGTATAAGAACAAAATAAATTTCTCGGGTAAAATAAGTATTTTTCAAAAAATGCAGTTTTGCTACCTTTTGATGGTGCACCCACTTTAAATCTAGTTTTTGACATGTTTATAAGTTCAATTTTACAAAATAAAATTATTATTTGAAATCATGATATAAAATTTTACCTTGGGTAAATTTTTCATATTATTCTGATAACTTTCAGATTTTAATGAATAGTAAAAACACGCTATGTTTTAATTAAAAACAAATTTTTTCATCGTAATAATTTATGTGGTTAAATTATAATATTGAATGGTTTTAAAGTATAAATAGAATATGTTTTTACCATTTAATATAATTTATGTAATTATCATTCATTTTACATTTAATTCGTAGGTTAAATAAATTAAATCTTTTGCAATGTTTTAAATAAAAACCCGTTTTCTTTCGACAATGGGATTCATTTTAATTTAATTTCTGCAACTTCTGTGTATTGAATTTGGAAAAATGGATTCTATATTTGGAATCAGTGGTTCCAAATTATATAAATAGACTAATTTTTATTTTTGGGATTTATAAATAGTAACAACGGTAAATTTTATTTACCATAGTAAAAGGTAAATTGGGCAATTAAGGGTAAATATAATATTATAAAATTATCCTAATAATTGTCTTAATACAATTGGATGATTATATTTCATCCTAAGTCATATTTGGGTCGAAATTTAATCCATTAGAACCCACTTGGAGGTGATTAAGACCTTTAGTTTATTTTATTTGAAGGAAAGTGAAATATGTCTCACTCAACTTTAATAATTAAAGTATTTCTAATATAAGTTTATACAGAATATAAATTCGGTTATAAATACTCATTTTAAATATAAAATGTTTTTATTTATCATGGTAATTTATTTTTAATTTTTAAGAGTTGTTTAATTACCTTATTATCTTATACATTAATGATGCAGAAATTATTTGTTTAGTGAAAAATCAATAATATAGTTTTTATTGAAATAGTAATACATACCAAAAGGATCAAAAATCTACAAAAAACTTATTAGTAGTGTATATATTAACCCTAATCATCCACTGGCCGAATTTTTGACCATTTGGATCATTATTATGGCGATTATGACACTTATAATATTTTATTTTAAATGATTCCAAAGTTGTCACCTTCATAATTTAATAAAGATAACAATTTACATGTTGTTATTTTAAGATGATAAATTAGAGTAAAATTATTATTATGAAATCTTTGATATTTATATTCATCAAAGGATTTTGTTTTTAATTTTTATGCAACAAATATGTATACTAAATAATTATACAAAAATGTTGTACTAATTATTTTATTAAGAGATATACCAAATAAATGGTTTTAAAAATATTAAAATAAATATTATATTAACTATTTAATGTGCTCCACGAATTTTCTACACAAATTCTACATGTTAGGAATCTATTAAATATTTTATTTTGAATATATCCTCAATGTGTATTTTATTTAAATTCAAATAAATGAATAGTGTCAAAATTGACACTTTTTTTATTATATAAAAATAACATATTATTAAATTGTTTAAAAATCACAAAAACATTTAAAAATTATAAATTAAAATTTATATAGTCTACAATGTCATAAAGTATCCAATTATATAAAATTAACAACACATAAGTGATTATTTATAACCATTTAAAATTTAGAATTTTATTACCACAAATAAACTTAAATAGATTAAATAAGGATAAATCAAAATGATAAGGTTTAAAATAAGATCAAAACATGTCTAAATTTTATTGGTTGATCGTATTACAACCCTATATCATCTAATATTTGAATTGAGTAATTTTTGGAGGTTTTTATGTGGGGTTTGAATTTATATTTAACTAATATTTTTGAGGATTCCAAAGGTGCCCCTCTCCTCCCTTATAAAAGGACACCTCCTCCCTCTCTTCCTCACCCCATTTTGAGCCTTGAGCTCGGACAACCTCTGCCCATTTTACTTCCCCACTTTCCTAGAAACCTTATAAAGGTACTGGTCTACTCAAAAGACCAACCCTAGTGCCCTAAGAAGAAGTTTAAAGGAGGTGCGTCGAAGAAGAGGTAATCTCTTCTACCGATTATTTCAAGCTTATTGCTTCTTCAACTTCTTCTTATTTAGTTGTTTCATTATAAAGTAATAACATCAGTATTAATAATATAGTTATATGTTATTATAAATAAGAAACAACCCCATTTCACCTTCTATCCATCCTACGGAAAACGAAATCACCGCGCGTGCCTACGTACGGAATACCGTCTCCACGCCGTGGTGTAATCTGTTTTTCCATTACCACCTTACTTGGATGGGTATAATGGTTAAAGAATAACTATAAATAGTTATTATAACATCATACTGATTATGATATATTGTATCATCCACTCCAATTCAATTAAATAATTATGGGAACGATATCATCGCTCGTGCGTACGTACAGACTACCGTCTCCACGGTCCGATGAGATTCATTCTCAATGATTAACCATTCATGAATGATTATAAATTATATATATTAAGTAATCATGAAATATATGACATAATAATGATACTTGATTTAAGTGTATATATATATGTATGTCATCCAATTAATTCCATTCAATTCAATGAGGAAACAAAAAAAAAACGTTCATGCGTACGTACGGCCTACCGTCTCCAGGAACGGTGTATTTCTTTCCATTTATCGATCTATTATATATATGTATATTCTGAATATATATTATATATAAATCATGTTTTATATTCTAGAATTAAGTAATCATGATCTAAGTAATCATATGAATAATTACAAGTCAAAACACGGACGACAAATGAAACTATTTTACCCAAAACGCTCTTTAACATGGAATTTACAAAAGAACGGGTAATATAAAGTCATAAGTGAACCATATATGATATCATAACAATGAATATTATTTTTTAATAAGTCAATGACATTATTCAAATCATTATACATGAGGTTCGGATCCATACGAAGCATATCGCACCTAAGGTAAGGGATAACTTTTCAAATCTCGTTTTTATCCAAGATTGTTTATTCGAAAGTATTTACTGGGTTTATATATATCATCCATGTCCTTGTTTCTAAAAATGTTTTCATGTATGTTTAAAGTCCTTTTTAACCATTTTTGAATTTTACTACATGGTATGTAAGGAATCTTTTTATTACCATACGATGTACTTTTTTACTTTTCCGACAAGAGTACCAGGAGATTGTTATTTTTAACTTATACGACATGAACATATTTTTATGGTTTTATAAAGAGTTATTTTCATGAAGCTTCCTCCATAATATTTCATTACTATTTTATACAAAATCTTTTTCTTTTAAAATTTCATGACGTTTTGTGAAAAGAAATTTATTTTGAAGAAGAAAGGATATTTTTCTCAAGAATTCATTTCAAATGTCTTATCAAAACCATTTTCCTTCTAAGATGACATTATTTCATATGTGTATGTTTCAAGTTTAATGTCTCTATGATTTACATGGTTTAAATTTTCTTATGATGAAATTTCCATTTGTTTTATATGGATTATGAGATGATGGGATGATGTTTATGAAACCCATTTTATTCTTTGGGTTATGATGAATGTTTTAAGTTTATTTTGTGGCACAAGTTAGAATGATTTCATTATGAGATGGGTGGGACCTATATCTACATATAATTCATTGGGTAAAGATTTATATCTCATGAGATAGACATGGCTGGAACGGTAAGTTAATCCGGTTCAGTGTTTCAGGACTGAAATGAGGAGTGAACTCAATTCAGAAAGGGACTTTGTCCACTAAAATGGTATTGGTAGTAATTCCTTGGATACTATGGAAATAATAACATGTTATGAATGGTTGACATAGTTACATGTTCTATTCGCATTATATTTTATCATGGTTGATGTTCCATTATGATATATGCCTTATGTACTTCAACGATTTATGTCTTTGCTCAATATTTTGATGTTTAAATTTCATGTTCAAGTTTTTGTTTTCAAATGTCTATGGATTGTTTTATGTTCTCTATGTTTACCCTTACTGAGAATTTGAGCTCACCCTTTTTATGTTTTATTATCCCCAGGAAAAAATGAAAGGTTTTAGGTAAGGAAACAAAAATGGGAAGATCTTTATGGGAGTTGTTGAAGATCTTTCACCACGATTATAAGATTACGTTCTGAGTTTCCAAAGACACTAAACTATTACGGTACTTGTGTGTCTGTTTTTGATATGTATTAAGTATTCTGAAAAATTAGTGTAATGTCCATGTACATCAAGATAAGGGTCTCTACAGTTGGTATCAATGGAATAGTTTAGTTAACCTTTGGAAACTAGGATGAAAAAACGTTAGTGAGATCTCTAGAGATATTTCTAAGGTATGTCTAGGGATGTCCCTAGGGATAAGTATATGTATAGGATATAGTCCTAGAACTACGGTAACGATCTTAGAATTTAACCTAAGATGATAGATATTGAGGGTACTCCCCATTTACTATGTTGTTTTCCATAACATGATTTTTTCCTCTCACACTATTCTTTTTGGGTTTTAGAAAATGGCTGGAAAGAGGAAGATTCACGATAATGGAGGATATGACGGACAATGGAATGATATTCTTCATGAGAAACCAAATGAAATGGGATTTGGAAGTCCAAACATTATTATTATGCCTAATAAGAAATCTCATAATATGATCAATAATCTCAACTTTGGTATGTTTCCCGACTCAGATAATAAGAGAAAGATGGAGTTTCTAGATGATCATAGGGGAAAGAAAGTTCAATTTCCCTCATGTGAATCACGTGGGAAGAGGCATCAGGGAGATTGTTTCAAAGGAACTGGAAGATTCTTTGGGTGTGGAAAAGAAGGACACAAATCCAGTAAGTCCAAAGGAAAAAAGTTCAGTTAACACCATAGACAAGGATAATGGTATTTCTACGACATCAACAATGATTAGATGCTTTAAATGTGGGATGTATGGGAATTATGAAAACCAATGACGTAAGGGAATGTCTCATGAAAAGAATCATCATGGCCATATGAGTAGTATTTATATTGATGATGATGAAGAGACTACAAATGATATGTGAGATAAAGGAATTGTTGATGGTTGGTCAATGGTTTAAGAAGGTAGTGTAATGATTGTATGTTTATCAAGAATAATGTATGGTACTATGGAATAAAGAAAAAATCTATGGATTGTTACACTATTGCCTTTGCTTGAGTTTTGATAGTATATGATGAATGGTACCAGTAACCATGAAAGGTTATTCAAAAAATTTTGGAAGGTGGATGATATGTGAATAATGAATGGATAAGGAGATAATGAGTTGTTTGATAGTATTCATGAGCTCATGATTGATATAAGGACTAAGTGATATCATGGTCTGAGAATTTTTGAGGATTTTGGTATGTGGAAAGTGTTAAATTTTAACTGCATTCATGTTTTTACTAAGGTTCAATGGGTATTCATCTTTTTTCAAGAGAATACATGATTAAGGCCTTCTAAATATTGTAATGTGACCAACAAGACATATCTTATGATATATGGGGATCAACGATGGTATTAACATGCTTGTTATATGAACTCTCTGGTAATCATTTTCACTATAATATGAGATTGGACAGTAGTATTTTGGATAAGCCTAAAGATTGGCATGGATTATGTTGGACATAAGTTAGTATTGTTTAAGGCTATAACTTTTTCGATATTATTGATGGAAAGTTATCATATGGTATTTTTAGAAAAAAAAGGACAACCTGTAGGACGAGCGACAACCCATCGTGTCGGATAAGGCTGTGGGAATCGAACCCACAACCAAAGTGCGACTGGCCTTTATCGCCTACCACTAGCCTACATGAAGTCCATGGTTAGTAGAAACAAATTTTATTTTATTAAGCGGTATGATAGATGAAGTATAAGTCCATTTTAGAATCATATACTTTTAATATCACTATAGAAGGACTTATGTATATTTGATAACTTTTTAAAACTTTTTGTTTGAGACAGATGGAATAACCTGTCATTATATCATATGATCTGCTAACACTTCGCGAATGAAAAATCCAAATTCATTTCTTTTAGAGAGGAAGTGGAAATTTTCCAAGGAATGACCAACGGTGAGATTATACCAAAATCAAGAACGTATTTCTTCTAATTCCAATTTCTTCAACTTTAGGGAAATGATCTTGAATACAAAAAAATGTTGTCCTAGTGTCCTTATATCCAATGAATCAGATGGTACCTTAGATCACCACAAATTTATGGCTTTGTGAATGTTGGATTTTTCATAGCCATGTTCTCTACCACTCTCCATCAGAACTTGATGTTTAGATTTCTCTCCCATATCCACATCTTCACCTATGTTCTCCTATATGGAAACCCAATGATGAGTTACTTTGGGTAATCGTTACATTTCATACTTTAGTTTTTAAAATTTAGTTTTAGTATTCCTTTTTACGATGTGGGTTTTTATTAATAGTAAACGATTTATAACCCCGACGAATTTCGAGGGCGAAATTCATTTTAAGAGGGGTATAATGTAATAACCTGAGATTTTATAAGATATATTCGTATTAATTTCTTTCATATCTTCTATTGTACGCTACACCAAGATTATCTTGCACTATACGCAACACTGTATCAGCTTGCAGTATATGCAGCACTAATCTTGGATCGTGGGACACACAATTTCATGTTTGTTTGATAGTAGTTATTCTAAGAAACATTGAGAATATATATATTCTATGTATTTTGTTATACGCATCAACAAAGGAGTCGTGCACTACACGCAACCCTTACTTGGCTTGCATTACACGCAATCGCGACCTTCCTTGATAGCGTGTGTTGTACGCAATACCTGGTTTTACTAAACAATGATATATAATTATAATATTATTATAAACTAGCCGTTATGAATAGTATTAACTAATTTTTGAATTTTATAACATTATTATTCATCTTACACATTTTCTAGAACATGGTATAAGAACAAAATAATTTTTTCGGGTAAAATAAGTATTTTTCAAAAAATGCAGTTTTGCCGCCTTTTTGTGGTGCACCCACTTTAAATCTAGTTTTTGACATGTTTATAAGTTCATTTTTAAAAAATAAAAAAATTTTTTGGATTCAGGATATAAAATTTTACCTTGGATAAATTTTTCATATTATTGAACAGTAAAAACACGCTATATTTTAATTAAAAACAACTTTTTTCATCGTAATAATTTATGTGGTTAAATTATAATATTGAATGGTTTTAAAGTATAAATAGAATATATTTTTACCATTTAATATAATGTATGTCATTAGCATTGATTTTACATTGAATTTGTACGTTAAATAAATTCAATCTTTTGCAATGTTTTAAACAAAAACCCGTTTACTTTCGACAATGGGATTAATTTTAATTTAATTTATGCATCTTTTGTGTATTGAATTTGGAAAAATGGATTCCATATTTGGAATCAGTGGGTCCAAATTATATTAATAGACTACTTTTTATTTTTGGGCTTTATAAATAGTAACAACGGTAAATTTTATTTACGATAGTAAAAGGTAAATTGGGTAATTAAGGGTAAATATAATATTATTAAATTATCCTAATACTTGTATTAATAAAATTGGATGATTATATTTAATCCTAAGTAATTTTTGGGTCGAAATGGAATCCATTAGAACCCACTTGGAGGTGATTAAGACCTTTAGTTTATTTTATTTAAAGGAAAGTGAAATATGTCTCACTCAACTTTAATAATTAAAGTATTTTTAATATAAGTTTATATAGAATATAAATTCGGTTATAAAAACTCATTTGAAAGATAAAATGTTTTTATTTATCATGGTAATTTATTTGTAATTTTGAAGAGTTATTTAATTACCTTATTATCTTATACATTAATGATGCAGAAATTATTTATTTAGTGAAAAATCAATAATATAGTTTTAATTGAAATAGTAATACATATAAAAAGGCCGAAAAATCTGTAAAAAACTTATTAGTAGTATATATATTAACCCTAATCATCCACTGACTAAATTGTGGACCACTTGGACCTTTATTATGGCGATTATGACACTTATAATATTTTATTTTAAATGATTCCAAAGTTGTCACCTTCATAATTTAATAAAGATAACAATTTACATGTTGTTATTTTAAGATGGTAAATTCAAGTAAAATTATTATTATAAAATATTAGATATTTATATTCATCAAAGGATTTTATTTTTCATTTTTATGCAACAAATATTTATGTTAAATAATTATACAATAATGTTGTACTAATTATTTTATTAAGAGATATACCAAATAAATGGTTTTAAAAATATTAAAATAAATAATATATGAACTATTTAATGTTCTCAACGAATTTTCTAGACATATTTGACATGTTAGGAATCTATTAAATATTTTAGTTTGAATATATACTCTCTATGGATTTTATTTAAATTCAAATATTTGAATAGTGTCAAAATTGACACTATTGTTATTTTATAAAAATAACATATTATTAAATTGTTTATAAATCACAAAAATATTTAGAAATTACAAATTTAAATTTATATAGTCGTAAATATCATAAATTATCCAAATATGGAAAATTAACAACGCATCAGTGATTATTTATAACGATTTAAAATTTGGAATTTTATTACCACAAATAAACTTAAATAGATTAAATAAGGATAAATCAAAATGATAAGGTTTAAAATAAGATCAAAACATGTATAAATTTTATTGGTTGATTATATTACAACCCTATATAATCTAATATTCTAATTGAGTCATTTTTGGAGGTTTTTATGTGGGGTTTGAATTTATATTAAACTAATATTTTTGAGAATTCCAAAGGTGCCCCTCTCCTCCCTTATAAAAGGACACCTCCTCCCTCTCTTCCTCACACCATTTTGAGCCTTGAAGCTCAGTCAAACTCTTCCCATTTCACTTACCCACTTCCATATAAAACTTATAGAGGTATTGGTCTTCTCAAAAGACCAACCCTAGTGCCCTAAGAAGAAGTTTAAAGGAGGTGCGTCGAAGAAGAGGTAATCTCTTCTACCGATTATTTCAAGCTTATTTCTTCTTCAACTTCTACTTATTTAGTTTTTTCATTATAAAGTAATAAAATCAGTATCAATAATATGCTGATATGTTATTATAAATATGAAACAACCTCATTTCACCTTCTATCCATCCTACAGAAAACAAAATCACCGCGTGTGCGTATGTACAGAATACCGTCTCTACGCCGTGGTGTAATCTTTTTTTCCAACACCTCCTTACTTGGATGGGTATAATGGTGTAAAGAATAACTATACATATTTATTATAACATTATACTGATTCTGATATATTGTATCATCCACTCCAATTTAATTCAATAATTATATGAAGGATATCATCACTCGTGCGTACGTACAGACTACCGTCTCCACGACGTGATGAGATTCATTCTCAATGATTAACCATTCATGAATGATTATAAAGTATATATAATAAGTAATAATTAAATATATGACATAATAATGATACTGGATTTATGTATATATATATGTATTTCTTCTAATTAATTCCATTCAATTCAATGAGGAAACAAAAACAACGTTCATGCTTACGTACGACCTACCGTCTCCATGAACGGTGTATTTCTTTCCATTTATTGATCTATTATATATATGTATATTCTGAATATATATTATATATCAATCATGTTTTATATTATTTAATTATGTAATCATGATCTATGTAATCAAATGAATAATTACAAGTCAAAACACGGACGACAAATGAAACGATTTTACCCAAAATGCTCTTTAACATGGAATTTAAAAAAGAACGGGTAATATAAAGTCATAAGTGAACCATATATGATATCATAACAATTAATATGATTCTGTAATAAGTCAATGACATTATTTAAATCATTATACAGGAGGTTCGGATCCATATGAAGCATATCAGACATAAGGTAAGGGATAACATTTCCAATCTCGTTTTTATCTGAGATTGTTTATTCGTAAGTATTTACTGGGGATATATTTATCATCCATGTCCTTGTTTCTAAAAATGTTTTCATGTATGTTTAAAGTCTTTTTAACCATTTTATGAATTTTACTACATGGTATGTAATGAATCTTTTTTTTACCATATGAGTTACTTTTTGACTTTTCCGACAAAAGTATGAGGAGATTGTTATTTTTAACTTATACGGCATGAATGGATTTTTATGGTTTTATAAAGCCTTATTTTCACAAAGCTTAATCCAAAATATTTTGTGACTATTTTAAACAAAATCTTTTTCTTTTAAAATTTCTTGACATTTTGTAAAAATAAATTGATTTTTAAGAAGAAATGATATTTTCCTCAAGAATTCATTTCAAATGTTTTATCAAAACCATTTTCTATCTAAGATGACATTATTTCATATGTGTATGTTTCAAGTTTAATGTCTCTATGATTTACATGGTTTCACTTTTCTTATGATGAATTTTCCATTTGTTTTATATGGATTATTAGATGATGGGATGATGTTTATGAACCCCATTTTATTCTTTGGGTTATGATGAATGTTTTAAGTTTATTTTGTGGCACAAGTAATAATGATTTAATTATGAGATCGGTGGGACCTATATCTCCCTCCAATGCATTGGATAAAGATTTATATCTCATGAGATAGATATGGTTGGAACGATAATTTGATTCGGTTCAGTGTTTCAGGACTGAAACGAGGAGTGAACTCGATTCAGAAAGGGGCTTTGTTCACTAAGATGGTCTTTGCAGTAATGACTTGGCTACTATGAAAATCATAACATGTTCTGAATGGTTGCCACAATTACACATTTTATTCCCATTATATTTTATCATGGTTGATGTTCCATTATGATATATGCCTTACGTACATCCGCGATTTATGTCTTTGCTCATGATTTTGATGTTTAAATTTCATCTTCATGTTTTTGTTTTCAAATGTCTATGGATTGTTTTATGTTCTCTATGTTTGCCCTTACTGAGCATTTGAGCTCACCCTTTTTATGTTTTATTATCCCCAGGAAATAAAGAAAGGTTTTAGGTAAGGAAACAAAAAGGGGAAGATCGTTATGGGAGTTGTTGAAGATCTTTCACCACGATTAGAATATAATGTTCTGAGTTTCCAAAGACACTAAACTATTACGGTCATTGTGTGTCTGTTTTTGATATGTATTAAGTATTCCGCAAAAGTAATGTAATGTCCATTTACATCAAACTTCGGGTCTCTACAATCTACTAGAAACTCATGGAGGACCGGAGTAGGCACAAACTCCTTCCCCGATATTAAAATTGGCCTTCGTACCCATTCTAGCCAAAGAGGTATCTTAGAACATCCTGTAATTTCTAGTAGATCAGACGTAAATTCCAAACTATATCCTCCAAACATGCCAAGATAAATTTTCATCTGTGAAAAAGGAGACAAAACCGTCTAATGAACCAGTTTCCAAGAATGTAATGACTCACTCAAAAAATAAGTTCATCACTCTTGATCTATTATGCTTCCCTTATATAGTCAAAGAGGGTCGACGAAAATATCCCGAGACAAATGGACAATCAGATCGAGAAGAAATACCCATTCCAACTAGGGGATGCCGGTCTAACTTGGTGGCCGCTCGAGGGTAGGCATATATTAATGCCAAAACTCATGATGCCCATCGACGTATCCCAATGAAATCACAGGACCCAAAAAGGAAGGGACCCATGTATGATGGCCATTAAGAATAGTAGATGTCCCTGATTACCCGCAAGAGAGTGATCAAAAATGGAATGAGACAAAGGAAACTGTAAAATGAAGAGAACATATATGATCCTACTCTACTGGAATCTATGGATCTCGAAACCCTCAAACAAATATCAATAAAGTTTCAATACCCTATCAGATCATTACCAAATTATGGAAGTGGAACTGGCAGTTGCGAAGGCCCTCACCATCATGTCGCCACCAGCAGCTCTGGGGGTCTCTACAGAGCACCCACATGGGTTCACTCTGTTGTCCAAGAATAATCAATCATGAGAGCCAGTATTTGGATGCGTGTCAGGGCATCCCTCCCTTCGACCTGAAGATCATACAACAAGAAGGTCATCCCAATGTTTTCATCTACCCCAATGGTCCTCCCCAGGGTATACACTACAGATATGCTTATCCCTATATTAGGACATCAAGTCATGATGGTAGTCCTCGCCATGATGATGGTCATTGTGAAGTCCCTCCCCAGAATGGTAGTTTCTATGAAGTCCTTCCATAAAGTAACGTCAAGCTACGATAAGGTCCTCCCCTCATTGAGGTACATCTTGAAGGACATCCCTAGGATGTGCACTACATAAATTCTCCCTACAACAAGGTATCAGTCATGATGGTAGGTCTCACCATAATGATAGTCATTGTGAATGCCCTTCCCTCAATGGAAGTTGTTGTGAGGGTCCTCTTCATAGTAACACTAAGCAAAGAGAAGGTCCTCCCCTCATTGTTGTACATCCTAAATGCCCACCCCAGGTTTGGAACATCCTAAATTATCTCTATATCCAGGTATCAAGTCTGGATGGTTCTCCTCACCATGATGATGGTCATTGTGATGGACCTCTCCATAATGGATGTTATTGTGAAGGTCCTCCCAACAATGACATAAAGTAGGAAGAAGGTCCACCCATCTCTATAGCCCTCTCTAAAGGTCCTCCCTAGGGTATACGGCGTAAAAACATTTACCATGGTCAGGTGTCATGTTTCAAAAGTAGCCCTCGCCATTGCAACAACAATTGTAATGGTACTCTCCACAACCAAAATTCATACTGGAATGATGGTCCTCCCCTTTCCAAAACAAATGCGAGAAATACCTCATATGTTAAGGTTCTTGGAAAGATGGAGTCAAACACATAAGGAACTCTATCCGTCATGGATAATATCCTTTCTCAACCAGAGGATGGTCCAGGACCATGATCATATTCTCAGCCACCCCTAGACCGTTCATATATCTATAAGGCTCCCACCAGCCTGGTTTCTGGGAACAAAATTATTAAGAATAAGTTGAGATGGGCATATCAAGTAAAGGAGCCTCTGGAAGAGTAACATCATGATATGTTTCTAATGAGAATAAAAATAGCTAAGGATAATATACCAATGATGTATTGGCCTACAACCACTTCTCACTTCGACATACCAGGAGAGTTTTTGGAGAATGAATGCATGAAATTCACCTCAATACGTGGACGACTCTTTGTGAGAGGAATGTAAAATTCCTTCCCAATAAAGGGTATCCTAACCATGTCAACATGATACGAGAACTTTGTCTTCTAATAGAACTAAAATCCCTACCGTCTGCATGGTATCCACAATCAGAAAATAGAAAGAAAATCCTTGAAATTGCTTGCCTCCAGACACTGCACAACTTGTATCACCTCATTGGCAACATCCTGACTAGAGTTCACATTCAGATATGGGGAGAACATGGAGATCAATACTTCACCCCTCATAGCATCCACCAAAACCCCATTAGAAATGAAATTATGCAATGTCATCACCCAATGGAAGCGATCAAATGAAACCCATACTTAAGAATGATGGGATACCAAAAAAAAACATTCTACAGAGTAAGTCTCAAACGCATCTAGGCCAAAGAGGTCAAGACATAAAAAGGCTTCTGACTTAGGCAGCCAAGAACATACAGCAGGATTTCCGCCTAAGGTAAGACGACCAAAAAGTTGTGATCATGTATAAAAAAGGCCATAGACTCCGTGAAAGCCTAATTTGATAATAATCTCACTACCGTGAAAGAGTACGTGAAATAATAATGGTTTCATTAATTGTATTTTCCACAATATTGAAGAAACAACCCCAGCCCATTGTACTGGGGGGAATTTTAAATCAAATTCCCCCCATAAGACCCACAAATCCAGGCTACAGTGCGTCAATAGAAGTATGGGAATAACCCCATCCCATAGGGATGAGGGAAGTTTTACCAAAAGTCCCCACACAACGAACGTTTTTCTTCCACCATATAGGAAGAATGATAGATAGAGGAGTCACACATTCCACCAATTCCCATAGTTCACACCCTCCAAAACAAAGGCACATTACGAGGTCAGAACAGTGCTCCATTTGGGTCGAACTTCCCCAAGAGACCCAAAGAATACTACAAAATGGAAGGAAAAAAATTCCAAAACAAGACGCAGAAAGCCTTCCTACAATTTGGCACCTGGTACACCGCCCCCAATGTGGTATTCCTCTATGAACATGGTAAACTTCAAACCCATGGATCTCATAAGAAATGACGTAGAGGAAGAGGATGAGAATGAAGATGGTTCCCTCCCAGAGGAATCCCACACAAAGCATCATGGTGTGTATTCCTAGAACTATAGAGTAGTCCTAAATATCGGTGCCCTCCAGGTTAGTCTGACATTTCCTCCCACATGAAACCCTAACTAGGAGAAGAATTAATCCTAGGTCATATATGACCTTCCTTCTCCTCGCCTAAAAAATTGGTCAATCACCTATGAGGAAAGGTTCCCCAAGAAGGAGGAATAAATTAAAGATCTTAAGAGAATTAATGCTAATCTACATTGAGGAAGCTATGTCTCTAGATGTGTTACACCTACAGAACATTAGCAATTTCTCCAAAAAGAGGTTCCCATTCCACATGCACTTATCCTGGCTAATGAAGGAAAGCTCGGAGGAAAGTAAAATATGGCCTTGGGGATCGAAAACTACTTAAACCTGGCCCTAGAAGGACAGCAAGACATCCACCACTGGGTATGTAGCTAGAATATGTTCAGGTGAACCCACAAAGGATACCCCTAGCAGGGTATCAACCACAAATTCCAATGGCACAGGCCCACCCAGTCTTGGCCACTACCGCACCATCCCATGTTCAAGCCCAGTAGGATATCAATAAAGGTATCTTCAACACTGTAAAGCAATTAACAATTCAACTAAATTACATGTGGGGGTGGAACGCTCCGATACAGCCAGATCACTAACCCTACCCAGACTGGGTGAGTAGTGTTCCGCCACCGCCAAATTTCAAAAACCCATATTACAAGTATTCAATTGCTTGGTGACTCAAAAAAACACTTGATACACTACACCTCTTATTGTAACCCCATGATGGGAACTCTGGAGTAGAAAGAAGCAGCAATGCTCAGGTGCTTCATATGAACCCAATAGGGATCGTCTTTCCTATGGTATACTTGCATGCCTGTTAACACAATTACAGGCTGGGGGACCTCCAATGATAGTTTCTCTTCCAGTTTAGTTCAACGTGACTTAATAAGATGGTCGGTGACCTCATGACCATTAATAAGTGAGATAATGGAAGGGTCTTAAACTAAATTTCTAGATGGAAAGGCATGACCTATTCCATAAACTAGCCACTTCCCCATTATGAAATTCTCTCTATGTGAATCAATAACCTTCAGGATGAATTATGAACACTTCTCATCCCAGTGAAGTACACAATTGGGTTTAGATATTTCTCTCCCATTTACCAATGAATAGAAGACCCCTTGAAATGGACGAACCTCAAGTCCCAAGTGGCCCCATCAGCCCCTGGGAAAAAAATGTGAAATGATAAAGCTGCTTCAATCAAGCTTAAGCCACCCTCGACACCAGATCCAGTTGCAAGGCCCCCAACAAACTGTGAAGGACCCATAGACACTAATAGAAGCCCCCACTTTGTAAAGATGACTGATGAGGTACAAAATGAAATTAGTTTGATTAACAATGAAATAAAGTTTACTCGTTCTGAGATGACCAGGTCTGCAGCTACATGATAGCCACCATGAATTTCAACTTTCTCCAGCTACCACAGGAAAAGAGAGATGATAAAGTTAGTCTTGAACTCCATCCAAATTATTTTCCTTACCATAGAATACTAGGACTCACCATCTAGTAATGATTTGTTTTTAACGATCTTCTACAAACATGGGTGGATTTTGGGCAAGTCAAGATGGTCCTGCTTCAATTAGAAGTGGCGTATGTTTCCACCTCATACTCAATAGAGAAGGAGGAATATAAAACAGTCTCGGGTAAGGAGGGGAATTTTTTTGAAAATTGGATGACCTAGAAGATCAACAACCAAGTCCATGGCATCCTTTAGGCACTGATGAATCAACCAATTGTGCCCCCAAAAACTCATATTATAGCATAACATTCCTCCTCGGCCCTGCGGTCCTCTAAAGACCATAAGGGTTGAAATAATGATAAAAAATACATGATGACACCAATGAAAAAGTCAGTATTGATGCTATAAAACTTCATTCCATTATAATATGTACAATGGGAGCTGATCTTCCAAATGGTACAATGTGATATGTCCTTCCAATCACCACCATTATAAGGTGATAGCCAAACAGAAATAGTTTCGGATCTGGAACTGATCATCTTCTCTGTTAATTTCATTGACATGATGGGCCCCTTCATGGATAGATAATATGACCACAAACCCAAATTACCCACACCCAACTGGAGAGATAGAGGAAGAGGCCGCAATGGCTGGAGGTTTCCCGAAAGGCATGATCATGGGAGGAGTAAAATTCCTAGCCACGTCATAAGTCAAACCATTAACATCGTGGAAACTCAAAGAAGGACCCTCAGCCAGACACAAAAAGAACCTAAATGATTCTTCTCCCCCTTGGGATAAAATGTAAGACTAGTTATCTTGGAATATACATCAGGAGAAGAAAAAATATCAAATCACCTAATGCATGCAAGAGGACTAGTTCTTCCAAACCCGGAAAGTACCACAACACAATCGAACCTGGTCATAGAAGTCGAACCCTCTACTTCCAAAGCCAATACTACTAATGTGTCTATAAAAGAGAGAACCCAAGTTTGGAAGTGCTAACGTTAAGAAGAGTATGATATTTAAAAGCAACTGGATTTAATACCAGCAAGGTTGTCATTCCTGGATAAATTATGTCTATCTGTTGATCATAGGGAGGCACTCATCGAAGACTTACAATGTCCTCATGAGTTTGTCCCTGAAATAAAAACAACCAAAGTCTAACGTATGGAGACCAGTCCCAATGAATGTCATGTCTTCATCTCCTTCACATATAGGGATTAAGAGGCCATCATGAAAGGGAACATGAAACCCTTATATGTGTCTGTAAAGTTAAATGGAATTTATGTTTTGAGGATCTTCATCGAAAACGGATTTTGATTCACCCTCCTCCCGCTACGAAATATTTTTCATCTAGGCTATGATGAAGAAATCTCGACACTATGCACTACAACTCTTTTGGGATATGATAGAAGTGAGCATAAATTGTTGGAACGAATAAATCATAGAACTTGGCACAGTGACCTCACATCATATTCTGATTTCTTAGTAGTACAGAAAAGTATGAAATTCATTGTCCTATTAAGTAGGTCTTGGAGCATCATCATGCTACAATTTTTCCATCATACTATTATTGCCTCAAATAATTCACTAATCGAAACAATTGGACATTATACGATGATAAATCCCCATTTCTATCCAGTGAGCCACATTATATCGATGTAGGGTTCTTTGAATCATAAGAAAAATATCTTTCAGGAAAGGAAAATGATTGGACTACTTCCCCAAATATATTTAAAAAAGATCCCACCGACCTAATCAATCATTTTTTTGAAGAGTTTGTATTACACATCAACAAAGATGAGTGCACATGAGAATGTCCAGATACCGAATCAATCGTCTGTATGGTCTCTGTCTCAGCCACCAAGTCTAATGACATGGAAAAGTGAATTGACTCCATTTATGTTAGGAAAATTCCCAACATAAATTCTCATGGCTTATCCTCAAGACTTAAAAATACCCCTTCCTCACTAACTAAGGCAAAAAATGATTTTACTCACAGCCTTGGAGAGTTTGTCTCAAAAATCCTCTCTCTATCAGAAGAGGAGGAATATGAAGGTGAAGAAGAAGAAGAAGAAGAATAGGATGACATCAAATATTCCCCTCATGTATTCATGGAAGGTGTCTCCACCATAATCAAGGAACAAATGTTGAAAAACATGGGAACTAAAGACGACTCACCGACCACTCAAATCGGTGTGGATATGCCTCTTGAGGTGCAGGAAGTATATAACTCCTTCTTAATGAAGAATAGAAATGTGTTTTCCTATAATTACACAGAAATGCCAATCCTTGATCCTAAGGTCTCCACTTATCATCTTGGCTTACCAGAAGATCATGGAGGCATTAAGGAGGCAGTCAAAAGGACCCGCCCAACACATGGTGCCAAAATAGAGACTAAGGTTGACAAGCAGATAAGATTAAACTTCACATGGGTTTTCCAATATCCATTATTGATAGAAAACATAGTCCGTGTCAAAAAGAAGAATGTAAATATTAGAATCTCTATTAAGTTCAGGGACCATAATTGGTTTTTCCCAAAAGATGACATCCTGTTTCTGATCCCAGAATTGTTGATCAATGTAATAACTATATATAAAGCCCTCCCATTCATGGATTACTATTCTTGGAAACAACCAGATTCAGATGGCCCTGGGAGATGAAGAAAATATAACTTTTAGGGACTCTAAAGGAGTGTTCTATTATATTTCGATTCCCTTTAGCCTAATGAATGTAACCACCACATATAAATGCTCCATGCATCTCATCTTCAAGAACTTCTTTGGAAAATTCATCAAGTGTTATGTTGATGATCTGATGGATAATTCACAACATCCCTCAAACCAGTGGGATGATCAAGAGAATGTCTTCAAAAAATTTTAATGGAAACATTTAAAGATGAATCCACTAAAGTGTGACTTTGGTGTTACCTCTAGAAAAATCCTCGGCTTCATCGTACTCCATTGGGGCAATGAAGTTGACCCCGAGAAGACAAAATCCATCCTTGTAATGTCACCACCTCACAACCACAATGAGTTGATAGGTCTCTAAGGGACCATCACCTATATTAGGCACTTCATAGCCAACCTAAAAGGTAAATGTTTTCAGTTCACCAGGAACATGAAAAAAGGAGTTATGCTTGAGTAGGATAATGATTTCTGAGAAGAGTTCGAAAGTCTAAAATGTTATCTCCTAAGACCACCTGTGATAATGCCACCAGTTTTGTGGAGATTGCTAATTTTGCACATAACCATCTTTTAACAGTCATTAGGTTCCTTCCCCGCACATAAGAATGATGATGACAATGAAGAAAACCACTATTACCTCAGCCAAACAATTATTGAAGTTTAAACTAGGTATTCAGAAATTGAAAACAACAACCTATCCCTAATCATTGTGGTTCAAAAAACCCAAGAATTACTTGCATCACCATGCGGTCCAAATGGTTTCCCACTACAACCCACTCAAATATATCCTGAATCGTCCCATGATAAATGGATGCCTATCATGACGGGTGGTCATCCTAAAAAAGATAGACATATGGTATGTTCCCCATAAGGACATCAAATGCCAAGCTTTAGAAGACTTCTTGGATGAGAACCCCTTAGAAGAAACAACATCGTTGGATAACGAGCATCTAGATGAAGAAGTGTTTTTCCTCCAATGGGACCCCCTGAAATGTGAGATGTACATCGATGGTGCTTCCAGAAGCCTAATATAGAAAATAATGGAGGATACGAAGCTCAACAAAGTAGGGCTAGGAATTATTCTTGTATCCCACAAAAGGAAAACCTCCCTTAATATTTCTTGTTTTCTTAAGGGTGTGAAAATATGGAAGTTGAATATTAGGCCCTCATTGTAGGCCTAGAACAAACACTTCGCATTCAAGAAAAACACGAAAGAATAAAGGGTGATTATGAGATAATAATCAAATAGGTCAATCGGGAATTTTCCATCAAGAAAGATGTATTGGTCCCCTTAATGGACCATTATCGAGAGTTGATGACAAAATTCCCTTTATAACCAATGATGAAATAAGTCCCCCAGTAAAAAAGAGGCTCAATCCAATGCTTTGGAAAATGTTGCCACAACCTTGGATGATTTAGAATAGGATGAAATGGTTATTATAATTTCCCACTAACAGATGGTCTTTCCATTCATCCGGAGAAATACGAATGAGATTGATGATATTAGCTCTATTTTTGAGCCTTATGGTCACACAACTAGGTGGATGATGCCCATTCAAAAATTACCTTTGAAATGGGAAACTCCCACAAGATAGGGCTGTAAGGGTATAGGTCCAAAGACAAGGATCCAATTTTGTCTTGTACAATGGGGAAAACGAAAAAGATGTTCTCAACAAATAAGGCCTTGACGAAGTCCTTCTTAGGTACATTGATAGAAAAGAGACTATCGCTGTCATGAAAAAAGTGAAAACTAGAGCATGTGGATCGCATCAAACAGCAACTAAGATCTCTCCCCAAATCTGAAGGCTTGGGTATTAATGGCCCACTATGATACAAGATTGTTTTGTATTCACCAAGAAGTTCCATTACTACCATGTTCATTCCAATTTCATACACCTACATCGGAGATACTTCATAAAACTAACTACTCCAGTCCATTCTTCACCTAGGGGATGGATATTGTGGGAGTATATCTTCCTAACAGAGATAGAAAACTCATGTTCATACTCACAACGACTGAATTCTTTACCAAATGGGCCGAATTCATACCCCTTATAGAATCCAAGGAGAAAAAATCATTATATTTTTGGAGGACAACATAATTACTAGATTTGGTGTCCTACATACCATACTGACAGAAAACAGCACGAACATATGCTCTGCTGAGTTGGACAAGTTATATAGGGAGTATGGAATTAAATCCATCTATTCATCCTGTTACCACGTAGAAACCAATGGAAAGTAGAGGATTTAGACCATATTTTGTCTAACATACTCCCAAATATGGTTGATAAGGATAAGAAATTGTGACCAGAAAATATCCTTCATGTTTTATGGTCTATCAAGACCATGACCCACACTACAACCTGGGAAACACCGTACTCACTAGTATATGGTGCAGAGGTGGTGTTGCCTATCAAAATCAACATGCCATCACTTAATGTGGCTATTTATGATCAAACATCCATGGAAGAGAAAATCTAGATATGATTGGATGAGTTGGAGAATCTATACAAAAAAAGTATTCACTCTCTTCATTATTTTGAAATGTACCAAAATCAGATTGCATGAGCCTTCAACAACTAGTTTCACATTCATTTTTTACTCGAAGGAGAAATGGTGTTAATCCTCAGAACCTTGATGATACTCGAGAAAAGGTCAATAAAGCTATAACCAAAGTTGGAAGGACAATATGTCATACATAGGGTCTAATCTAGTGCGGCATATTCCCAAATATCGATGCACGAATATCTCATCATGGCTCCCAAAAATGCAAAGAACTTGAAGAAGTATTTCACGTAGTAATACCCCAATTCCATGGTCCAAACACTATGAACATAAAAAATGAGTAATAATAAAGTGAATCCATGGCCCAAGCTCTATGAAATTAAACTATGAGTACCAATAAAGTGATTCCATGTTCCAAACTCTATGACCATAAACTATGATTAAAAATAAAGTGAATCCATGGTCTAATCATTAGGACCTTAAATTATCGATCATTGTCCTTTCCACATGACATTAAACTATAAGTAACAAGTCCCTAAATCATGACATTAAACTGTGACTCATGTCCATGCTATAAGATGTTAAACTAATTGGCACAAAGCATCTTAATATCTTGATAAGAAACTGCATGATCTCTCGCAGAACTATGTACGACTTGATTCCTACCCTTACAGGATTTTTAGAAATTCCTCGATCCTCTATTTTGGACAATTATCCCCCATAATATATATATATATATATATCTGTGTGTGTGTGTTTGTGTGTATTCCTCCATCATATCCTCTACCTCCCCACACTTACGATGGAAAACCTATGTACACTCCCTATTTCTAACATTGAGAATAACTCACAAGAGCTTAAGATCAGTGGTAAAGATTCTCTTATGCAAACAAATTATAGGGAAATATAGTATACACAGAACCCGTATAAAACAAAATGAAAAAAGAAATCACATGTCCTTAAACATAGACTGATCTAGATGGGTATAGAGAATGTTTATAAATATGTAGGGCTTGATTCTAGCCCTTGTAGGATATGTAGTGATTCACAGATTTGGCTTCCCAACCCAGCCATCAAAAACATTTCCCTCCCATATTTCTACACATAGAGAAAACATTTTTTGGGAACATTAAGAACTATGTACATCTTGATTCCTACCCTCACAGGATACGATGTGATGCTCGGATTTGGAAACCCAGCCCAACTACCATTAGAAATTGCCCCTTTCCCTGTGCTTAGGTCAAACTATAATGGGGTGTCTAGGAAAAGTCTTATTTGCATGACAATAAAATACTAAAATTTTCAGGAGTTATTTGTGGCCCAGTCCTCAGTGTTAATAGGTCCCATGATTTCCTGCCACTCATGAGAATTCAAAAGATCTTGCTTCCCCCTATACATAAGAGTCAGACTTTTATGGGAGCTCCAGTAGTTCATAGTTTTTTATGGTCTAGGTTTTATTTACATTCCCATGAACAACTTTATTTTTGGTAGAACTCTATACCCAGAGAAAATGTCGATTGCCATAATAATTATAGGTAATTTGAGACATAAGTCTTGTGTCCTTCAGACACATTTATTTTACTATGCCCTTCATGCCCCGGTGGATCTGCATATGTTTCCCACAAAACAGCCTTCAATCGAAGGAAAATTTGTCCATAGGGGATTACTCCCCTATCTTAATATGCCCAATGGTATCCAATCCCCATGTCATTTTTCCTGATTCAATTTTACCCCAAGACTATGGTTTACACCTTCTATTATCAGTCATGTCAAAGGAATACTGGAACATCCTAACTGCGATTAACTCAAAACTATTAAAGTTCATTACGACCTCATGATCTTACTTACTGTATGACCCTATCTTCACTACAAAGATTCATAACCACATGAAATTAAACTTCAAGTCCCAAATCATCCTTATTGTACAATGTTAAACTACATATCTGTGGTTTTTTTCCCAAAGTGCCTTCTGATGTTGTTTTTTGTATTCCTAGGTATTGACATAGAATACCCGTAATCCCTTGTTTCTCACTCTGATAATAGCTCACATGGGCATAGAATTTTAGAGTGAGATCCACCATGATGTTGTGAAAAAATAGTCTAAAAATTTGGTACTACCAGTACAAACCTAAAAGGAATGTCAATGTGCCCATCCCTAAGAGGAACCCCATGCCCAATCCGTGTGATGTTAAATAACTAGGTACCCCAAAGATGGAATGAATTCATCACCCTACGTACAAGTCAGATCCATGCATTGGATATTTGATTTCATCATTAAATTGCATCCCAAATGTCCCCAATATGTCTGGATACACAACTTCCATAGACCAAAATCTATGCTCTGAGTGATATTGAATCCCGAAAACCCTCCAAGGACATCTATGATGGAAGGCCACTGTCATGCAGACTCCTTTTTTGACTACAATCATCACAACTTAGAAGATCTATATACGTTTCCCACAAAAATGGCCTTCAATCAAAAGAAAATTGGTCCCCATGAGGGTCTTATACTATCTAAGTATTCTCAATGGCTTCCAAGCCTCCTTCCATCCCTCCTGATTCAATGGACCTTAAAGTCATGGTTTACATTTTCCTCCCTACAAACCTCCTAAATATATCAAAACATATGGGCCGGATTCATCCTTGGTCTCATTTAAGATTTCTAATGATACCCCGTATTTATGCATGATGTTGATCCACATACAAGTGATGAGTTCCCCCACTCAATTCTGGTAAATGTTTAGTTAATATTCCTCCTTTTTTGTGTTCAGGTACACCCATTTTTGAAGGCCACAGACCATATTCATAAATTTCCCATTGTCCATAATCTTCCATAACAATCAAAGATGGAAGTCAAGTGTCCCACAGAATCCTTTGTTTCAATACGCACATCATGCCCTGATGGCACTACATATATCACATACAAAATGGTTGCGAGTCAAAGTAAAATTCGATCTCATGAAATTCATATCTAGTTTTTGTATGGTCGGAATAAATTCATGTCCTGTCATAACTCAGATTTGGAAAACTTCTAGATAACAACTTACATACCTTCATCATTCCAAATTCCCTTGAAATAAAAAATAATTTTAACTGAACTGGCCATTCACCAACTCTCCCTCACTCATGTAAGAACCATGTGAGAACATTTTACAACTCAAATTCTATATGAAAGTCCATAATGATTTCAGAAACCATTCCTTAGGCCAACCACCCATTATGGATCCCAAAATCAAAATGAATACAATGTGTTGGAAATCAAACCAAGGCCATTAGAAATGAAAGTGAAGTGTCCTAAAGTCATTTTAAATTGACTATGAACATCATTCCCTAGTGGCTCTACATTTTTTCCAACAAAAATAACGGTCGATCATAGGCAAATTCATCACAATGAGAGTCCTTTACAACATCTGTCAGCCTAAAAATGCTCATGATCCTCATGTATATCCCAACTCAAAAATCTAGGGTCAAGAAAATTCTCTAATCTATGTCTAAAGGATATTAGAGAAATCCCAGCTGATGGTCCCAAATTAAGACCATGCCTCATTAATTTTGGTCATATCTGTTCTACCTAAAAAAGTAGTAATAAGTTTTATTGCCATGACTGTGAACTACCAGTGAAAAAGATGCCATATGTTCTAGAGTGTAAATACACAGAACGCACCCCTAGGTGAATGTCAAGTATGGGTTCATTAAAAAACATTGTGCCATCGTAAATGGTTTCAAGCTTGTTAGGTTGATAACCCGTAGAGGGAAGCCTTAGAAAAAGTAAAGTTATTCCCACTAAGCCCATGCCAATTAGGCCTAAGAATAATTTCGAGTAATAATGTCAAAGACATAAAATTTCATGAGGTATTCCATAAAACCTCAACAATAGTCAAACTACACTTGCTGAGTCCAGTGGCTTAGGAAAATATTTATCACCCGATTTGATTTTGATAGTTTGTTGATCATGGTTTATAATTAATACATGATTGAAATGATTTTTATATGAAGAATTATGATCAATTGACATGATAGGAGAAGGAAAAGAGAAATCATTTAAAGGAAAATCATTTTCATTCTGGTCAACAAAAATGGGGAAGCATCCCCAGATTAGAGTCTCTCTAAACAATCAAAAAAAGGGGAAGAGTGCATATCATGATTTGGGAACGAACTACCACAAGGTTTGATTCACCCTTTCCATAAGGATGGAAAGTGATTGCAGTGAGTTGTCAACAGTTTTCTCCGAAGAAGCTCTATCATTCATTTCGTCCTTGACCGTCAGACGCACTAGCTCCTGAATGAATTTAAAGTCCCTCTCTTTCTTCTATAAGGGCTTTATAGTTGGAACGTAAAGATTCTAGTTTATCCCTAAACCTTGTTGTGTGGGACTCAAAATCCCACAACTCTTCCTTTTTTTGTCCCTTGAATTGTGATCCTTTTCCTCCTCAGCCGTTAGATGATCAAATTATTTTGAAACATCTCGGAAGGTCACCACACAGTGTTGGGAGGAATTGAACTCGGCCATCTTGTCCTCATATGTGGCATGTTCTCCTCAAGAAATGATTATTTGATAGATAAAGAGGTGTATGTACTGATAATTGAATCCACCAAAACCTAGATTAGTGAATAACCACTTAAAATTATCAGTCTCATCATCAAAATTGGACATAGGTGTCTATGTGGAAATAGTACATAACTGGCACCAAGACTGCTTTCTCACTATTTGGTGCCTCTCCGCAGCACTTGTACCTTGATCCTCCTACACCACAACATGTCTATAAGTAATAAGTGTCATCATTGGAGTTGGAAGGTGCCTAAGAAAGGTCACCCATGATGGGGGACTTTCTTTTCCCTCTAATGGCTCAACCACAAGGGTCAGGTGTGGGGGACTAGCCATATCTTCCCAGGTGGTCAGTGATACTATACTAGTGCCATCCTTATTAAGTTCATTGGATGTGTATATAGAAGGGGAGGAGTCTGAGTCGCTACCCACTGGAATACGTTTTATCGATGAAACCCCTCCCAGACACTTTTGATGGTGAACTGAGAATCTTCTTACCACAAGAGATGTAACATGTGGTTTATCAATCGTGCCCACTACAATGAAAGGATTAGAAGGCGTAGATGTCGCAATCTTTATAGTAGAAATAATGTGTGGCATTTCCATTGGGGTAAAGATAGGGTGTGAAATGGTTAAAGGATTCTACACTCGTTCAATTGGTTCTCTCAGCATCCCGTTGGGCTAACAGTCTGCCCATGGTTGGGCATATTATAATGACAAGAACATGGATTTCATTGTACCAGGGATGAAAACATTTATAACAGAACCTTAATGAATAATCATAAGCCATAAATATCAAAGAATTTCGGGATGAGGCTCTCCCCTTAACTGAATATCCTAAAGCAACACAATCTATCGAGGAATCCAAATTGTATGGAAAATCAGTAGGGGAGGTATGGATCACAAATGACTATTCGATCTATTTGAGTAGTGAGAATCCCATCCCAAAGTATTATGAGGTATGATCATTCCTCTAAAAAATATCACTGCCACCGTTTAATGAACCGGGAGGGGTATGATGTGGTGTGAACGATAAATGAGAAGTGTCATTCAACAACCCAACCACATCAATAACAGATAGAGTCTTAGGAAGAACCTCAAAAATATTGAGAAGGGAATGATGAAAGGTATAATTAGGAACCCTCTTAGTATGACAGTATTCATAATAAGGGATGTGTTCTAGCATCCACCTATACAAATATTTAAACGATCCACTGAGATGGTGTTGGGGCCAACATTCTTATATTTGTCACAATAACTCATTTAGCCACATGAGAGTGGGAAAGGCCAAATTAATGGGTTGAACCTCAACCAGTGTTTCCTCCATCTCCAAAGTACATGTCCAGTACTCAGTGTATAAATCATGGGATTGGAAACACCATCCAATAAAAAATATAGAAAATAAAACTGCTAATCTAAACAAAGTTGATACGTCTGGTTAATGCTCATATCCCCATGTGGTATATCATCGCACTTTAAGGGTAGCAGAGTATGACCCAAAAGTCTGGCTGGACTGAAGGGAGGGATGATTTCAACTGTAGAGAACCCTCAACTTGGGTCTGTTCACCTACAAGAATGACCATGTCCAAGCCTCTAATGGGATAAGTGAGCGAGCCTGAAGGGGGTGATCATGTAATCTCTCTTCCATGACCAGTAAACTCCTTGTCCAAAGGGACACATGGTCACTGTCATTCCAAATAATAGCTACTAGGAGATACCCGTCATACATTTCTCCAAGGATAGGGTGTCCTCCAAGCTGGTTGATATCACACAAGATGATGACCACCTCCCCATGTAATAAGTAGTTGTTGTTTGTGATTGAAAACCAATGGTTCATCAATTCATAAAGGATTTCAACAAGGGAGAGGACTTCAAACTGAGAAACCCAAGGTGCCTAATACAAGGTCACTACATCTAACTGGTTGGGGGACTCGAACCAGGTGTGATGTACCCAAAACGCCCAGACTCATTCATCAGAGAAACATCCTCTGGCCCGAAAACCCCACATGGTGCTCCACCCACTATTGGGATTCTCTTGGGAGATGCTAATAATGGATGAGTACCCTCGAGCACCTAGTTATGGGACACTATTGCATCACTTGTGGTTTCCCTGAGTCCATGTCGAGCCTCCTAGTATAATGATGTTCCACTGAATTGGATTGTATATGAATTTCCCTAATTGGGAAATGTGGGCATGATCATGTACTTATAGGTACTCTAAAAGGATGAAAGGGGTATCAAGGTTAGTAAACAATAGAGGAATGTCATTAGGGAGACCAAACCTGTAAATTGGAAATAGTACAGATGATAGATAGTCTATGTGCTCTGGTGTCAACAAATCCACTAAGAAGCTATCAAAAGGATTGATATAGGCTCGAAGATGATCATCACTATTCCCCTCCATGGTCACCCTAGTTTTCATCAATTTTATCATAGCCTATAAAGCATCCATTGTAACCAGCACAGAAGGATCCAAAATCTGAAAAAAAAGACAGTCCATCAAACAAATTGTAGGATAAAGGTTGTAGATGATTGGATAAAATACTCATAATATGTATGCATAATGATTCACGTACTATTCCTAGAAATGGTACATATAAGGGAAAATATTAATACTACATGATATGTGGGAGCAACCCCGCCTATGGCTAGAGTAGGCGGATGAATTTCACCATGTATAGCCATGGGATGCGAACAATTTGCATGGAATTGGCCCACAAATAGTTGGACATAAAAAAGAAAGGTTATCAAAAGGTGGATACCACAAACCTAGGCCTTAATTAAGATCCTTTTCAATGTTGGGGGTTGAATGTTTAAGTTCATATTATTAATTATTAAAGTTTGGTTTGCAGATCCAAGCTTTGTACGCAGACATGCAAGTGGCATAGCGTCCTCCTACATAGAATCTGAATTTTAATTTTAATGTTCCAAAACACCATTAGAGGAATCCAAAATGTGGTATGTGGACACTTAAATGGTGAAATAGATCAGTTCACAACATGTGTGAAGCAGTTCACGAATAGGATTTCTGTAAGAGCATGGTATGCATAAAACGAAGAAGTTGAGGGAATTGAGAACAATTTTATCATGAGAAATAGTAAAATAAAAATTTCATGGGACCCTATATATAGGTTTGGTCTCCAACAACTGGGACCATATATTCAACCATGAATCATTTTAGTTCAATACAAATTCTACATCGAAATAGTCCTCTTTTCATTCTGAACGGACCCCATTCCGATGGGGGAATTTGTAGGGCCCTAAAAATTTGTTCAAGGGAAGAAAATACCCAAAAAACTACATTTCATAAGGTATCAAGTACTCTTTTAAGTCTAGAAAGGTGAATTGACTCTAATTAAGTTTCACATTTTAGAAGAAATGTGAAAGAATGAAATTTTTAAATGGTTTTCAAGTGGGCCGCATACCATCAGTAGTAAAGGGTTACGGAATGCTGAGATCATTAACCACTAGGTACATAGAATGATCCATGAGGCTATAGCTAGTGGAGCGATTACCAGTGAACAAGGGGGAATGCAAACCACTTCGCTAAAGGAATCGTGTGTGCAGAGGCCATCCACATACCGTTTTTTGAACACATTAGTCTGTGAATGAAGCTAAGGGGTAGGGTTTCATGAACTATTATCAGAAATCATATAATTTGAAAACCCTGGTAGACCAAGTATTATGTAGGTCTGGATATCTCCTCATGGACCTCTGCAAACGGTGCGACATAACCATAGATATGATTTCCCTGAAGCACTATAAAAGGGGAAAAGTATAGGAATGAAATGGTGAGGGATGAAGAATAATTGAAAGGGACTCAGCGGTTGGGATAAAGAACTCGGAGAAGATTATGGAATCAATCTTGATTCTTCAGAAAAGCCCATATTTTAAAAAATGATCTTTGCATGTACAAGCTGCTGTGAACCATAAACAGTGGAACTTAATAATAATAATGGAACTATAAACCTAAATGATGGAAGTGTGAACCATATACTTCTTGTGGATGTAAATCCCATGAACGATAATCCCCTAAACCCTCCTTAAATATTGTTCTCTGCATAGTGTACCACTATGAAGACTGAACTCGATGTCGCATACTGCATTAGTATGTGGATGGATCCTAAAGCAGTGTGATGGGCCGCGTACCACTATGGTACGCGATTTTCCATACCCATACCTGCATACCGCATTGGTGTGTGGATGGACCCTCTTTTCGTATACCATTACGATATACAGATCCTACCCCATCCCGCACAAGAAACCAGTTTGTGGAAAGGGGTCTTTTTAGGTATCATTTCCTCCATTTCAAACCTCATCCCTCCATTACAGTCCATTACTCCATAATCCCTCTGCAAACGAGTCCTCCAGCATCAGGCCAAAGCCTTTTCCAAAACCACCAGGCTCGAATTATCAGACCATCGGGTTCAACAGTGTGCCCCTTTGATGCTACATACCAATGCTAAGTGGAGTCTTGAAGGCTCTCCCCACAACGGTTTAGACTTTGGGAACGTTTGATGGTCTAAATTAAATTGGTAACCTAGAGTCCAAATTTGGGATGCTGATGTGTAGAACCACATTCTAGGGACTAAGGGTGATCAATTTCTTTTCCATTCAATGAAAAATAGTGATCAGTCAAAGGAGTTATGTTCACTTATCCTTCTGACGAGGATAAAACTCCTCCTCTTCCCAAAATGTCTTCTAGGGCCCTACCACTGAGGTATGTCCCCATTATTCTGAGGCCGAGCCACATGAATATTAAGGTCATTTCACATTTAAAGTTTCAGCGCCCTGCACCCTTGCCCACAATTGCCTCAGCCTAATCACACATAGGATCTCCCTCTCCCACAAATAGGATAGGAAGCATGTGGTTTGTTGTATCACTTGCATCCTCTTGTTTCTCACATTGAGCATAACTCATGTGTGCTTAGATGTTTTTAATGAATAAAACATCCACCCATTATAAACTAAAAAAACTATGATTCTTGATAAATCCAGGATATGCATGATGCCTACCTGAAGGCCCAATCCCAAAAGGGTGCCATATCATAAAAGTGTCCACCCAATCATGTCCTCTTCAATGGGAATCTTCCATGCGTAAACCCCATATAATTCTGAACTACGCCAGTTCAGATTCCTCTCCTAGGGATATGTAGAAAACCCATATTATGGGTCCAATCCCAACATAAAATCTCTTTCTGTCCCCCATGGTTGACGATAAACACCGGAGTACCTTATTATATGGCTCAAGTTAGTAGTACCTTCGTAGCATCAAATATATTCAGGCATACGAAAATCCCACAAATCAAGGGTATATCACGGGCACAATCTTAGGGAATGAACCAAGGATTCAATAATATATGGAAATGACTTAAATCTATAAGAGAATACTAGAAAAGGGAATAATCATTCACTAAAAGGGTGTAGTGAGCTTGACTTCTCATTATCTTGACCAATGGAGTCTGTCAGTGTTGATGGATGGATCATCATTAAACGAGCACCTTCCATTGAAATGCAGGTCCTTGAATCAAGGATTCCAGGGTCATTGGGTGTCTCTAGCTCCATGAATAAACCTGTTGGAGACCATCTGAGGAAGTTATATCTGAGGAGTCTAATTTTACAATTACATGACACCACCCAATCGACCACTAGGACTGCCTGACTGTAGCATCTCCTTCTTAATATGAAAGGGGTGAATCCTCATGTCCCTATGAGGTTAATCCAACCTCTGTTAAGGGATAATGATGTAGAACAAGTTGAAAAAAAATAAATGGGGAATTTGATAGGAAATATTCTCTAGAAAAAGGTATGGGTGGTGATACTCATTGGACAATTTCACAATCACCCGAAGTGATCCACCTAGTAGGCAGAATAGTAACATTGGAGATTTGGATATTTTCTTGTGATGTTGACATAAAATTTATAAATACCATCATGGGTTTATAAGTTTACAATTGATAATAAGTTCAAATTCATTAATAACCCTTTTAAGGTTTTGTTTGATGACATTTTAAAGATATTAAATATATTTTTCGATGAATTTTTATTGGGTTATGTTTCAATTAAACCTTAGGGGTAACATATGGTGTAGCATGAAGGATTATTTTGGAAAATTATTAATACATTTAATGGCATGTAATATTAGAGTATGATATAACCCTTTAGGTAAAAACATTATTTGATTATGATCTTATTAAAGATAAAACAAATATGGGGTTTATTATTTATTAAATAATGAACTTTGAACCTTGGGTGTTGTGGGTGAATTTTGGAGATTAATTATTATATCTTCATATTATGATTTATCATTTTGAATATTATCTTAATATTATTTAAGAATTTTAGTTTTAGTTTATATCTAATGGATTTAAGAATATAGAATTATGTTTTTTCTTTTGTGATCTATTAGAATATTTTTTAAGTGCTTCAAGTATGGAAAAATCATCTCGAAACTAAAATTCAATCATAATACCTTCATTTACGATGAATTGATTCACTTTTTCACACCACAATTGTTTATAGTTTTGTGGTCATTTAATTTTTCATGATCCATCACGTTTTTTATCAATGTTCTTTGTCAATCTCTATCATTATTTGGATATTACAATTTTAATCCATGTCAATTTTTTTACTTATCACTAAGGTTCTCCTTTTTAAAAAAATAGTTATGTGTTGTTTTAGATGACATTCTTATTTCATTTTCCATATTTTAAAATAGAATTTTTATTATCCATTTTTATGAATTTATATTTCAATAAAATTATTTTTATATAATTCAAAAACATCATTTTTATCAGTATAATTTATCATCCACTCATTGTAATTTATTTTTAAAATGTTTTACAACATCTCTATCAGGCTCAAGATAAACATGAGAGAATAAAATTTCCAAAAGGGTGAATGAATGAAAAAACCTAGGAAATGTTATGGAAAATAATTCTAATTTATTATTAATATTTATTAATTCAATTTAATTATTTTATTTGGATTAAAAATAAAACAATTAATTTTATTAGAGTTAACCGTATACTTTAAATTAGTATTAAAAATTATATTTAAAAGAAATTTTGTTTAAAACCATTTTCATCATTTTGCATAGTTTACATGAAAATAAATTATGCGACTTCTGTTAATTGAATTTCATTAATTGGATCCTATATTAATATTTATTAGTTTCAATTTAAGTAATATATTCCCCTTTATTTTCTTTATTATGAAATGTACTTTTAGTAAATATTTTCTTTCTCAGTATGGTTAAATCAGGTAATTATGGTTAAAAATAATATGATAAAGACTCAAAATCAACATAACACATTTCTTAAATATATTTTATGAGTGTTTATAGAACCCACTCATCCAATATTCAAATTTATGAAAACTTTTTTATATTTTTCTTGGAAATGTCTTATATTTTTTTTTATGTATAGAAAAATACAAAATGTCACTCACTTTATTTTACATTTCTATTATATATTGTCATAAAGATACAATTACTTTGTAAAAAATTATTAAATTTAATTTTTTTCATTAATATTTTTTATTATGTTATTTTTTATTAATTTATAGTGATTAAATAATTTAAATAAATGATTACACTACGTTGGTATAATGCTCGTGAATGTTGTAGAAAATTAAAGTAAAATATTTTCAAAACATAAAAAGTAATATTTTCTTTATGACTTATGGTTTTATATGGATTAGAAAGTTGACAATAATGTATAATTTAAGGTTATATATATTATTTATGGTTAAATATATTATATTTTAGTTCAATTTATATCATGTTGTTTTCAAATTCAAATTATATGAATAGTTCATAAAATGAAATTAATAGCATTTTATGTTATATATATTTTATTAAAGAATTTTAAAAACATAAAAAACTGTTAAGAGAATAATTATGATTATAAATGGTTATATATTTCATCAATTTACCATTTATTAGAGAATCAATTATCCATGGGGTAAAATTAAAACCCTTTTATATTGAAAAAGTTGTTACCTCATTTATGGTTAAAAACTATCAATGAAAGGGTTAATCAAAACGTTAATGTATTAAATGATATAAATACTTATAAAAATATTATTTCATCTTTATATTAATTCCATATACTTCTTAAATTCTAATAAATATCATTTTGGAACCATTTTTTACGTGTTAGATACAAATTATATTATAATATTTCATGTGTTTCTAGTAGTACCCCTCCCCTCACTTATAAAAAGATACACCTTATCCTATCCTATACAAAAATCAAGAAACTTTTCGTTTGATAATAAAAACTAAGATATATTCATAAAATACATAGAAATATCCAATAGGTTTTATTTTCAGAATAATACCAACCTTAGAGGGTATAAGGTGAAAATAAAATGACAATGTCTAAAGTATAACTATAACCTTTTAAAAAATGATTAATTTTATTTCTTCTTATAACTCAATTAAATATTATTTAAACATATTGAAATAATAAAAATAATATATTATTTATTATTATATTCCATTATGTTAATTCAATAACCTATATCCATCTCTAACTCTAACAAATGGGAGGTTGTTCCATTTTTTTTGAGAGGTTATAAGAGTGCTACAAAAATGATCTTCCAAGTTACTACAATTTTTTCTTTATTCTTACCATAATTTATAATAGATATTTTACTAAATTAGTATTATTAGTTGGATCATGATTGTTAACATATAAAAATATTTTATTTTGTTAAATTTTTATACCATGTCTACTGTTTTATGATGCAGGTTTTAACTAAACTTTTTATTAACAATTATTCATTAAAATTTTTATTCGGGTGAAAATAAATCTTTTTTCCATGAATATTTTAATATGAATGTTCCAATTCATATTACATGTAAATGGATTCATCTTCAATAGAATATAAATAATGTAGTAGATAAAATATTTATTTATTATAAATAATTTTATTACAATTTATAAAATTTGGTTGTGAAAAATTAATTTCATCCCTTCATGAAAATGGTAGTCTGTACTTGCACACAGTTGATGTTATCAATTTCAATAGATTTGAAAAAATAATGGTAAATAATAATTCACCATTATAGAATAAAAAATTTATCATATATATAATATATATTAACAAAACACATATATATTACCATATATGTATGATGAACATGAAGAAAAAATCACATCCCTTTCTGGGGGTGGTTGTCTTTAAGTAAATACAAATGACATTATCAATTCCCATAAGCTATAAAAGGTAAAACATGCATATAAAATAAACATAAAAACATATAATTATAAAAAATATATAAATTTAATATGTTTAAGAAGTTTATATAATATTTATAGTTTATAAAAGAAAAAATAAACATAAAAGTATTTTTGAAGATGATTACCTCTTCTTTCCTAAACCTATTTTGGGTCTCTTCTTAAGGAACCTTGGTTTGATATTTTATGAATAAAAACCCAATTGAATAGGAATAGGGTTTTTTATAATAATATTTTTGGTGTTTTCTGAATTTTATTGCTCAAAAGATGTAAATAAGGGAACGGGGAAGGTTTCCTTTTATAACTGGGGTGGGTGTAAAATAAGTAAATGCTTATTATAATAATATATAACAAAGGAAAATTAATTTTAAATTAGATATAAATAATCCCATATTAAATGATAATATAAATATATGTGTAAGAAAACTTAAATATTAGAATTTATACATGTTTTAGGTTATTTTTACTTTAATCACTTATGTTTAATACCTCGTAAGGCCTTTTTTACAAATACTATAGTAATGAATTTTAAACACTTTTATTATTAATTCTATTAGTTTTTTTTATAATTAGAAAATTTGAAACTCTAATTCCATATATTGAAACCATTTATAATATCAAATTCCTATAGAATGTTCCATGTATACCCTCTCAAATACTATAGTAATGAATTTTAAACACTTTTATTATCCATTTTATGATATGTTATTGAATAAATTAGTGTAGTACCATGGGAAAATAAATGCTAATACCAACCTATGGATGAGAGGGTATCCATGGAACATTCTCTATTGAACATTTTAATAAAAATATTGATTACATTCAATAATAAATCCTTTATAACATTCATAGTGTATATGATAAAGATCTGAAAAATATTGGGCAATAAGATAAAATCTTCTATGTGTTGTATTGGAAAATCCAACCTAAGGCCCCCACTAAAAAATAAAGGTAAATTCCAACATGTTTGTTTAACGACATACCACCCTCCAATGAGAAAAAGATTCAACAACTAGAAAAAATAATACACTATTGTGGTTTATTATTAATGAGTTTTAAAAACTACAACCAGTTATGAATATTTGGTTTCCCAACCCTCACTCCCACTTTATTTGTGGTTTTTATATATTTAACCATGTAAAGAAATAATAATTTTGGTTTTTAAATAACCACCACAAATATGAAAAACAGAAGATGTTCTTTACAAATATTTTCATGTTAAACAATTTTTGTGATAATAAACCCTGCTAAAAAAGATATTTCCTCATAAGTCTATGATGATATTGAAATAATAATTATTTGAAAGGAGGGATAAAATTAAAAAAATAACATTAATGGTAGAGGATGATAATTATATTTCTAATGATTAATTAACTGATTGAATGTCTAGTAATCCCATATCTTATATATTATTTTACATTTAAAATACATTATGTAAATAAATATATGTACAAAATTTCATTCATTTATTATTGTAAATCATATCTCATGTTCGAAATTGATTCATATTTCTTTCTTATTTTATGAATTTGAAAAACTAAATGATTTAAAGATATGAAATGATCATCCATAACTCATATTTTATCAAACCCCTTTGATACACTCTCATAATTATCCGATATTCTCCATAAATTATGTATACCCCCTTTATACCATTTCATTCCATTTAATACTCTCCCATATTAATCGAGTACTCTCCATGATTCAAGTGATTCTCTTTCAAATTTTGGGATGTCTAGAGGATAAAATAGATTTTTTTGAGGAGTTGATATCAATTGAGAATATGGTGTCATAGTTACCACAACGAGGGTATTAGAGGGTGGTTTTAAATTTCTATCCTGAACTATTGGGTCAGTACAGGATTTCCACAAGACGTGATTCACACCTCTCTGTTAGAAATTGGATGATTGTTAGAAATAATTCTCTTGAGTGGAACTACATAAGACAACACCTTCATCATCTTGTCATAAGAATAATAATAATAATTACCCATATAATAAAAATAATTATAGTATATATAGAGACTATAGTAACCATATACTTTTACACATTTCCATAAATGATTTAAATTATAATTAAAATTTAAATTACCATCCAAGGATTTTAAAGTCTAGTGTCTTGGAAGACTAGTTATATAATACTTAAATAATGTGTATTAATATGAATTTTTTTTATTATACATCCATTATAATCTCCCATCTTGATTTGGTCCCATACATCTACATATGATACCCTGGGGATAACATGAATAGTTGGATGAGCTAAAAATCCCTGTAAGGGAATCAACAATAAAATAAATCTTAGAACATGGGTTAGAGGGAATAACAGAATGATATAAAAATGCATGGAACATGATTTAAAATAAGGAATCATAACTTAGGATCATATGATCACGGATGAATAGTAATGTGGAAGAAACATAGAACATTATTTTCTTACGATTTGAGGCTCGTTGCTTATAGAGGATCTTGAGCCACATCTCATCGGACATAGAGGAGCTTGATTCAAGGCTAAAAATAATACCAATCAACATAAACTATCATGAAAATATACATTACCCAATGTAATGGATCACTATATTGATCACCCATAATAAACTATTCATGAATATGATTTCCATATAAAGAACTAAACATAAGTAATCAAACATAAACATTAGGGTTACCCATGTAAAACATTGGGTATCAAAATCATGTCAAAGGCCTAATAAATTGGATTATCATAAAACTTTACATGATATAATTCAATTAAATTATACATATAAATTCATAAAGTAATATAGGCATATATAATGATATCTGATGTCAAACTGAAGTGAAAAGCATGTTTAAGAAACCTTAGAGCTAAAACATTTTAATATGGTTTATGGGAAAAAAATTCAATATTCTTTAAAATGGAAAAGGCATAATTATTTGTATGAAAAAAGAATTGAACGAAGATAGTTTTTATAATAAAATTAGTTATTTTATCAAATATATGATTCTTAAAAAATATTATAGAGCACACTTAAAAATGGGAATGAATTATAGAAGTTACATTAAAGTTGTCTTGCGTACCGGGAATCATTGAGTAGGATCATTTTTGAATCATGTAACACAATAAAACATAATGTTGAAGATATATTGATACATTTTTTGGAATATATACACGGCATTTATAATATGTAAATTAAATTAAATGGTAATTTAATTTGGGTAAAATGAAAGAAAGTGTAACTCAAAGGAATAATGGCGGTTTATGTAGAATCCCTTATGTTACATTTGAAATGATTCAACACATGATATTAATGTCATAAATAATAAAATTAGATTCTTTAATTAACAATTAAAGAACAATATATAAATGTATTTTATTTGTTAAAATTTTATTAAGTTCACTAATGTCACTTTTTGTGGGTTATGAAATTTTATTTCATCATTTGGGAGCATTTATTTCCTAGGTTTTCATTATCAATTTACTGGATATGAGTATGAAAAATTATTTAGAGTGGGGATAGTTTTACAAAACTGAACTTATATATTATCAATGTACTGATATGATATTAAAATACCATTTTTTTTCTATATTTGAGGATGATTCAACAAAAAAATCATTAATGTAAAATACATGGATTATTTAGAGCATCTTTTCTCACAATAAACTTGTTTTGTTTTTTTGTTTTACATCATGTGTGAATATGGATTCTTCAATATTAATTAATTTGTCTTAAATATATTATGATATGGTTCTAAAATAAAAATGGTATCATTAAGAAACTTTAAGATGGTAACTGGTAACCCTTCGACCTTAAATGTCATTAATAAATTCATCCCAGATGGTGTTTCATTATTAGTAAAAACGGAGGGGTAAAAGATAGGAAATGATGAATTATTCAATTATCAAGATAAAATTCCAGTCTATTTAAGGTATTGGTTTTATCAAAACAAAATTATGAGGGTATGTGTTGGGATAAAATAATTGAAAAAAACTTGAAAATAAATTGAATGAAAACAAAAGAAGGTTTTACCTCTTGATTCCTTTTTCATGAGAGCCTTTGTAGTAGAATGGTTTTTGTATTTGGTTAAGAAAAAAGTTCTTATACTTGTGGGAGGGTCTTGGGAGGATATTTTATTAGAATATAGAAAAGGCTCCAGTCTTGATATGTGTGAGGAAAATAGGTGGTGAGGGGAGATATTTATAGTGTAGGAGGGTAGTGTTTTCTCATTATTTTATTCAATATTTTTTTATTTTTCTCCAGAAAAGAAATAGTGTTTATTAATAAGACTAAATATAGTAATGATTGAAATTTAATTTAATAATTTTTCAATTACATCATCCATGAATTAATCATGATTAAACAATTTATTTATATACATACAATATAAGTTACCGTAGCTCAATATTCGCACAACAAATTCAAGTATATTAGAAAAATAAAGAAAATTAACACTAACTATATTTACATGTGTAGAATTAAAAAATTAAATCCATTTTATGACAATAATTTATTAAATATGATAAATTTATTTATTTATTATTAAAATCAATATTTACTTAGAAAATACAAATTTTAAAATTAAAACTGATTGTCTAACACTTTCAAAAAATTAATAAGGTCTCATATAATTTTATTATAATAAGAAGACATAAAATAAATAATTCATGAATAATGGTTATTAAAAACATTATATTTTATATTATAAAATTAGTCATAAAATTGTAATTAAATATTTATGACTTACAAAAATACCAACACATAATTAATAATTTTTAAAATATTTACTTATTTATAATTTGATATAATTATATCTTATTGTCACATATAATATGGATATATATTATTTATAATTTTATTAGTGAGGATACAATTACGGTAGATATTTTAAAATTCACAAGGATTGTTTTACAATTCTGAAGGTCAATTTACTATTTCATTGGTTTATGTTCCTTAACATCTAAAAATAACTTTTATTTCATTAATTCATCATTTAAAAAGATTTTATTGTTCTCTTAATGAGATTTTATTTGATTATACTATACTACATAATTATAAGAAGGTAATTCAATTAATAAATCATTTGTTCATTACATTCATTATCCCAAATAAAATTTCTCTCTCTAAATTTTGTTTTACATTATAAGATGAAAAATGTATAGGTACATCTTCTACATTTCCTACTTTAGTTCCCATGTTGCCGTTTTTTACATATGGTTATGCCATAGTAATTTTTTCAGGTGAGAAGTATTATAGCATAGAACTTTATCACTATAATCAATGATATTGACTAGTTTTTCCTCACGATAAATATCATTATCCAAATATACCTTTTTAAAATTAAATATATGTGATGGATCTGTTATGAACATACATAAAAAGGATACATGAAATGTATCATGTTCTTCAAACATGGTAGGTGGATGAGATATTTGATAGGACACAACTCTGACATGATCCAAAATCTACAAGAGGCTAATATACATGGGACTTAGCTTTAAATTCATTCCAAATCTCATTACCTTCTTCTATAAAGATATTTAGTGGAATACCTTGTCTCCAGCTTTAAACACAAGTTCTTGTTGATGATTATCTACATAACACTTCAATAGAAATTATGATCCCTTGATTTAATACTAAATGGTTTTCACTATATCCACCTTTTCATATACTATTTCTTGTCCTAGAACCTAATGCTCAGTAAATTTAACCCATCATACTGAGGTTCATCACCTTTTCCCATAAAGGGCTCCATGTGGAGCCATTTAGATGCTCGAGTGGAAACTATTGTTGTAAGAGAATCCACCAGAGTTAGATGTTGGTCCCATCCTTATATGATGTCTATATAACATTCTCTAAAAATATATTCTAGTGCTTGAATAGTTTACTCATATTGTCCATCAGTTTGAGGATGATAGGCCATACTGAAGTTCAACTCAATACTTAAATCATGTTTGAGGTTTTTTCAGAACATTAAGGTGAATCACAGATCTCAATTGGATTTAATTGATAGTTTTGGTTCAATAATATTTAACAGTTATTTTATTTATATCCATGCATGTTTATCTAAAGGGATGTACTTTTTAATTGCATTAAAGTGATTTGTCTCTGTAAGAAGGTCCATAATAACCCATATAGCATAGTTTCCTTTGGATGTATTTGGAAGTCCCGTGAAAAATTACATTCTGATGTTTTCCAATTAATATGTTGTTAGGGGTAATGGTTGAATCATCACTTTAAAATTTTCTTATTCAAGCATCACTTGATAACATAACTGGATCATTGATTTATATCCAGTTATTTCCTTTATCATATTGTCCCTCAAAAATTACTCTTAGAGATCTCGATACATCTTTGTAATCCCTAGGTGAACAGAGAAGGATGAGCTATGTGAATCATTCAAAAAATAAGTATTTATCTCTATATTGGTTATTAAACATTTGTGTGATACAAATATTACGAGTCCATCCTCATTAATCTTGAACTCGGATAATTTCCCATTCTTGATCGATTCAAAATTTTTCTATGTGTCCACATCATTTCTTTGAGAATCCCTTATTTTATCTACAAAGGATGGTTGAGAAATATTTTGAGAGACGATTGATCATGTTTCAAACTTAATGATTCCCATGACAATAGATTTACGTTCTATATATATTGGATCCTTCTAAATTCTCATCATTGAAAAACATGTAGGATCCTTTCTACTAAGATCAATTGAAAAATTATTTTCCTTAACAGGCTTTTAGTATATTAATAAGTCATGATCCATTATAAGTGCAATCCATATTCATTGGAATATATTAATATCTTTCTATATTAATATATATATTTTAGACTCTAGTGATCAGTATATATCTCACACTTATCACCTTAGAGATAATGTCACATGATTTTAAATGCAACGATCAAATCTTGAAACTCAAAATCACAGGGGGGGGGGACAGTTTTTCTCATAAATTCTCAATTTACAGGAGATAGAGGATTTCACTGAATTATTTTTCATCAACTCACAACCTAATAATTTTTTCAAAGAATCATTTTACGCCACCAATAGTTCATTACTATTAAATATTGTGAGTACTGGCATAATGATAAGCCTTTTTTCAGATTCATAAAGTTTTCATCACATTCTTGATTCCAAAAAAAAATCTCAACTGAAACCATGTTAGCTTGGTTATCAGGTTTGAAGATCTTGATATGTTGATCGCAAATCATCAGTAATACCCATCTTGACAATGGAAACTATGTGTATCCATATCAGATGTTTTTCTAGGCGACTCTTTGATTACATTTGTCTTGGATGGGTCTAAAGATATCACTTTGCTGGTGATAATATTCAACAAGAATTATACTTCTTCCATCCATAATTCATAATTACTTTAATTTTCATATTTTTTCATCCTTCAAAATGTCTTCAAAAAAGTATTCAAATGATTCTCATGTTCCTCCTTTCTCTTGGAGTATATCAGAATATCATCGATAAAGACTACCAAAAAAATTACAAGTTAATCTATAATGAATCTATTCAATAAATCCATGATTTTTATTGAAGAATTAGTGTGTCTAAAGGGAATCCTTATGAACTCAGAGTTTCCATATTGATTTTTTATGGTAGTATTGGGAATATCTTCCCTTTCCATTTTTAATTTGCGATATCATGACCGAAGGGCCACCTTATAGTATTAATTGATCCCACATAGATAATCAAAAAAGTCATCTATTAGAGTTAGAGGATAGTAGTTCTTTATCATGATTTTATTGAGGTCATGATAATCAATACAGAGGTGCATTGATCCATCCATCTTCTTAACAAATAGGACTGGTTCACACCATGGTGAAGCACTCAAGCATATAAAACCTTTTCATTGATTCTCCTATAATAGCTTATTCGTCTCTTCCAGCTCAATAGTGGACATTATATATTGTGTATTTGATATAAGAAGAGATCCAAGGATATGAACAATTGAGAAACAAACATCTCAGTCATGAGGAAGACTATGAAACTCTTTGGGGAATACATTAGTGTAATCCTTTATGATGGGAATATCTTATAGCTGGATTCTATTATTTTTCTCAATAATTTGAGTGTGATATGATTACTCATAAGGAAGTAATATACACACATGAGAAGATGTTTCATAAGTATATTAATGTTATTATTCACACTTGTAATGATTTAAAATATGCTCCAAGATGTGAAGAGTGGTCTCCCATTCCTGATATTAAATCCATTCCCAATATAGAAACATACTCCCCCAACAGGAGTGTGACAAGATTCACTTCTTGGTTCAGTCCAAAATCATTAAACAAGGATGAGTTATATACTTTGGAAGAAATAATTTCCCCCATTGACATTATCACATAAAACTCAGATTAAAAATTCTGAGGTGGTGATTGAATATTTCTATTAAACTTAAAAGATATGAAAGAATGTGGAGAAAAAAAATAAAATAGTACATTCTCTATTATTGAATGAATAACCTGTGTAGTTATCAATAAATAATTTTCCAACTCCACCTCCTTAGTGTTGATATAATATTCCCTTATTTTTTGATATAAAGTTTGTGGTTTATTGCATCTGACAAACATTATATTAGGGAATTTATTTTCAAAAATCCCATGTTCCTTAAATTTGAAACACTACAATTTGGGGTGAGTATTTATTTGAACCTTCTTTTAATCTTCCTCATTAGTGGAATTATTCATTTCACTTTAGTAGTTCTTATCTAGATTCCAAATTCTTCAATATTTGAAGTATTTCCATATTCCCTTCATAAAGTAATTAGGATGCATCATCCCACAATTTTTTCACATGGGATATTCAGGAATTATTATATCATGGGATTTTTAGTAAATCCTCCAATATTAGTCTCCATTTTCATCTTTTTGTCACTAGGCCCATGAGACCACTAATATTCCTTAATTTAAATTTTAAATTTAAGGGAACAATTAAAAATAGCTTCATAACTCTCAAATACTTGAATCACAAATTATTTTCAAAGACATAAGTATAGTAATCAAAATAAGTGATCCACCTTGATTTTAGTGTTCATGACCAATATGGAGGTGTAACTTTCAATATATTTAATGTTTTCTTCGTATTCCCCTATATAATAATCTTCTTTCTTATTAAGTCCAAGTAACTCTCCTTTTATTTTGAGATGGAGGGTTCAGGGAAAATATTTATTGGAATTTTTTTAATTCCTCCCAATCCATAAAATCAATTTCCTCCTTGTACTTAATATTTAATTATCAGTTTCCACCACTGATCAAATTCCCCATCAAAACGATAGACAACCGGCATAACTTTCTCTTCATTTGAGATCTGAAAGAAAAATAACATCTTTTCAATATAGTTGATCTATTTTCCATGTGGAGGGGATATGAAGATCGAATAAATATGGGAGGACTTTTCTACATGATGGATTCATCAACAAATTTCTCTTTCCTTAGAGAAGGAGGGAATTACACATGATTCATGTTATTATTCAAAATTTTATCTAGTTGACCGAGTACTGTCATAAATTATGATCACCCATTCCTATCATAATTGGACTTCAATTAGTGAAATCATCACATTCCATGTAACATTTATTTTGGAAGTTGTTCTTCCATTTCCAACTATTATATAAGAAAAAGAAATTGAAATTAGTGGAATTCAATTATAACCATAATACAAGGAATCTATTGAACATAAAGAAATAAAATTGTAAACAAAAAGTATTTCCTAACTTATGATTAACTAGATTTAAATCAAGGATATCAATGATTTGTTTCCTAATATATATTATTATTGGAATTTTTTATTCCCTTAATAATAAATTATTATGAGATTATGAATTTATCAAATCATATCCCCAAAACATATCAAACTAGGTGCATAGTAAGTCCTGTTGTCATGTACCAGAATACCTCATGTTAGGCCAGAAACACATTGTCAGAGTTTTTAATCCTAGTTATATCAGGGTCCGAACTACATCCACTTGTAGTATCCAGAGAGGTATGTATTTTCTTGATAAAACAAAATTCTATAAACTTTCTATAATTTAGTGATGTTTTGTCACACATAGTCTTATTCCTAGGGTTCTTACTATCTTCCCTATGTCTAGTCTTAAAAAATAACTAAAAATTTCATCTGATACCAAATATAGAGACCCTAGCTGGCATATACTTTTATACATATCATTAAATTATTTTAAGAATAAATAATTGTCAAATTAAAAGACAATGATTGTAAAGTCCAATGTCATATAAGACTTGGTACGTAAAACTGAAAACATTGGACTAAATATAAATTTTATTATTTAAAATACATTTTGAGCTCAAAACATCATTTTAGCCCTTAAATATTAATAGGATACCGTGGGGATTACATGAACAACAAAATGATCTAAAAATTATAGTAATGGAATAAACATTAATATAATGCTTAGAGTATGGGTTAAAAGGCATAACATAATGATATAAAAAGGAATGTAACATGATTAAACAAAATGAATCATAACATGGTTTAAAATAATAATGGATTCATAGTAAATTGGTATCTATATAAAATATTAATTTATCATGAGTTGAGGATTGTTCAACATAGAGGAGCACTAGTGACAACTCATTGCACATAGAGGAGCAAGAGTCAAGGCTACCACCATGATCATTGCACATAATTTCTCATGTGACTAAAAATTACCCAATAAATTAGAGCACTATCTATGCATAAACCTCATAAAATATTCAATAATATTCTTGCCACATATTGAATCATACATAAGAAATCAAATATAAACATAAGAGTTACCCATGGAATGAATTTGGTATCATAATCATTTCAAAAGAATAATAAATATGTGTATAATAAAAGTTACCCTGAATTAGAGGAATTAAATTATACATGGAAATTAATAAATTAATATAGTCTTATATCATAGTAATTGATTTCAAAATAAATTGAATTGTGTGTTAAACATTTGAGATAAAACATTTTTTGTACAGTTTTCCGAAAAACATCCAAGATTCATTAAAATGGAATAAGATTAATTGTTTTTATAGACCCAAAATTGAACCAAGAATGTTTTTCATGATATAATGAGTGATTATAGGAAAATAATTGTTGATTAAAACATATTATATAGTACACTTTAAAATTGTTAAGAATTCTACAAGTTCCCCTAAGTTGGTTTTTCTTAACGGGGTGAATTGAGTATGAAACCTTTAAAAAACATGCATATAAACAAAAAAGGTTTAGTGGATCCCGATACATGATTTTGGAACAAATAAAAATTATTTATAATATTTTAATAAAAAAAAGATAAATTCATTTGGGTAAAAAGAGAGGAAGAGTAACCCGAATGAATAATAGTGGTTTGGGTAGAATCCATTACCTTATGTCTAAAACGATTCTGCACATGATCTTAATGTTTTGAATAAAATATTTTTATTGATAACTAATATTTATATAACTATTTAGAAATTTATTTAATTTGGTAAAATTTTATTATGATCGTGTATGTCCCTTTTAGTGGGTTATGAAATTCAATTTCATCGTTTCAGAGGGATTATTTCCTTGGTTTTCATTGACGACATACTATTATATATGTATGGAAAATTATGTAGAATGAGGATAGTTGTCTAGAACAAAAATTATATGTTATTAATGGAAATATATAATATGAAAATACTATTTTATTTCTATAAGTGAGGTTTATTCATTAAATTAATCATTAATGATAAATGCTTGGATTATTTTTAGTGGTTTTTCTCATAATAAACATGTTTTGTGTTATTATTTTAAATCATGTGTGTATAATTATTATATAATATTAAATAATATATATTATAAATATTATGATTTTTTATGATATTTTTTTTCAAGACCATCCTTGAATATGGTAATTGAAAACCTGTTGTTCTTAAAGCTGATAAATTAACACATCTATGATGGTGATTCATTTTTAGTATAAAAGGAGGTGGAAAAGAGAGATTGTAACACCCCAAGATGATAAAAGGGTTAAATTACTAAATGATATGACTCGTGTCAACAAGGTTCACCTTCCTTTTTGGGATCCTACATGATTAGAACTCCACAGTTAAGCGTACTTTGCCTAGAGTAGTGATCAGGATGGGTGGCCTTCTAGGAAGATTCCCAGGGAGTATTTGAGTGAGTACAAAACACACTAGAAATGACATGTGTTGGACTGTGGGTCCCATCATTAGTATGATGACCTGTTTGGGCATTTGGGTGGGCTCAAGGGTGGTGACCATGTGTCTGCGGGGCAACTGGTGGTACCTGGCGGGCCAGGACCCGACAACCATATCAATGCGGGGTGTCTGTGCAGCCACCAGGACCCAATTGTTAGAATTGGTATTAGAGGAATTAGTTTCTACCAAAGAACTATGACTCTTATATTTTTTGTGAAGAAATAGTGTTAAGTGTTAGGAGTTTTATTTTCAGTTCGGGGAGTCTAGTGTTGGTGCAGCGGCCGACGTATCCATACACCGAGACCCCGAATTATGACTTCCATCTCAGCGCACGAAAAAACAGATTGCATGTGTTTTTTGAAAAGTATTTGTTTTGATTTCTTTAGTGTCATATCACCAGGTATAACTTAATGACCATGGTGCACCTGTTCCTTATCAAGATGCCTCCGCGTAGACAGCCAGCTAGGATTCCCAAGAGTGTACATGATGACGGCCCACCGAGTGATGATGTCTTAGTGTAGGGCCCTCTTACGGCATTAGAACCTTTGGGTGGTGTACCAATAGCACTACTACCCATTGGACAAGCATTGCCACTAACCCCACTAGTAGAGGATGCACGCTGACTGAGTACATTGCATGATTTCCTACAGCAGAGGACTCTAAGGTTTTGAGGTAAGTTAGGTTCCCAGGGAGTTGAGGACTGAATGGAGGCTATGCATAGAGTTTTTCACCATGTTAAGACACCCATAGAGAATATGGTGATCTTAGCTTCTAGTTATTTTAGTGAGTGACCATGTATATTGTTCACATAGTGATGAGGCTTAGGTTTGTTGACCATTTCTTGAGATAGTACCATTTGGTAGTGTGTTAGCTATATCACTACCCACTAGGAAGTAGATACAACTAGCGGTACTGGTATAGGACACATTTAGGATTTGTGCCTTACACGAGTTTCAACATCGGATATCCCTCAGGTTTCGAGGCATATCTGACTCACACGCAGCTGATGACTGGCTTGAGGAGGTTCATGAGAGTTCTCTAGAGCTTCTACAGCTTTGGCAGGACGTCATGTCAGTAGCTGAGTATTCATCAAGGTGTACCGACTATTCCTGGTACACGATGAATGTGATATGATCAGTACTTTAGGGCTTAGACTTCCGAGAATGTTGTGTTTAAGAATGTTCGAGACCGCACTATTCCTCTAGGAATTCCTACCAATGTTAGGGTGCTTGAGAGAACCTTTTTTGGATGAATGTTCTTGGCTAAGTAGATATAACCAATGAATGTTAGTAGTGGGAAAGCAAGAAACTATTGCTAGTTTCAGAGACTTGGGCGTTTAAAATGTTTCAGGAAGATGATGTGATAGGGATAGAAAAATCTGCAGGGCTGCAGATGTGGAACTGGAGCTTGGAGAGTAGTATGAGGTGGTGTACGTTTCGACATGTTACAACCACTACACCAATGTGGTCCCCACTAGGCTCAAGGAGCCAATGGACAAGACATTGGAGTACCTACACGTGGTCATGGAGTGTGACCCAAGGTCTATAGGAATGATTGGAGGTACGATATGTGTTTACTACTTGCTGCCATATTAATAGATATAGGTACCAATCATTCCTTCATTCCACAAATCTTGTTCAAGTCCTATATATTCCGATTAAGCCATTGACTTCACCCTCACATCTGGAGATACCTTTGGGAAAAGAATCTTTAATCACACTTACACCGACGGTGTGATCTGACCCTTGAGGTAAGAGTTTTGGTTGGTACATCTTGGTGGTAGATTCAAGGCCTTGGGATATTATTTTGGGTATGGAATGGACATCGACAGTTCATACTTAGATTGACATTATTAGGAAAAAGGGTTGTGGCTTACCTATAATGTTGGAATGAGATTTTCATTGGTCAGTGAAAAAGGAAACCCATGCAGCACAAGATAGACTCATGCATAAGAGGGTGCAGCCGATCACTCTTCAGTCGACCATACACACCCTCATTGTAGCAAGAGGATTATGTTTTCAGTTCCAAACAAGAGTGGTAGATCAAAGAGAAATCATTTACAAAGATGTTTCCAGGATTACCTAACCGAAGAGAGAGGCATGTCTACTATTTCTAGGTACTACCAGTGATTTTTACCTGATTCTCTAGGGCAATGACACCCTAGATATCTTTGAAGAAAAAGGGGAATCCTTTCCTATGGAAGGGGAAGTGTCATAAGAGATTTCAGAATTTTAGACAACGACTGACAAGTAGAACTATGCTACCCATGACCTGGAGTCAGCAGTAGTGGTCTTTGCACTAATGATGTGGTGGAACTACTTGATGGTTGAATGTTTTACGGTCTACTCTGACCACAAGAGTCTCAGGAATATATTCTTTCAGAAGGACCTAAACTTGATACAACATTGATGGCTAGAGTTCCTCTAGGACTAGGACTTTAAGAGAGTCTATACACTTTGGAAGGGGAACATTATAGAATATGCACTCAGTAGGAGGTCTAGTATGTAGTTTCTAAGTGAAACGACAAAGAAGATAGCTGTGTTGCAGATATCCTTTGTGGATAGAGATGATTTAGTATACCTTCGGTCAATGAAAGTCACCCCCACCCCTTCAGCGGGTTAGGGAGGTGTAGCTTGGGGACATTGACTACGAAGCTTGACGTGATCAGATATCCTCAGGGTAGGCACCTTGTGAATTTTTTGAATGTGGGGAGCACGTCATCCACTTCATTGGACGTACCATGGTACGAGTAGCACTATAGGAGGAGGTGTTGTGGGAGTTCCTTACTTACCCTCTAGTGGTACATCCTGGAGTGGAGAAAATGTACCAGGACCTCCGACGTCAGTACTAATGGCTCAGGATGAAGGAATTATCAGAATAGTTCGTATCATGATGTCTCACATGTTAGAAGTGAAGAGTACACAAAGTTGTAAGAAGTATTATTCTGAAAGGATTCAAAGTCTCTTGTAGTTCCAGGAGGGGGGCCACGTTTTTTTGCGAGTCTCTCCTCGATGGGGACTACAAAAATTTGGACAAGCTAGAAAGTTATCACTGAGGTTTATCGGGCCATTTCTGATACTTCGGAAGATAGGTGAGGTAACATACCACTTGGATCTTCACACAACAGTTTAAGATGGTTCCATACATCTTCCAGGAATCCCATCTAAGGAGATACTTGCATGACATATCTCACATCATTGACCACGGCGAGCTGGACTTCGAGGATGGGGTGACGTTTACGGAGGTTCTAGTGGATTTTGAGAATCGGTAGGATCAGGTCCTTCGTGGGAGGTCGATAACTCTGGTGCGTGTATGTTGGCAGCACAAGAACCTCCAAGAGAGAAAATGGGAGCAGGAGGCTTAGATCCATGCTAGTACCCCCATTTGTTTACTTAGTCTATGTTGTGGATTTCGGGGATATAAATACCTTAGGTGGGGGGAATTTAATGTCCCATAATTTCATATAATTTTTTTAATTATATGGAATGATTTCGAGACTGAAAAATCTGACCGTGCATGATTTTGAGGCCAGGAGTTCCAGGAATGATCCGTTGATGTTTTGTGATGGTTTAATTAGTGCATGTGAAATGTTTTCCTAAAGAAGTTGAATAAATATTAAATAGTTACTCAGATCCGAAATCTGAGGGAACCATTGCGCTCATGAAGGATGGTTTACCTTAGGCACACCTTCATTTTATTCGGCATAGGCCTCCAGTGAGAAAACCAGAAAATGGCATAACCATAAATAAAATAATTAAATAGAGCTATTTCTTTCAAATGCTTATAACTCAAAAATGGTAACTCAGATTAAAATTCCGAGACCACCTCTGAACTCATGAGGGTATGAATTATTTAGGATGATACTAAAATCGTCCGTCTTGGGAAACCAATGAATGTCCTTTTTTGGCCACAAATAAAATAATTAAGTGAAAATTATTTTATTGTAAAATCCATAATATTTAAATGGAATCTCATATTGGAAATCTGAGATTATTTTTGGGTTCATTGGGGTGTGTTTCACTTAGGAAGATCCTAACCTCGATCGGCACAGGTCAAGGGTGACTGTTAATATTTTTTGAAACTTTTTTGTGGGAACATTCAATTAAAGCGTGAGCGACAATTTGAAACATTTTATTCGGTGATCAGAATTGAAATCTGAGGACTCTGTTGAACTCACAATGCTGATAATCGCTTAAGGAGACATTCACCTCAACCGTAGTAGGTTGAGGGTGAATGTTAGTTTTCATACATTTCGTCGGTGTGTTAAAAGAATAAAAGAATAAAACATTTTTTATTTTATTTTATTCCTGTGAAACCTCCCATTTGATTATGGTGGTGGGGACCACCCTATAATGAAACCTCCCATTATTAAATTAATGGTGGGTTCCACCCAACACTTCAACTCCCTCTTTAATGTGGGAGGTGACTCTTTGTTTTTCCCCTGAATTAATTGTGCCAACTTAAACATAATTATTGTGCCAACTCAATTAGTTTAATTTATATATTGGCTCCTCAAGTTTCTCTAGGTTAGGGGAATTTTTTGAAACAAGAGCACATAGAGGGGGATCTTTGGTGAACTCATTCTCCAACCAAAGAGATTCTCCAATGAAGAACAAGGATGACGCTTTAGCCCAGATCGGAAGCGTCTAACAGAAGTGATGAACACCAACGTCCCCTCCAACGATTTCGCCTCCTTACTCACATTGTCTACCAGAAAAAATGTTAGGGGTGTAAATCTTTGTTATTATTGTTTCCCATGATACTCTATTCTATGAAAATAACGTGTATCTACTCACTAAATAGTTGATCTGTGGATGTTTTCTTCTTGCTAGGTTAGGAATAATTATTGCAGGTTTATGTAGTGGATTTTTTATGTATGAATTTACTTTATTAAATATTCATATCCTATATTCATGATGAAGATGGTCAAACAAATAAGTCCATAATTCCTCACATAAACCTTTCCCCTCTTTCTTTTTATTCTTCACGCGTTCTTAATGTGTTCTTAAATGCATAATATTTGTTGATGCTGGAAACACTGTGTTTTGTGGAGAGCGATATATGGACATAGAGCACTTGACATAAGGATCAGGAGTATGAAATCATTAAATTTTTTGGGCTTAGAATGAAGCTGCAGTGGCTCGTAGAAGAAGGCAGTGGCCGACACCCGGCTAGACGCATGACAGAAGGACGGCGCGCATCTGCTCTACCAGATGAGCAGAAGGCCACAACCTGTCGGTCGCGGCAAAGCAAGAGGGTGTGGCTGGAATGCCAGCCAGCCACATGGCAGAGCAGTGGCACTTTTCCATGTCGCCAGTTGTTCATGAGGCCACGACATCTTGGCCACGGCGGAGTCCAGAGGGTGGCCGACACCCGGCCGACTGAAGGATAACAGCAGTGCCATCCCTCCACGAGAAGGAGAATGGACCGGCCATTCCGGCCACTCGAGGCACACCGTGCGGAATCGCCAACATCTCGTGAATTCCAGCAGGGAGACCGAATGTCCATCGGGCTCTTCGGATTACTGGCAAGGTTCCTCCCCTTGGGTCATGGCTAGGATAGACCACCTAACCACCATGGGAGAATCGTGGGCCGACCAACAGTCCACATTGCAAGCCCACCCAGTGGGCGGCGCCAACGGGTCGCACCCTTCGCGGGCTGAGTCATACCATGGCACAACGGGCCAGGGCAACCGAGGCCCATGCCATTCGAGCCAGATCCAAACTGGGTCTGGTCAACCTGAACCTGGTCAGGTCTGTCCAGGTCGGGTTATGCCGGGTCGGTCTGACTAGGGTCAGACTGGACCCAGGCCCATCTGAACCATGTTTCACCTTTTGGCCATAACTTGTGATACAAGAATCTGTTTGATGAACCATAATCAGTGCTGGAATCCATATATCAAGATGGTACTTTTCGTATACTCCACTTGTGTTCTAGATAAGGTTGGACTACTGTCGGGTTGGATCTGACTTCGAATCCAACTGGGCCCATCGGAGCGATAACGCTAACAATTTACATATCGAGCATCATATTGATGATAATTCTATTGCGTTGGGGCCCTTTTGATGTGAGGGACCTTTGGGTTAAATTTTCGTGGACCTTTGGGGAAATTGAGTTAAGACCAATCCCTTGGGGAGAAGTTCTCTATTTTGCGATATGTATGGAACCATGCGACTGGATGGGACCTGACGACTGCTGACCATTTCGATTCAAAGTGACTTGACCAGTCTAGTGGGGAGCACCTCTGTGTGACACAGTAGACCCATGGTGGGGAGTTCCTCTGTGTGATGCGAGAGACCCACAATACTCGACAGGAGGAGTTCCTCCATAGGCCACGAGTGGGATTGCCTCTGTGTGAAGCGGCAGACCCATGATGATCGAGAGGAGGAGTACCGTAGCAGCCCATGTTTTTTAGAAAGAACCACTTTGTGATGCAGCATGCCTACAATACTCGATAGATGAGGTGTTCTCCAGCAGATGAGGTGTTCGACATTATAACTGAGAATGTTACTTATTACAATCCCTAGAGAATCTTATGGCTAGCTATCAGTTTCCATTATGATCCTGTGTAGGCCAGATTCATAATTCTATTTCTGAGAGTTATATAATTGGAGTGAGCTGATCCCTTAACTTTGGGGTATTATTTCTTTCATGGAATAATCGAGATTTGGTCTTTTGGGGTGGGCCTTGTTTGTCCTCAATATTGAGATGGGTATACTCAACAACATAGGTATATGTATGGGCGTATACCTAAGTAGGGTTGAAAATCGATTTCATGATTTTTAGTTTATAATTTGTGGATTTTGTGAGACCTTCGAGGGTCACGTGATCCCTACTGAGTGTCGGTATACTCACCCCTACATGGGCTATGTCTGCACCTTGTTGTGTTTAGTGCATATGAAGGACAACGATGACTGAGGATGAGCGTACCGAGACTAGAGGTAACTCAGAGGTGGACATTATATGTGGCATACCATGGAGATGACCATTTGAGATTTGTAGCTACCATTCAGGTAGGATCCTTAGAGGGTTTAACAAAGAGTTTTTTTCATTTGTACTTTTACTTTTCAATTTTACTTTAACATTTCAGTTCATCTTGTATTCTGGACACTTTACTTTATGTGCACACCCTGTTTATGTTATAGTTTAATTTTTGTTTATTTGTGTGAGTTTTCTGGTTAAACAGACAATTCCATCCTGGTTTTAGGGAATATGCTTTTTTGATGCTTGTCTCTAGCCCCTGGCCTATATAAGGCAGTTTTGGTGTAGTCATAGCACATGCCTCAGGAGACGGGTCATGACAAATTGGTATATGAGGTGGAACCCATCATTAAGTGCGGTGCACTACCTAGGTTGAGATGTAGGTCCCACAACGAGGATGTTGTGCGCTAAAGGGGGTAATTGTGACACCCCCAAATTATAAGGGGTTAAATGACTAAATGATATGACTCATGTAAAAAAGGTGCACCTTCAATTTCGGGATCCTACCTGATTAGATCTCCACAGTTAAGAGTGCTTTTCCTGGAGTAGTGATATCGATGGGTGACCTTCTAGGAAGTTTCTCAGGGTGTGTGTGACTGAGGATGAAACACATAAAAATGGACATCTATTGGGGAGTGGGGATATTCATTATTTAGATGACCCGTTCGGGCATGTGGGCAGGCCCCAAGGTGGGAACCATGTGTCTGTGGGGCAACAAGTGGTATCTGGCGGGCCAGGGTCCAACAGTCATGTTAAGGTGGGGTGTCTATGCTTCCACTAGGACACAGTTGTTACATACATGATGTTGAATAATTACATTATAATTAAAAAATTTTAGAATTTTCATGGTATTGTGTTTATAAAAGCATTTATAATAGGGGCGGTATGGAGGAAAAATCAAAGAAAGGAACTTGTCAAGAAATTGAAAGAAAACAAAAAATGGTTTAAGCTCTTGATTCCTTCTTCTTGGGAGCCTTCTTAGGGGAATGTTTTTGGTATTTTGTTATGAAAAAAAATCAATTAGAATGGGGTATGGGTTTGGGAGTTGATTTGAGTAGAATATAGTAAAGGATAAAGGCTTGAGAGGTGTAAGGAGAAAAGGGGCGAGTGGTGGTATTTATAGTGGAGGAGGGGGAGTTTTCTCATTAATTGGATCAATATATTATTATATTTCCAAAGATAAGAAACAGAGTAGATTTTTTAGACTAAATAAAGAAAATTGTTCCTTTTAATTCTTAAAAATGGTCACATATGTTATCCATGACTCAATAATGAATCATAATTTCATTTATTTACTTATATTATAAATTTCCATATTTTTCTATTCAAAGAAATAATATATTTTATAAAATTAACAGAAAATCACCTTAAAATGTTTTCAAATTGTAAAATTCAAAAATGAACTCATTTTTAAAAAAAAATTCTAGATATTATAAATTTTTATTTTTAATTAAAATCATTATTATGTTGTAAAATAAAAAATTTAAAATTAAAACTACTTTTCCAACACTTTGAAATAATTATAAGGGTCTCATAAAATAATTATATAATCTGAAGACATCAAAACAATAATTTATGAATAATAATTATAAAAATAAATTATTTTTAAACTTATTATACTATTTATGAAATTTTAATTTATTATTAATGTCATATAAAAATACCAACATATAATTAATAATTTTTAAAATAATTACTTACTAATACAACGATTTAATTATATGATGTTTTCACTTATAAGATGTATAAATTTTATTTATAATTTTATTGGTGGGGTTGTTATTACATGGGATGGTTTACTATTCATAAGGGTCACATTACGATTCCAAATTTCAAGTTACTATTTCATTGGTATATGTTTCTTAACTTATATAAATAACTTTTATTTTATGCATTCATCATTTATAATGTTTTTACTATGTTCATAATAAGAATTTTTTTGATTACACTAGACGGAGTAACTATGTGAACAGAATTCCATTATAAAAATTAGGTTATTACAATCCTCCCCCCTATGAAATCTCTCCCTCAAAATTCCATTTTACATTCTAAGTTGAAAATAAGTGTGTGTATTTCTACTTCGTTGCTTCCAACATTTCCCATGTTTCCTCTTCATACTAATGGTTCATCCATAGTACATTGACCAGGTGAGTAGTCTTTTAGAGTAAACCAATATCTATAAGTTCCAAGATATTCACTAACTACTAATTGAGGGAGAGATCATTCTCCAAATTCACCTCCTCTGAAGTTAATACATGTGAATGATCTAGTATATACTTCTTTAAGAGAGATACATAGAATACATCATAGACTTTGGACATGATAGATGGAAGTGCTAGTTGATAGGCCATATCTCACACATTATCATTAATATCAATGTGGAAAATGCACCTGGGACATAGATTTCCTTTCTTCCTAAATCTTACGACCTTCTTCCATAGAAATATGATGATGAATACCATGTCTCCAACTTTGAAATCAAGGTTTTGTCGAGGATTGTATAAATAAATCTTCGGTTGAATTTGGGCAATCTTGTTGGGATGCTTAATGGGTTCTACCATCTCCACCATTTCATCGACCAGTTCAGGTTCTAGAAACTTGTGCTCACAAACATTATCAAGCATGCTAGTGTTCGACACAATTTCCCATAAAGGGCTTCATATAGATCAATTTGGATGATAGAGTGGAAACTGTTGTTGTAAGATAACTCGACTAGAAAAATATGTTTTCCACATCTTCATTGTAAGTCCATATAATATTATCTCAACACATCTTCCAATGTCAAAATAGTTTGATCATATTGGAAATTTATTTGAGGATGGTAGTTATAACATGTTGGAGACTTTTCCAAAACATTAAGGTGAATCTCGTATCTCGATCAAATAAAATTGATAGTGGTACTTCATGTTGTCTTACCACTTCAATGATGTATATGAATGAATTTTTATCCAAATACCAGTTATATATAATTGTTATAAGGTGAGTTAATTTTGTAAGATGGTCCCCAATAACCCATATAACATTAATTCCTACAGATACCTTTATAAGTCCAATGAAAAATTCCAGGCATATATTTTACCATTTCTATGTTGGTAGGGGTAATGGTTGAATCATCCCCTTTTACTTTTTCCTTTCATCCATCACTTGTGACATACCATGAACTCTGATGTATATTCAACAATGTCTTTTTTCATATTGTACCATCAAAATATCTTTCGAATAACTCAATATATATTTGTTCTCCCTGGGTTAATAGAGAAGTTTGAGCCATGTGAATCATTCATAAGATCTTTATTTATCTATATATTGGATATTACACATAGTCGTGACCCATATGTTATAACATAATCCCCATCAATCATGAACTCAGATGATTCCCCACTCTTGATAGCTTCCACTTTTTTTTGAATTACCACACCATTTCATTGGGCATTCTTTATTTTCTCCACAAGGGAGGGTTGAGAAATAATTTGATAAAGGATTGATGATTTTACTTACATAATGATTTCCATGTCCATCATTTGATGGTCCAAGAATATTGGATCATTTTAAATTCTCTTCATTGATAGAGATGCTAGATCCTTTCTACTAAGATCATCTACCACTTTATTTTCCTTGCTCAGATGGTAGTGGATTGAGAAGTTATAATCCCTGAAAAGATCCAACCATCTTCACTGGAAACTATTAATCTCCTTGTATGTGAACATATATTTGATACTCTGTTGATAATTATATATCTCACACTTCTACCATAGAGATATTCCTGCAAGATTTCCAACTCAAGATCATGTGTGGGATACTTGTGCTCTTGAATTATCAACTACCATGTGTTATAGGCTATCACATTTTCATTTATCCTTAATATGTAGCCTAATTATTTCTTTGAATATCATTGTAAACACAAAAGAGTTATCCACTTTTCGAGAGTGTGAGTACTCATGTAGTGATAGTCCACTTTTTGAGCTCTTTAAATCTTTCCTCACATTCTTAGGTCCATAAAAACATCACTCCCTTCCATGATAGCATTGTTATTGAGTTTTAAAATCATGATAATTTCCTAAAAAATATTTGGTAATACCCATCTAGATCCAAGAATCTATTGATCTCCAATACAGATGTTGGTATGGGAAACTATTCGATTTAATTTGTCATAGAATGGTCCATAGATATCCCTTTATTGGTGAAAACATTTCCAATGAATGATAGTACCTCAATATAGATCTCACATACACTATACATTCCATAATTTTTCTCCCTTTGTGAATTCTTTAATTTAGTATTCAAATGATCCTGATGATTCTTATTTCTCTAGGTGTATATCAGAATATCATCGATAAACATAACCAAAAATTTGTCGAGGTAATATTTAAAAAATATATTCATTAAATCCAAGAAAACTTCTAGACAATTAGTGAGTACAAAGGGATTCAATATGAACTCAGAGTTTCCAGACTTCATTTGAAAGTAATTCTATGAAAATTCGTCCTTCATCGCCTTTAATTAGTGATACCCTGAACGAAGGTCCACCTTATAGAAATAACATGACCTACATAGCAGATTAAATAATTCATCTATCTATGGTAGGGGATAATTTATGTTTATCATGATTTTATTGATATTACAATAATCAATTTATTGGTTCATTCATCCATACTTGTTATTAACAATGAGGATTGGTGCACCCTATGGTGAAACACTCTGGTGTATAAAACCATTTGCCAAATTCTCTTGTAAATGCTTCTTTATCTCATCTAGATCAATGGTGTTTATTCTATAAGGTGTATTTGATATAGGTAGAGATATAGGAATAATTTAAATTTAGAAATCAAGATCTTAGTTAGGAGGAAGGAATGTAAGATCTTTGAGGAATACATTAGTGTAATTCCTCACGATAGGCATATCATTAAGAATGAATCTCTCCTCTATCTCAATAATTTTAGTGAGATACGATTGATCATAAGGTAGAAATATCCACATATGTGATGATTATTCAAAAGGAGACTCATCTTCCTCATTACAATTGTAAATAATTAGAGGAAGCTTTGGGATGCGAAGAGTGATCTCCCTTTCCGGATAGTCGGTGTTGTCTTTTTATAATGATAGCCTAATAATGACCAATATAACATCCAAATCCATCTAAGGGAGTATGAAATGAGTCTTTGGGAGGTTTATTCCACAATCTTTAACCTATTAGGAGTTATCTAATTTAGAAGAAATAATTTCCCCATTTTTATTATCATAGATAACTGAACATCTAATTTCTAGATGGTGATTGAATAGTTCTACTAAACATGAAATATATGAAATAATTAATAGAACAATAATCAAATAGTATGTTTTCTATTCTTCATTGAATTACCAGTGTACATATCACCACATCATTGTCCGAATCCACCTTAGTAGTACTAATAACATATTCCCTTCCTTGTTGCCTTGGAGGTTGTGGTCGATTACCTCAAACTACCCTGGTCATGGATAATTGGTATAAAAAATTCCCATGTTGGTTTTATTTTAAACAATTCACTATAGAATGAGTGTTGAACTAGACCTAACTTTATTCTTCCACATTAGTGGAATTATTCATATCTCTTTGGAAGTTCTTAGCCAGAATCCCCACTTTTATACAATTGTAGAATTTCCAAGTTCCCATTAGATAGTTACATGTATGGTTCTTCCAAAAAGAATTTACATGTGTGTTATTCAGGATTATTTCCATCATGGTATTTATTTTCTAATCCACCCATATTAGTCTCCATTTTACTGTTTTTTTCACTGGTCCTAAGATACCACTGAGAGTATCCCATTTTCATTTCAACCATGAGTGAAAAAACGAACAATATCTTCAAAAAATTCAAAGGCTCAAATATCTAATTCTTTTAGTAGACTCAGCTTTAGTCAGATAAAAAATTTATCTACCCTTCTATCAGTGCTCATGAAAATTTCCGAGGCATATCATGAAATCCTTATATAGTTATCTTTATATTCCCCTATAGACTCATATTTATTCTACTTAAGTCTGAGGATCTCTCTTACCATTTTCAGATGGACGTATTTGGGAAAATATTTAATGATTTTTTTTTCATGAATTCCCCCCATCCCATGGAATCATTTACCCCATTGGACTTCATATTTTTTATTATTTTCCACCATTTTCAACATCCCCATCAAAAAAATAGACCATCTTCACATATTTCTCTTCTTATAAGCACAAGAGGATAGAGAATAAATTTTCAATAGAGTCAATCCGTTGTTCCATGTGGATGGGATCCAAAGATCCAATAAACATGGGAAACTTTTTAACAAGAAGGATTCAATAAAAAATTTGTCTTTCTTTGGAGAAGGTGGGAGTTCCTTATGATTCATGTTATTATTCATAACATGAGCTATTTTTGAGAGGAATATCATAATTGTTTGGTCACTTATTCCAATCATATTTGGAATTTCATTTGGGAAATCATTACATTCCATATCAAATTTATTGTTGGTATGTGTTTATATATTTGCCTACATTATCTAAGAAATAAAAATTGAAGTTAGGAGGATTCAATTATAACATAATAAAAAATAACATTTGAACATAAATGGATAAAATTTTAATGGAAAATTATTTCCTAACTATTGATTCCCTAGGTTTCAATCTAGGTTATCAATGATTTTTTTAATGTATATTCTTATGTGAATTTTAAATATTCCCTTAATAATGGTCTATAATGGGATTATGAATTTACTAAATCATATCCACAAGGAGTTTCCCACTAGGTGCTTAATAAGTTATGTTGTCATGTAACAGGTTTCACCATGTCAAGATTAGAACTCCTTTTAAATCATTCAAAAAATAGGAAAATTTGTTCTAGAACCACATCCAATTGTAGTATGGAGACAGGGACGAATTTTTTTGATAAAACACCTAATCTATACTTACAAAAATTTGGTATGTTTACTCATACTTTATCTTATCTGTAGGGTTATTACTAAAGTGATCTATTCCTAGTCCCCAAAAATAACTATTTTTGTTATAATACTAACTGAAGAGACCATATATAACGTATCCTTTTACATGTATCATTACATGATTTAATGAGAAAAAAACATAAAATTACAATAAAGGACGTAAATTATAGCATCTTGTAAGGATAGGTACAAAAAACTAAAAAAATGGGACTTAATAAAGAATTTCATTTTTTATAAATCATTACAAGATCCAAACTTCCACTGAACCCTTACATTTGAATATGATACCTTGGGGAAAACATGAACAGTGGGATGAGCTAAAAATCCTATTAAAACAATAAACATTAAAATAAATCATTTCTCATGTGTTAAAAGGCATAAGATAACAATATAAAAAGGCATAGAACCTGATTAAACATAAGGGATGGTTACATGGGATCAGATTATCATGGATTCATTGAAATTTATCCACAATATAAAACATGACTTCAGTAAGAGTTTAGGATATTTTCACCTAGAGGAGCACGAATCACATCTCTTTTCACCTAGAGGAGAATGAGCCAAGGCTTCCACCATGACCGTTTCACATAACATCTCATGAAACTAAAATTTAACCAATTAATTGGATATCTATATAGGTTTACCCATAATAAAATGTTCATTAATAGTCTTACCACATAAATAATCATACATAATCAATAAAAAAAGAGCATAAGGGTTACACATAGAATGAATTGGGTATCATAATCAAGTCAAAAGCATAATAAATTGGTGTATCATAAAATTGTCCATGAAAAAAAGAATTATATCATACATAGAAATTCAACAGGTAATATAGAAATATTTTATGATAATTTATGTCAAACTAAATTGAAAAGAGTGTTTATGAAACATTTGAGGTAAAATATTTTAATATGGTTTAATGTAAAACCTTCTAGACTATTTAAAATAGAAAAGACACAATTGTTTCTATAAAAATAGAATTCAATAAAGATAAATCTTCCAAAAAAATGAGTTATTTTAGGAAATTATAGGTTTCTTAAAATATATTATGGAGCACACTTGAATATTTGAAATAAATTTTGAAGTTACCATGAATTAGGCTTTCTTATCAGGAAGAATTGACTGGGGAACCCTTTAAAAAAATTTATATACCTCATAAATATGTTTGGATGGATCTTGATACATGAGTTTTTAAAATATAAATATAATTTATAATATTTAAATAAAGTAAAAATATAATTCAATTTGGGTATAATGAGAGAAAGAGTAACACAAATAAATAATGGAAGATTAGGTAGAATCCCTTATCTTATGCACGAAAAGTTTATTCACTCAATATTAATTTATTGAATAATAAAATTAGATTAATTTTTCCATAATTTCATGACCATTTAAAAATTAATTTTTTTTACAATTGTTTGTAGTCCCATTATGACTCTTTTTGTGGGTTGTGAAATTCAATTTCATCATTTGGGTGAGTTGATTCCCTTGGTTTTCATTATCTCTTTACATGTATATGAGTATGGAAAATTATGTAGAATGAGGTTAGTTGTACAGAACCAAACATATATTTTATTAAAGAATATATATAATATTAAAATACTATTTTCTAAAAAGTGATGATGATTCATTAAATAAATCATTAATGATAAATTCTTGGATTATTTTAACTAGTTTTTCTCAAAATGAACTAGTTTTGTTTTATTATCTAACATCTTGTGCGTATAATGATTATTAGATATTAATAAGATACAATACATATATTATGATCTAGTTCAACCATAAAATTGGTTTCATGAACATCATTTAAAATGGTAATTGAAAAATTTTCATCCTTTAATTCTATAAATCAACACATCTCACACGGTGGATCATTTTAAGACTAAAAGGAGGGGAAAAGAGTGATGATGATGGCTTATTACACTAGAATGAAAATATAATATTATATTTAAGGTAATGAATTTATCACCCAATTTGGATGACGATAGTGTAGGAGAGAAAATAAATTAATGGAATGTCAAAATAAATTGAATGAAAATAGAAGAAGATTTTACCTCTTTATTCCTTCTTCTTGAGAGCCTCTATAGGGGAATGGTTTTCAAATTTTGTTAAGGAATAAAATCCATGATGTAGAGGAGGGTATAGGGAGGATATTTGAACATAATATCTATAAGTATCAAGGAAATATAGGAGTTTGAAAGGAGGTGATATGGGGTGGTATTTATATTGGAGGAGGGGATATTTCTCCTTATTTTATTCATTATTTTATTATTTTTTCACAAGAATACCAATAGTGATGATTGTTGAGAATAAATATAGTAAATTGTGAATATGAATTCAAAAAAAAATTCACTCACGTCATCCATGAACCAATCATGACTTAAATATTCATTAATTTATGTATAGTATAAATTACTGTATTTCACTATTCATCAAAAATTCAAATATTTCAAAAAAATCCCCAAAATTAACTCTAAACATTTTAAAACATGTATAATTAAAAAATACAATCTATTTTATGAAAATAATTTTCTAAATATGATAAATATTATTTTTAATTAAAATATATAGTTACATGGAAAATAAAGATTTAAAAATTAAAAATTCTTTTCAAGAACTTCAAAAAAATTATTATGGTCTCATTAAATTATATTCTAAAAATAAGACATTAAAAAAATAATTTATTAAAGTAATTTATTAAAATAATTTATTAAAATAAATTTTCTTTTAAAATTTTAAATAATATTGAAAATTCTAATTAAATATTTATGACTTACAAAAATACCATCACCTAATTAATATTTTTTAAAATATTTACGTACTTATACTATGCTATAATTGTATCATATTGTAACTTATAATATAGATATTTTTTGAAATTTCATCAGATAGGATACAATTAAATTGGCCTATTTACTATTTTTAAGGGTCACATTACTATTTGAAGGACAAGTTACTATTTCATTGGTATATATTCCTCAACTTCTAGAAATACATTTTCATTCATTGATTGATCTATTATAATGTTTTTATTGTGTTAATAAATATATTTTATGTTATTATACTATATGAAATAATTATATGAATGTAATTCCCTTGATAAAACATAGGGTCATTAAAGTACATGCTTAAATTGATAAATATCATACTTTCCCAGGAATAATAGCATCTCCCAGAGTGGCTAGTATATCTACTATATATGTTGTGGAGAATCAAAATAAATAACATTGGAGTCCTTTGGTTGTTATATCGGTCTAACCCCACCTTCTTACTACTCTAACCTACCCTCCACTATATATTCACTTCCCCTCATCATTTCTCTGTTGATGAATTCTACAAATACACCAAAATTCTTGAGTAGGGTGTCACTACAATACATATTACACCGACACCAACGAACCTTGACATCAATGTAAAAAATTCAAGATTTAATTCCATGAACATAAACATGATACATATTTAAAAAATATATATCACACAGGTACCAATTTCAACCCATGTCCTCAAGATCGACTCTACCTTCTTTGGAACCATGTTAGGATAAACCAAACTACTTCAAAATAAATCCAGATAGAACATCAGTAACTAACCAGAAAGAACATCATTTATTGGTAGATCAAGCAAAGTGGCACATTTTACTAGTAGGGATTGCCTATATAAATTTTAGACCTTATCTAGCACATCATTCTAGAGTGGTTATCACAAACATGTGTCAAATATCACAATCCAAGACAAGTCAAGTAGAACACACCTATATGGACATCCTGGTGAATTTAAAAAAACCTATCAACTAGAATAGTATAAGTACATGTTGACCCAAGTTTATCACATCCCACTTGAATGAATTTCAGAATCAAGTGACATATATCACTTGCTGAACAAATAGTTCAAACCTTCATTCTCAACCCCAATAGATAGGAATACCACATATACTATATATATAATGAAAATGGCATATTATAATCATGTAATTTAGTGAAATAACATAATCATAGTCATCACAATCCATATGAAATGAACACAAGAACATGTGATAGACTAAGCACACAACTTGTGTGACCAATAATAAAATTTAGGTCTGACTGTATACCCATGTATGACAAGAAATCATGCCACCAAACAATTATAAAATATCCAATAAAGTCAAGGTCATCTTATAAATATAGTTGCACGTATAAATCATGTAAACATCCATTTTAATACATTCAATAAATTTAAGGACTTACTACCTTATGTGAGTTATCATTCTAATTCCAAGGGTCACTAACCGAGTCTGATTAATCTAGTATGAGATGTTTCTAAGTGAATGATTATTTTATTAAAACTAATAACATCTACGATGATTTCAAAATGATTAAATTAAAGCAAAATAAAATATTATGCTTACATCAAAAATAGGTTTTAGCTTTTACTCAATGAGACGAACCCAATGACACTGATGCCACATCAATGCGGTTAGTATCGGTGATGATATCAAAGAAATAAACTTGGAATAAATTAATAATAATTACATTAATTATAAGAGGTGGGGGTGATTCTCACTATTCATTATGCCCAAATTTTTTCAATTTAAGGTGACTCCTCCCCCTAGTCATTTATTACATTATTATTCTATTTTAATTATTTTTATTATTTAATTAATTTTTTATTTTAATCTTCATTCATTAATTATGCATGGGTGTAAGGCCTAAAATGTAAACGATACATAATTTTGAGTTATGTCAAGAATTCACAATAAGGATCCTTTCACGTTTATGGTTTCAGATAATTATACCATAAAAATTACATAAAAAACAAAAATATTACTATGTAGGCACTTCATCTCACTATACATTTATTCATGAAATAAAACTCTTTAAAACATGATTTCTTTTTTTTAATTATAATAATATTCATAAAATTCATCTTGACTTCTTACACTATTCTACATGTCCTTATACCCTATGTAAAACATTTAAAAAACTTTTCATGAGAAGAAAAAATCTCAGTAATGGATATAAAATAAATAATTAAACTGTTAGTTCATGAATATTTTAAACTCATGAATTTTTTCCCAGAATCTTAATTTTCACCCATAAAACATATGTTCTATAACATACCCCATGAACCATGTAGCACAAAAGCACAGCCAAATCAATACACAGGAACACAATGCAACCCTAAAACACAAAAATTCCAAAAACATACACACTAAAAGACCCTCATGTAATATCCATCTGACCCAGCATCCACCCAAAACCCAAATCTTTGGCCCGAACTATGCCTGCCACACATCCATGCCCAACAGAAAAGGCCAAACCATGATCACGACACTGAAGACAACCCGCCTGATCTTCGTCACCTGGACTCAAGGCATCCTTATACACCACAATGACGATTCCTCATAGTGGCCAATAATTTTCCAACAAAGTCGTTCTATATATTGAGGTCAACTATGGGCCCCGCATCACCTTCTCTATGTGAAATCGCCAACTTGCTCGCTTCCCCTGGTCACCCTGTTACCTGAGGTCATTGTGGAATATATATCATCATTACATTGTATCTTTCAGAGCTACATATGTAGTAACCATCATTATTAAATTTGGAATACCCATCACAGTATATTCTCCTAAATGTCTTAAGGGGATCCAAAACGGTTAACTATATATAATTCCCTATTACATTGTAGATTTATCACATGATTAAACACCCTTGGTTTATCACCCATATACATAAACAATTCCCAATAACCATAATATAATCATATCACATAAAACAAGAATAAAAGAAAAATGGAATTTTCACATAGAAATCCCATTTTATGTTTATAAGCTACACACTCATAAATAAAAACAATTTTTTTTAATATTAAATGGAAAATATTTAATGTAAACCCCAATTAATAATACATAAATGAAATCATGAAATTACATTCATGGTGTATATGATAAAGAACAATCCAGGTTATTTAAATAGTCAATCCATTTTTAAAACACAATAAAATCATTCAAAAAGAGTATTTTTTTAATCAATGATTCCCACACCACATTGAAATTTTTTCAAGGAATTAAAATTTCATAATAATAATTTCTATATAAATAAATCTATAAAATTATTTTTAAATCATGTACAATAATGATAATGATTCATATGAATAAATCCTTAAGACGTTTAAAATGATGTTTAAATAAAGAATTCCTTACCATTTTGAACAATTAAATTTTAAGCCAAATGAAATTATAAATTTTTTCAAAACATTAAATAAAATTATTATAGATATAATTTTGACACATAATTTTAAATCAGATATATATACACCTTATAAAATAATAATGGTGCATATCATCAAGAAATTCATGATTGAAAGGTCATTGAGACGAAGTACCTTACCTTAAGTATGACTTATCTTGTATGTTCTTTATCTTCATGAATAATAAACATAGGTTTATTTATAACCTTTTTCTTTTTTTATTCATTTTATATCACATATTACCATGCTATTAATGTAACCAAATTATTTAAGTTTATATAAGACGTTTTGTCAATATTCGGTACTTGAGTCAATAATGAACTTGGAATGATGTCAACGGTCTAAGTTGTAAATAGACCATCATAAAAAGAATAATATTAACGACATGATAGTTAATTTTATATATAAATTATACTTTTAAATTAATTAATTAAATATGTATAAGAATAAGGAAAGATGTTACAATCTTGGAGACGACAAGCCGTACGTATGCATGAGTAATTTTTTTCATATTTAAATGAATCTTATGAAAAGAACAAAATTATTATTTTTATTTCAATAATTATAAAAAAATAATTAATATTAAATTAGTTATTTTTATATTTTTATATATATCATATAAGTGATCTAATGAATAAAAATGAGTCACATCGCTTTGTGGGGGTTATAATTCACACGTACGCATGGACAACATATCCATTTTAATGCACATGGAAAGTAAAAAATTAAATAAAATATTATTATATTATAATGAATAATATTTTATGAGTATCATATATAAACGTTTATACCCTTATTTTAACCTTTCATGAGATATTGTAATGAAAAACCAAGTATATCGATTCGCGAGGTGGTAGTCCTTCGTACACCCGAATGAAAAGTTCATTTCCCATTTAATGAAATTTGAGCTGGATTTAGGTGATGATATAAAAAAAATAACATATAATAATATTTATAATTCATTAGTTGTTATATAATCAAGATCTAAGGATATTATAAGGAATATTAATAATAAATAAAATAGGAACTGTTAAATAAAAACATTACTTTTCTTTCTGATGATCACCTTTCTTAAAACATTAATAGATCTAAGAAGGTTACTATTCCTAAAATAAGACCACAATAATGTGGGGAGGGATTGAATAATGGGTTGTGTGAATATATTTTCTAATATAAATTGTTGTTGAATTGTGAGTAATAGAGAGGAATGTGTGCCTTTTATAGGAGAGGCGAGGTAACAATTTGAATTAATAAATGTTATAAATTAATAAGAATTTAAATTTGATCCCAAATTGGTCCAATTTTATTTCGTTGGAACATTTTATGAGTATGGGTCTTAATATAATCATCAAATTAGAATTATATTAGTTTTTAATAATTCTTAATCCTTATATTTTTGTTTTATCGTTTTTTAAAATCTTATGTATTTATCAAATAATTTACACTTTTAGAGTTAAACTAATTACCAAATAATGCCAAATGACCATTGAATTAGTCATTAATGAAATTTTTAGAGTTATTTTAATTTTTTGTGGATTATTGGTTTTTTATAAATTTTATATCATTTAATTAGATATTTTATAATTTAGATTATGAATTATGTCATTTTTGACATTATTCATTACTTGACTTTTTTATAAACTCTTAACAACTTGAATTATTTAAAAAATCTTAATTAACTAATTTATATAATGTAATAGTCATACATAAATTTATTTTATGACCTGAAATATTTTATATTATTTTTATTTTAATATTTTTAATATATTTTATTGGATTTATTTCTTTAATAAATCAATTTCTGTATCATCAATATATCACTATTTTATATAATTATTTATTTCCTAAAAATTATTATTAAATTACCATGATATAGGTAAATTTTTTTATATGTTTATGGACTATTCATAGTTGATGATATATCTTATATACCCTCATATAAAAAGTGTTTTAGTATGGGGAGACATATTTATCACATATTATCCTTTACATTATATTAAATGTTATAAATGTCATAATCACAGCCAAGTGGCTTCAAAATGTAAAAATTTCATAATAATTATCTTAAAGATAGGTAATAACTCATCCTATAAAATTAGGACAAGTGTTAAGGAAATTTTATAATATTATAATATTAATTTTACCTTAAATTACCCAATTTACCTTTAACAGTTGTAAATAAAATACTAAAGTTACTATACACCAATATTTATTTTGATCCTATTAGAAAAATTTTTTTATACTAATTTAAAAAATTTATGTCCATTTTTGAAAAATAAAATCACATATGTGATTAAATTAATTTAAAGTTAATCATGTTGACGAATATGGAAAATGGGGTTTTGAAGTAAAAATGATCAAAAGTTCACTATGTTTTTATATCCAATTTCAAATTGAAATTGATTCCAATGACCAAAATTAGATTAAATGATAAAAAATTATTTTATTATACATTAACACTAATTAAAAGTATTACCTAACTATATAAATAAATCGAATAAAAATGCAGCTTTGAATTAAAACGTAGTATTTTTCACCATTTATTAAAAAATATAGGGATCCCAGAAGATATTACCATAGACTTAATTATATAAAAGGAATAAATTATTTATTCTTGATTTTTTGAATTATGTTTTGTTAAAACTTTTCTATTTTAAAAAAGTGTGGGAACTAGGAGAAACCATGCCAACAACCCATATGGGAGAGAATATTGTGATTCCCTGAATGACATCCCAAATGCTTTGGGAGGTGGAGTTCAAAATTTCATAGAGATTCTTAACTATATTATATAGGTTAAAAATAATAACCTCAAACATTTGGTATTTATACCTTTACCAAAGAGGGAGAAACATGATATTGATTACATTATGTAACAATGACTTCCAATGTGTACAGATCTTCTGATCCACTAGTAGATGAATAATGGGCCCACTCTATGGTGAAGATAATTTATATTCTTCACTATTCTGAGATGGATAAGGTGAATATCATTTTTTATCATCTATAAAGAGAGGTCGATCAATGTTTGAATTTGATTAAGAACATAATGATGATGGATGAAATTGAAGATATTGAGTGGTAAGACTTTAGGATAATGTCTCTTATCATGTATTTCCCTCAAACACTTCATATTAATGTGTGGAAAGAATTTATAGAGGTGAGGAAAAATGAAGTAGAATCAATCACATCATATGAAGAATATTTCATAGGGATTTTAGGGTATGATTCGAGTTTTGTTACCAACAATGATAGAAAAATTAATAGGATAATTCGTGGTAAAAACCAAAACTTCAAAAGGATCTTGAGATAATTGTCATTGGGAGTAATGAAGTAGCTATTTGATGTGATCTCAAATTGGTGATGTTTTTTTAATAATGGTATCATGGATATGTTGATAAGAAACCGAAGATAGAGTTTCAAGATATGTAATATAATAAGAAAGGTGGGAAGAAAACTCAACCACCCACCTGTCCAAAATGCTAAAAGAAGAATCATGGGAACGTCTTCAAGGGGAAGGGGAAATTATTCAAGTTTGGGAGAGAAGGCCATAGTTATATGGAATATCTAAAATAAAATAGGAATTAGGACAATGTGGTGGAACATAGGAGATAACAACTCATGTTTCAATGCTACAATTTTGGGAAGCAAGGGGAAATTCAGAATCTTGTTCACTAAACCACGAGTTCTCAAAGATAATAAGTATGAGAATCAAACAAAGATAAAAGTGAAAGGAATGTATTATTCCATCACCAATATAGAAGTGTAGTGAGAACAAAAATTCATATAATGTCACATATTATTCACTAAATAATGGAAAAAAACATAACTTATTCTTGTTCTATGTGTTACTTTGTATATTGAATGTTTCCTATTACTATTGAATCGAAGCCCTGAAACCTTGACATAGAGATATTTGTAAAAACACCATGTGGTGAAATCATTACTACCCTCATGTGGGGTTGTTCTACAGTTTCCATTTGTGGGAATATTCTTCCATAAAATCTCATAATACTACCCTTGGTGGAATTTTAAATTATAATGTAGATATATTGGCTCTATTTATATAGATCACACATAAAATGCTGGGAAAAGAAAATATCTTTTCATATTTTGAACTATATGATGCTCCTCTATGAATGGAATGGTGATCATGAATCTCTTTTAGAAAATTATTCAATGGTTTGGGTGTTGATTCCTTATGAAAAAGAATTTCTATCTCAAGTGGTTGAGTCAATGGAAGGTATCAACCTAGGTGAAGAAAAAATTTTGAGGTAATACAATGATTTCATTATTAATTAGTTACCTAGAATTCCCTTGAATAATGAGGTAGATCTCCTAGATGAAATCATACTTGGAAATACTCCGGTCTCAAATTGTCTTGATAGTATAGCACATATCAATCTGGAGGATTTAAATGATATGATTCAGAATCATTTGAAAAAGGGTTCAAATTCTATACAACATCACCTTGGGGGTATCCAGTTCTCTTTTTCATGAATAAGGATTGATCAATGTGGCTGTAAATTGATAAAAAAGGTCTCAATAAGACTAACATAAAGATTAAATATCCTCTTCCAAGGATTGATGACTTTTTAAATCAGTTGTCAGGAGCTCAGTACTTATCAAAGGTGTAACATAATTATGGATATCATCAACAAAAGATGATAAATGAAAACATTCAGAAGACTACCTTCCATACAAGTTATAGGCCTAATGAGATTTTGGTGATTCCCTTCGAACTTACTAATTACACAGAAATCATCATGGAATTTATGAATATAGTCTTTATAAGTAACTTTGTATTTTCTAGTGTTTATCGATTATATTATCATATAATCCAAGAGAAAGGAGGAACATTAGGAATATATATGGATATTTTTGTAGATTTTAATAAAGGATAAACTTCACACAATGTTCATTATGGGTAACTTTTAGATGTAAAAAGTTCCATTCTTTAGACTTGTGATCATAAGTGATTGAATGTATATAGACCATTAAGAAACAAAGATGATAGAGGAATGGACTAGACCCTCTAGTGTGATAATAATCTCCAATTTTCATGGATTATAAGGGTACTATTAAAATTTTGAGATATATTTCTCATGACTTTCAAGCCTGGTAACTATGTTAGCAAGGAATGGGGTAATGTATGTATAGAGAGAAGATTGTGAGGAAAGCATTAAGGATATAATAAAGAGTCTTATCACTACACATGTACTCAAATTACTATAAGGTGGAGAAATGTTTGTGATATACAATGATAATGTTATAACTAATGCCTCAATGGAGTTAATGATCCGTGAGAAGAACTACTTGCTGCTTGATCTGAAACAAGAATCTGTGATTTTTACCTTTAAAATTTGGTAGAACTAACTCTATGGTAAGATGTGTGACATAAATACTGTTCATAATATCCTAATGTATATATTCACATAAAATAATCTCACAATGTATCAAAGATATTTTTTAGAGCCAATCAAAACAAATATTTCTCTATTCACTATTATCCTGGTATGGAAAATAATGCAGCTGATGCTGTTCATAGAAAATAACCTACTAATCTATCCATTTTGTGAATTATTAAAGACCTTATATTCATGGACATTCAATGGATAGATTTGGAAGTCAAAAAGGAATGAAATACATCATACCTTTCCAAAATGATTGCCAAATAATCTATCTAATAGACGACTAAGGAGGTAAAATGGTTTGATCTGAAGTTACAAAAGAAGGTGAATATAATAGAGGAAGAGAGAAAACACGAGTTCTATATCGATGATGATGGTGTAATTCAGTTTGGAACACGATCAATTTTCCTTTATCACCTGGGATAAAGAAGGAGTTATTGGTCAATGCACATATCTCAACATTCTCTATCCTTCCCAAGAGTACCAAGATGTACCATGATCTATAAGAACAGTTCTGGTGGGATAAAATGAAGAAATAGATTTCTAAGTATAACTCAAGGTTCATGATATGTCAATAAGTTAAATCCTACTGACAGAAGTCTAGTGGGATGATTCAACCATTACCTATACCCATATAGAAATGGAGAATGTAACCATGGGCTTTGTCATGGGTCTCCCAAAGACATCCAAATTAAATAATGTGATATGGGTTGTGGTGGACCAACTCACCAAGACAGATCACATTATCACTACACTCTCAATTATCATTGGTCATGATCCTCTATTCACATTTAATTTCAGAAGAGTCTTCAACATGCTTTGAATACTGAATTAAATTTCAGTATGGCCTATCACCCTAAAACTGATCGTCAATATAAAATTATTATTTATACACTCAAATATTTTCTTAGAGAATTATCTCTATAATTTAAATAAGTATGAGATCAAAATCTCCCATTGGGTGAGTTGTCATACAAAAATAGTTTCTTATCAAGTATTCAGATAGATTCATATAATGCTTTGTATGGAAAGCATTGTAGAACTCCAACCGATTTGGGATAAAGTTAATGAAATAATTTTACTTGGACCTGATCTTGTCCAAGAGATGACAGAGAAGGTTCAATCCATCTAGCAACATATCAAAGCTTCTCAATGTCGAAAAAATATATATTCTATCATCATTCAAAACAAATTTGTGTTTAATGTGGGAGATAAAGTCTTCCTTTTAATATCACTATGGAAGAGGCTCATGTGACTTGAAAGAATTGGATGTTATTACCAATGAACATTGTCCCCTTTTAGATCCTTGATCACATTTGAGTCGTGGCCTATCAACTTTCACTTCCACCAAATATGGCTCAATACATGATTTTTTCCTTGGATCACTCCTGGGGTAGTACATACTAGACCCCTCTCATGTACTAAACCTAGATGTGGTACATCTAGAAGTTGAACTTTCTTATGAGGAGGATCTAGTAAAGATTCTAGACTGGAGAGATAAGGTTCCACACAACAAGAAAATGCACCTTGTCAAATTATTTTTGAGGAACCATATGTATGAAGAAGCAACTTATTAACTAGAATGGGTGATTAAGGAGAATCACCCACACCTATTTATGTAAAATTAAATTTCAAGGATGAAATTTTAGAAGGGGGAGAATGTAACAATCAAAAACTTTTATCAATGAAATTCACTTTTTATAATTAATTCATATCATATAATCACACCAAATCACTTTAAGAACATAATATAAAATTTATAAATGATGAATTAATAAAATAAAAGGTATTTTTAGTGGTTAAGGAAACCATACTAATGAAAATTTAACTTAACTATAAGTACAGTAATACGACCTGTGGGAATAGAAAACTAGTAAAATTAATAGTGATCTCACCCATGAAGGTATAAACAATATTTAAGAATATTATAAATGAAATTATGGTATGATTATATTATAGTCTAAGTACATACATTTTTTAAAATTATTAATTAAATGAAGACTTTTTCATAAGTCATATATATCTAATTAAAATTTTTCTATTAATTTAATAATTTAAAATAAAATGTATTTTCATGAAATTTCTTCATAAATTAATATTTTTATGCCTTGGGATTTTAGGATAATTATATGAGAGCTTATGTAATTTTAAAAAGTGTTATAAAATGAGTTATAATTTTAAAATTTGTATTTTCTATGAAATTGATGATTTTAATTAAAAATTGAATTACTCATATTTAAAAAAATATTTTCATAAGATTTATTTAATTTCTAAATTTTAAAAATTTATAAATGGTTCTGGTGATGTTTTGGGATTTTTATGAAATACTTAAATTTTTTGTGAATAGTAAAATACATTAATTTACAATATAAATAAAATATAAATTAAATACACTATTGTTGGAGTCATGGATGATGTAATCACCGTTGGATCAAAATCACATGATCTAATTACTATATTAAGTCTCAAGAAACAAAAATATTTATTTTCTTGATAAAAATAATAAACTAATGAATTAAATAATGAGAAAACACCCCTCTCCTCAACTATAAATACCACTCATCACTCCCTCTTCTCATCCAACCTCTCACGATTTATGCCTTGTCCAAATTATTAACAAATAAATTCCAATGTACCTATCTCACATATAGGATCTATTTTTCTCATCAAATTATCAAAAACCTTTTCCTAAGGATGTTTTCATGGAGGACAGATTTAAGAGGTAAAATGCACTTCATTTTTCTTTCGATTTCTTTTTAATTTCATTTATTTTCCTATATTCTTATATACACATATTATTGAAAATAAGGATAAGTCTAGTATTTATTATATAATATAATTATATAATTTTGATAGTGATCCGTAGTTATTATCCTCCCCCACTCTTTTTATTTTTAAAAATGAAATCATCCCATGAGATATGTCAATTTACCGACATCCTGGACGACACACTTTAACATTCCATTATTATCCTTTAGGATGTTAATAAATACATTAAATGGATGAAAATATATTTTTTATTTTCATTTTATAAACATTTTTATGTTTTGGGACAAAAAAATATACCTCATAATGAATGATAATACAAAATGTGTTATTTGTGATTGGAAAACCAACAATAGTTACCTAAAACGATCATCATTTAATTTAATGTAATGATTCATCCTCATGAAATATAACCAAATTATTTAAAAGATAATTAATTACTATATAATATAATTAATTACATATAATTACAATTCTATACATTTATCCACATTTTACAGGATCTTCCATACTTGTATACAGGAAAACCAATCATGAAAACTAGGAAACAAATCCCCCCGAACGATGAAATTAAACACTATAACTCATATAGAAGTCCATAAATTATCATAATTAAACCATAATTAGTAAAATTAATTTTTCAAATGTTCCTTAAATTTTAATTAATGGATCAATTATTATTATTCATTACATTATTGGTAAGATAGGATTCAGACATAATATAACGGAAATTCTCGAACCCAACTCTCTTTCTGTGGGTTTCCCTCTTTCATCCCATTTTGAGTATAGATATTCCATAAATATAATTTATTCATAATTGTATTACCAATTCTTGTATATATATTTTCTATACTTTATTTTATGAAAAATATAATTTTTTCAAAATAACTCTTCTTTAAAAATCACACAACTTGTACTTCTCGACATCACTTCTTCATTACTCAAGGTTGATGATTGTTATATCCAGTATTTTATTCCCTATTTAATTTTAGAACCCATGTTATGAATTTATTCTATATGAAATTAAACCCATTTTTTTCATGGGTTATTTTATGTTAGTTATTTGTATATATTCTATGTGTAATGTATGATAATGTAAATGTTATGACATGATGGTTGCACCCAGAATTATATACTGCAATGTAAATGTTATGATGTGTGGGGTTCACTGAGAATTAAATATTGATCCCATTAAATGATTAAAATTATTTATCTCATGAGAAATGTGATATATTAGTTATCCTGATTCTATACTTGTTCACAAATATGTGTGGTAATTGACCACTACGACATGATGTTTTGTTCTTATGCATTGTCAGATTCCATGCCTTTATCTAGTGCTTCCTCTAATGATTATGATCCTATGCCTATGTTATGATGATAAAGACTATTATCACCCATGTGATATTGCTTCATGTTCTTATCTATACTCTTGTTAGAGTTTTAGCTCACCACATTATTATGTATATCCTTAGGTGAGTACTTGTACTAAAGAGAATTAAAGGGCCAATAATAAGTTAGAGAAGAAGTAATTAAATAAATTTTTATGTTTTATTTTGTAAATGTTATGTATTGTCCAAACATTCCTAAGAAACAAAAGCATTATATAATAGTCATGTAATGATTTTATGTTCTTCATCAATAATATTATGTTATAGTAATTTACAAAAAAATGTAGGTCACTATAATGCATGTGGTGTGGAGATGAAATGAGAGTAATATCATATCATGAAGGTGGAGTTACACATATACACAAATGAAGTTATCATATTTATGTGAGTAAAATAGTAAGAAAAATATGATATATAGTATTTTATGAATGATAAATTTGTCATTAATTTAATAATTATCTCATTTATAAAACATATATTAATTAACATTATTTTTATTACCTTAAATTTAAAGTGTTAGTGAAAAACGAATCAAATCGCATCAAAAGGTGGTAGTCCGCCACAAACAGAAACAATGTTATAATATCCTCTTAATCATGGAAAGTAAAAAAGGTATATATGATATAATAACTCTATAGGTATAATTATATTATAAATATCATATATGTTCTTTGGATCCTTAATCATAACCATATGTGATTTATGGAAATTGAAAAATGAATGAAATCAGTTTAATGTAGATAGAAATGATTATTTTGTAACCCATTCGATGGATGTGGGGACAGTTATATGTCTCTTACATGACATAAAAACATATAATTATATGTAATATTCTTATTATACAATATAAACATGGTTCAATAATAATTTAATGAGGGGTATAAATAAATAAAATTAAAATGCTCATTGAAGAACATTACTACTTATTTGGGTAACATCCTACGGATTGCAACAAAACCTTCACAGGTTGAATTTATTCCAAATATAAGGATTTTTTATTACATTACAGTTGTTTTTAATTAATTTTTCCCAATATTTTTAACCAAATCGGGTTTAAGGTGTGAATAAGAGAGGTAAGGTCTATCCTTTTATATGTAAGGTGAGTGGCACCATTGTAATTATTTTAAAAAAAGGTGTATCCATGTTGTTCACATGAAAAGGTTTAAAAATAGATTATTGTCAATGAATAGATATTACAATTTAGAAATGTGTACATAAATATATTTTAGATAAGTTAGTTGGTCATTAAAACCCTTATCTTTTAAGTGTAAGCCCTATAAATCCATTTATACCATAATCGTGGTAAACGTTTTTATTATTTTTACTATTAAATTTGGTAAATAATTAATTTGGACTTATTAGATAATATAAATAATTATTATTAAAATTATGGAATCCATTTTACAATAGTCTATTCATATAATTATAAAATTCAAATTTAAAATTAATCCTTGAGACGCAATGAGAATGTGACATTTCAAAGTGGAAATGATAAAAAGTTAAAAAATATTATATCAATATTAAATATAAAAATTATTCTATTTTCTTATAATTAATTAAAATATATAAATATATATATAATTAATCTATTATTATGTTAAATCAAATTCAATAAATATTTTTACCATTATATATAATTTAAAAGAAATTGTGGTTTTCAATTAAGATTCAGAATTGTAACTATTCATTAAAAATGAAAAAATATAGTAAATTCCAAATAGTTAAAACTAATATAATTTTGATATAATTATTTTTACAATCACATTTATTTTATAATTAAAATTTCAAAACATGATAAATTTAAATTTAAATTATGTTTGCAAATATCTATATAACCATCTTTAATAAATACATTTTTTCAAAAAATATTCTTATTATTTTGATAGATTATTATTTTTTTACTTATAAAAATATAATAATAATTTTAATTATTTAGATAGTGGATTTCATTCCTTCATGATAAATGGATAGGTTATACTGTTATATTAAATTTTGTTTCATTTTTAAATCAGAGTTGCATTTTCCTAAAGCAATCAAATTGATTAAATTTTATGAAATATATTTCATGGGTTTTTTTGCTCTATGTTTTGTATTTCATATAATATCATGAAAATGGTTATTATATTATAATTTAGGGGTGTATGATTCTCAAAACATAAATTAATTTCCTCCCCACAATTTAATCTTGTTCTCAGTAATCATGGGTTTAATAATTGAAAATTATATTTCAAAAAAAACCACATCAGAAAATGGTAAATAATATATAATCATAATAAGAGAGAAAGGGAAATACAATGCTTGAATAACATATTACTGGTTTTTTATGTAGGAAAACATTGGTGTAAATTTAAGATAAATACTTGGAAGAAAACCATAAATAATTATTAACTGTTATTGGGGTCAATGACCATAATATAGTAAATGATAAATAACATGCTAAGGACATCAAAAACATAAATATATGATGATATAACATGAAATATGATTAATATGATATGAATTTAATATGATAGAGTTTTATTCTAGATCATTTTACTAATTTGGATAAATTATTTTACTTTTTTAGAATATCAAGAAATATGCATACATTATATTTTTTTTATATCATTAGAATGATTTTAACCTTTGGTTGTGAATTAATTAATTTCCCATCCATCACTAACTATAAGAGATGAATATCCAATAATTTATTTTTAATGAAAAGGAACTAAAAATCAATTTTAATGGATCAAAAGATCCCTAAAGGAGTGAATAATTTATTTGTATGATTACATATATTTTCCGAAATCAATTTGTTTAGCCCAAGTTATCCAATATAACACATTAATCTCTAAACCTAAAAAGGAACACCAATGGTTCATAATTAATAGTTATTTATCAAGTAGTTTAAATAAAAATTGGGACATATTAACTAGGAATTTATGTGGGCTTGTTTTAGGTGATAAACCCACATCATCCATCAGTCATGGGTACAAGCCCTTTGGCCTTTCTAAATGTGATGGGTTACCCCATGGTATATGGGATGTCATTTTATTAAAACTATATTAATATAATTCCTATAACATTACAAAAAAAAATATTATGGAAATCCAATAAATATAATTAATCATTAAATAACATTTTTACAACTATTTTCATTAAAAATTTGTTTATTTTTTTAATTGTTTCATAATTTCTAACAAATTTTTTAATATTATTAAAATTTCATTAACTATCATATTAACCCACAAGATTTACAAAAACATTGAACTTATTTGTATTAAATTTTAAAGAATTATTACTCAAATATTTTTTTCAATAATACATATACTTTCTTTAAAATTATCCCAAAATATCCATAATCTTTGAAGAATCCCATCACCAGAAACCTAGAAATGCGTGTTTATGACTTTGAACTTATGAACAACCATAAAATCACAAACCCATAATGGTATACCTAAATAATATTTTCATTAAGATTCATAAGTTTATAAAATTTATAAAAATCCTTATATGTTTCATTATTCTAACAACCAAAATACAATTGGTAAAAATACTACTATAATTAAATTTTGAATTTCAAATACATTATTAAGTCACCCATTTTATTTCAACATAATTCCTTTTTTGGAATTCAAGATAACAATTAGAAGAGGTAAATGAATTGGATAATACATAGGTTCCCCCCAATTAATATAATAAAATATAAATGGATCCATAAAATGAGATTTATTACAATTCATCATACTCTAATTTTTTCCCTAAAATTATTTTATTTATACCCTTTTTTAAACACATAATAATTTTATCATTCCTTTGAGACAATTTCCTATGTGTCTCTTTCAACATTTGTGACATGAGGAAAATCAAGAATTTTATCCTCCAAGGTATCCACCACTCAAGCTCTTAAAGGACTATATCATTCTCTTCCCTAGTGATTTTATGAGTCATATAAGGTATATGTTGTTAATAATATTTTAGGATAATTGATTGGTTGTAGTCTTGATATATTTCACTCTTACAATCATTCCATAAGGTTTCTCATTGTCAACACATTTCTCATCATGTTCAATGCAAACATGATTTATTTTGGTTCCATTTATTGACTATGAACAAAAGGCATAGTGTGATAAAAAACATGATTGTGTGAAAACCATATAATCATTTATAGTATGTTAAAATCATGAGATGGTATTATCAATATAATAAAACTATGTATTAACCTATTTCATTTATTGTAATCATCTATTCCAATCCATCCTAATGGTTAGTAAGGAAAATTAGAATTGTCCAATGTATATACCCTTGGAGTGTCAAATCAAGATTATAGTAAAGCCCATTATAATACACATGGTGATGATCATGTCAATCTAAATTCACCCATTTCAATTTTACTACCACTAGGAAATATTTTCTAGAACAACATCTGATTATAGTATCGTGATAAAGATTTATTTTCAAAAAAAAAACCACATAATATCTACATTATCAAAACATTTGGATGTTCTTCTATACTAATCCTAATTTCCGATCATTGGGTTATTATACCTAATCAACGATTCAATAAATCTAGTTCGCAATATTTCTACTAAAAAACCTTTAATAAAAACTATAGTGACCATATTTTTAGTTTTTCACAGCTAGTGTCTTCTTTATTACATTATAAAAAGGTATAAAAAATTGCGTCATTATTAAATTAGAATAACATATAATGAATTTCATATTGAAGAAAAAAAATTCATTAGTAGTATTGTAAAATTAGATACATAATTGAGTCCCATGTTATATTCAAAAAAATTACAACATAATTTTATTTCTATTTTTGAGAATAAAATTATTACCTCTATCATATATGTGCACAAAAATCATAGTACACTTCATTGAATCTTTTGGAATGAAAAAAAAGTATGGTATCAAATAATCTGTAAGGTTTAATTAAAGAATAAGCTACCATAAATCAATAAGAATAATCAACTTGTAAATGTAAATATCTTATTACACATTCAATTATGTAAATAATATGATAATGAAACTCAGGAAAAGATATTATCATAGTGCGAATAACTTGGATGATAAGATAAATTTTAATATATATGGAATGTTAAATAACAGGAAACACATGTCAATTAGTTAATAAACTAATTGTGAAATGAATCCAAAAATAATATCATTATGAAAATATCATGGGTAATAAGATAATTCATTATAAATATATCAAGGTAAATAAATAAAATATATTTCCCATATTTAATAAAAAGGGAATAAAATTAATCTACTCATAATATCATTGAAAATATACTAAGGATAATACTATAAATAATAATAAATATAGAAAGTTAATAACTAAAAAAACATTAAATTTAATCAATAAACTTAAAATAAAATGCATTCAATGATAATATCTATGTAAATATATCATGAAAAATACTTATTGGATTCTTAATAAAGTTAATTCTTAATTACTAGATATCATAATCTGAGGAATCATGATACCTCTAGAGTCACGACCTTTCGCTAAATGGTTTAAAACTAGAGTTAAAACATGTTTATACAAGCTTGTTGATTCCACACATGAGAATATTGATGGATCGTTGGGATATCTAATTTCAGGTACCACCAATCACTTATTTTCATAATCATTCCATGTATGTTGAATAATTGATTTAACTCTTGAAAAATGTGTTGTATCATCAAATATCTATATTGACTAAAAAAATATAGATTTTTCAATAGTTCCCTAGATAAACAAACAAATTTTACATTATAACACCAAATTTATAAATGATATTTGATTTATGTAATAAAAATATCCATTATAAATCTTACGAATATTTAGGGTAAATTTAATGTTCAATGATCATTGGAAATTTAATAATTCATGGGAAAGTTACTGACTAAAAAATGAATCATGGAAGAATGTTCAAATATTATCTTTGGTAAAAATAATCATAAAAAATCTGGAGGAAGATTAAATATGTTATCAATAAAAAATTTCCCTAGTGTATTATATAAAAAATAAAGGGTTCCTGTCATTGACGAATACAAATTCCAAAAAAGTTATTTAAAAACATTATTAAGGAACATATTCTTCGAATTTTATAAATAAACTATTAAAACAAAAATTTCACAAAACATTCAAAAAATACTCGTCTTTTAAGATAACATTTGAATCATATAAATTATTATTTAAGACATTGAGTTGTTATGGTTGTAGAAATTTTTTACATACCACTTATATTTGAATAATGATTCCTTTCACTTTTTTTAGTAAAACACAAATGTGCCCTGTTTTGAAATCGACATGAAAAATCAGTACAAAATATTTTTTTAAATATTAAATGGTTTAAAGTTTATTTATTAAATTATTTTGAGGAGGTTAAAATTTGAAATCATTTTTTCAAAATTTTTTTGGAAGAAAATGGATTTCTGACGGAAGAGAGAAAAAAATTTGTATTTTCTTAAAATCATTTTCTTTGTAATTTTAACTACCATGGATTGGAAAAAATTGATCTATTAATTGAAAATATCAAGAATAAATAATGGAGAATAAAAAAATTGGGGTTGTTAATAAATGCTCTAATATTTTCTATCAACATAATTTCATGAATAAAAAATATTGATCAATTGAGACTATGAAATGGAGACTTATAATGATCATAACACTGAAGTGAGATTTAATAAATGAATCAATTATTTTTATCCTCTATAAATTTATATAAAAAGATGTTCATACAATATAATATAATAATAAATAATTTCCCGCATAATCTTAGAAAATAATAAATTACAAAGAAGTAATATAACCCATTGAAAATATATCAGGTTATGATAATATTCACCACATGGTAAATATAATGTCAAATTCCCGCACATGTAACAATTATAATTATAACAAAAAATTCCATTAATTATAATTTAATCAAGATATAACATCTCATATTGGAATCAGATACACTATATACAATAAATTAGGTTTATATCATAACAATATGCCTCAATTAAGGAAAATTGACATGAATTCCCCAACCTCATGATTCATTTTGGTTAAATGTGATTTAATCTTATACATATTGGTTTATATCTTGTTATTAATTTCCAAATGAACCATATACAAATTTATAATATCATATATGATCTTTTTATATATTATATTATCTCTAATATTTTTAGTATCCTTCATTATTTTCATTGTTTTGGGTGTTAAATACCTTGTATTCACAAGAATGTTTTGTCATGAATGTATCACCTTGACTCTAGGAAGCCTGAAATAGGTTTCACTATTCTATTATGTTGGTATAATATACAGGTAAATCACATCCCAAAGGCCTATATAATTTAGTAGTATTGTTAAACCAGTTACATAGCTGATCTTTTTTATAAAGTAATACACTAATTACAACATAATTCATAATTTCACTTGATAATAATCACTTTGTTCCATCATCACCATCCTTTAGTATCATAATTTCAACACTTTTAGGAATTTTTTAAAAAGGAAAAAAACAATGGGGAGCTCAAATGCTCAGAAAGGATATTGCATAACAAGAGAAATAATGAAATAATGAGAATAATTAGTATAAAAAGGTAAATAACTAAGAACATAAGACATGTGGTCAATAACTGAGAAGGAAGTGAGTAAATAATATGGAAATGAAAATAATTAAAAACACATTCCATTTAATCAATTAATTGAATACAGAATGAATCCATAGATATTTTCAAATGAAAAATATCATAAATAATGATAAATAATTTTAAATTAAGGAAATTTTAAATTATTAGGATTCCATGTTTCCTAGGTATATATTACCCATAACTTCAAGACCATTTAGAATATGGGTTGACATAATACTGTCAAGACCTATCACAAGATAGTTTTAAACAACTTTGATTTAAAAACAAACTCAAAAGGTGTTTCACCAAAATATTTTGTACCGTGAGACTATTGATGCGTCGAAGGGATTAAATTAAATGGTCCCCAACACATTCCATACATGTCCAAATAATTCCATCAATATAATATAACGTATTTAATTCATAAACAATTTTCCTTGTCATATATAATTATTTAATAAAGGATTCATATTTATCAACATTTCCCTAAATAACCAGATAACTATAAAGGTATACATTGTATGTAAACATGGTATATGGTTCACGAAATGAACATATCAATAAATGATATGAATAATTAGGGTAAATTCATTGTTAAATGATCATAGAAAATTTAATATTTCATAGGGATTATCAAACGAATTAAGGAAGTGAATTTTAATACTATCCTTGGCCAAATAAATAAAAAACCATCCAGAGGAAAAATAAGGATGATATCAATAAAACATATCCCAAGTAGATTAAAAATAAAGGTTTATTGTAATTTAATTATAGATATACCATTAAAATATCTTTTGAAGTTATTCTTGAGAAAAATAACCATTTCTTTTGAAAACCCATTTAAAAACATTTTTTTTCTTAAATAAATTTAAAAAAACATATTCTATAATGTAACGAGTGAAAAAAATTAACATTTTTTTAAAATGTTCAAAATATCTTTGATATCCTTTTAATAGATATGGTTTTTAATATGAAAACATGTTCTATGAATGAAGAGATAATTAATGTTGGGTTTTCTTAAAAAACATTTTAAAACATTTTGAGGACCAAAGTGAGGGAAAATATTACTATTAATTTAAAATTTTCATAAATAATTATTGGAGAATATAATTAAAGGTTTTACTAAATATTGATATAATAATTTCTTATAATGTAAATTCATGTATAAATAATCCTGAACCAAATGATATTGAGACGTTAACACTTGAAAAGATGATAACATTGATATGAGAATAAATCAATAAATAGACTATTTGTGTCAAATATATATCCAACTAAAACTGGTGGAAATAAAACAATTGATTTTAAAATCTGATTACACACATAATTATAGAATATAAATGACAATGAGGAAGTAATAGAACCCAAAGAATGAAATTGGCCTACGAAATTATTTTCCATATAGTAACACTAAATTAAAATCCCTTCAGATGAAATAATTCAAATTTAAACTGAAAATAACATGAATATTGAAGAATTAATGATATAATTTTTCAAATGGGGTATTAGATACACCAAACAAATTATGTATCCATGAAAATGTTGTATGCCTTATAAAAAGAGAATTGAGACAAGAATCTGTTACCTTGTGTTTTCTTTCTGGTGAACATCTTATAAGGTCATATATAATGTTTTTAAACATGTCAATAAATTATAACAGAACCATAATTATATCTATAATATCTCATATGATATTATTATTGTATCTTATTACCCATTTTTTAGTAATATTTCATTATTTTCACTACTTTGGGTGTTAATTTCCTAGTTTTTCATGTATATTTTGAATTGTTACGTGTAGTTATTCATACATAGATCATGATTTCACATTCTATAGAATATATTATATCATTTAATAATCATATGTATCTATTTTATGTGTATTTATAAATATCCATGATATTTTTACATATGAAATAAAATTCATAGTTCATGAATATGGTAGGCTGTACATACGCATGAATGCTACATTCATTTCATTATTGTATTCAAAGAATAAAAATTAAATGTTATTTATATTTATATTAAAATTTTAGTATAATTTTTATGTCTTATATTACACATATTATTTTTAATGTCATTTCTTAATACATTCCATGTATAGCTTCAACAAATAATATCACTTTCACGAGGCTATAGTCCACACATCCACACACAATTTTACAATATTACCACATAATTAAAAGAATGAACATATATTTTATATAAAATTATAGATTCCAAATGACATAATAAATATCATATATATGAAATATAAATAATTTTTCCACAATAATTATCAACCATTAGATGTGGTAATGAAAAAGTAATGAGATCATTTTGTGAGGCGGTAGTTCTCCATACACATAAATGGAAAGTTTGTTAGCCATTATATGGGAGTGTGTGTAATTAATTATAAAAAAAATAATAAAAACATATCGGTATATTTAGTATACTGATTTCATTATATAATCATGATATAAAATTAAATTAGGTAGTGTAGAAGGAAATAAATTTAAAGTGATCATTGAATAATCTTTCCTCATTTTTAGGTCCCTCCTTTTATTTTATACTAAAATACATCCTTGTATTTTTTCTGACCTTTTTTAGACATCACGAATCAGTAAAAAGTTTATGGTAGAATCTTTTATCATAATTTTTGGTGGGAAATAGTTATTGAGAGGTTTAAATATGTTGGAATGAACAATGCTTTTTTATTTTGGAGGAGGAGTGGAATTATTTTAAATTTTTTAAAATAGAATTCCACCTACATTTTTCTTATGACATATTTCTCAGATAATGTTTAAAATTCTATCTAGTTTAATATATCTTCTAGATATGTCCATTAAAAGGATTTTGGAAAAGTGAAAATGTTATTGTATCTCTAATTTTTATGGTTTAGTCCCTTGTAATGCTAATTTTTCTCTTAATAATTATAATTTATTTTAATCACGTTGACTTATATTTCTTGTCAAAAAATATATTGACCATATAATACAATTATAAATTTTTATGAATCAAAATATTGAATACATTTTTTCAAAATTCTGACCACAATTATGTGAAGAAATTAATTTAAATATAATCCCAGATATGAGATGAAAGAGCGGGTTTTTAAAGTAAGATGTTAAAAAATTTTCTATGTTTTTATATTCAATTTCATTGTAAAATTAATTTAAATGTCCTAAATTTTATTAAATTAAATAATATTTAACTAATTAAAATTTTCAACTAATAACCAAATATAATCTAAGTTGATATATAAATTAGTTGAAAAATTAGTTTTGAATTGAAATACAAAAACTTTCACTATTCCTAAAAAATGAATCTTTACAGAAAAATACAAAAAATTAACCCTAACCAAATTTTGATGCTTTTTTTAAATGTTGTTTATTTTTACATATAAATTTATTATAATTAAATTTTTTTTAAAATAGGTTTAAAATTCAATGGATGTATAATTTTCATTGTAAATTATAGGTTTTTATAATTAATATTGGGTTCACTCTTATCTTAGGAATATAAAATATATTGGATGAATGTATGAATATTTTTATTGGATATATTATATAAATATATATATTCTTATATGTTAGTCAGTACAATTTATAACCTGCTAAATTAATGGCTAGGTTATTTCTTATTATATTAAATAATAATTTGTTAATAATATATTGTTGTTCGGTAAAATTTGGTCATGCATGTAATGCATGTCATCAAAGAAACTCAATTTAGCGTACGACGCACTCAAACATTATCCCTCATACATTTCATGATATATCATATATTGAATTTATTTTAAATTGTAAATATGTTTTAATATATTAGGATATTATATCCCCTTACACACATGGTGTGGTCAGTCAAACACGCTATCAAAAAAACTGTTCCTATGTTAGAATTTCAATGTGTCACATTCTACCCATCATAAATAAATTTCATCCCTCTAATTTAATATTGATCTTAGAAATATATATTTTGATTTTTTTATGTCTAAATACAACATCATTATAAGGGTATTTAAAATAGCCTTTACAAAATAAAGAATTAGAATTACAAAGGTCTCATGGATGAGTATGTATCTAGGTATCTTTGTAGGAAAAAAATAAGTGGAAAGTGGAGATACATACCTTGAGAAAATGAATATTAGTAGGGAGTGATTTAGGACATAAATCACAAACAATTGAATGATCCCTAGAAATTTGAGGTTCTAAAATTCAACAATATATGATGATTTAGAATACCACTAGTTCAAAAAAAAAATTGGTATTAGGAAAATAAATTTTTTCCAATTACTTAACATTGGATACTTTTTTAACTACCTAGTAATAAAAGGAAATATAATTACTTGAAATATTTTGATACTATAAACTTAATTTTCATCCTTTACTTTTTTCTTTGTTAAATTTTTAATTTATCCATTTCCATATGAAATGTATATCAAAAAATGAAATTTTAGGCCAGTGGTACTAAAATACAAGTATGACAGATCGAAAAGCCCGTGAATGAGTGAAAAGTATTTCCATTTTTCACTAAATATTCTCCAATCACAATATGGTTAATAAATTAATATCTAAATATAAAAAACACTAAAATTCATCATTAATATTTATTTTTAATTTTTTTAGATAAATACCATTGTATATTAATAATGTAATTGCATAGATCAGTGGTTAGAGTTAAAACATTATCATCCTTAGGTCATGGGCTCAAATCCAATAGCCTTTTTGGACTTTGTGTGCTGTCATTTGGAATACAGGCTGTCCTTTTCTTAATCCAAATTATTATAATTTCCAAAATAAATATTATGGGAATGCTTGAAATAATCTTAATCACAAAATAGTCTTTTAACTAAGGGTTTTAATACAACCAAATTAGATAAATACTTCATCCATCAATATTTTTCCTTCCATGACCTATGGTTTATCCTTTAGAATAATGCATTTCCTAAAACCATGAACCATAGTGTGAGCATAAATTATCATTATTGAAAAACCATATAATCATTTTTACGATATCTAAAACATAACACATTATTTTGAATCTAATACATCTTAGGAGTAACTGAAGTCCTTTATAATGATTTGTTCATAGAATATGAATTATAATTATCATATCTCTCAGGAATATCATAATAGTATCATAGTAAGGCACTTTATCATGTACCATATAATTATCATGTGAGATATAACTCTTGATGTTTGCATTTTTACCCCATGGTATACCTATACCAGAAAAATATCCACTTGTAGTATCTAGATAGGGATGTAAATCTTGTAATACCCACATTATCACTACCTTACCAAAGCTCTAGGATTTTATTCTAAAATTATCCTTAACAAATTCTTTAGGTTTATGTTCTATAATCTATTTTTTTCTTAAATATAATTCTCATGGGATCTACTAAACATTATCTAATGCCTACTCTAGTTCCCCCACCCCAGAATGCTTGGAGTCGGTGTCGTGCTTCCATTACATTGGCATAATATTCAATTAAATAAAATCCCCAAGAACCAAAAAGTTTAGTAGTCTCTCTAAACCATTTAAATAGTTGAGTCTTTTTTTACATGTACATACACTAATTAAAAACTTTCTATCAATAGAGGATAATAACTTTATTCTGTATAGATTTTCCTTTCATATCTTTCTTGGTTCATTAAATAGATTCTAGGGAAATGAAAACAAAATTAGGGTAAGCTAAAATGCATAGTATGGATAATTTAAAGTTGATTAAATAATGAATAAGTGAGAATAGTCAGTATGGAGTTGTAAAAAACATAGAATCCATTCCATGTGGTCAATAACTCAGAATGAAGTGTTTAAATAAAAAGGAAATATAAATAACTGAAAACACATTCTATTTAATCAATGAGTTTAAAATCAATTCCATCCATAAATATTTTCAAAAAAATATCATGGATAAAAATAATGGAATATAAATTAAGGATATTATTAATTATTTGATGTAAAGTTTCTCTGGTATATGATTCCATTACATCGGGACCTTTCACAAGGCAGTTTAGTATACTACTATCAATGCATTTCATAGGAAATTAGAAAAATAATATGCTTTTGATACAAACTCAAAGGTTTTGTCCCCAATTTATTTCTTCACATGATTATACTAATGCATCAACATGATTACTTTACAAGGTTCCGAACCCATGTCATACTTATCCAAAACATTAATTAAATATCGAGTAATAAATTTAATTCATATAAAAAGTTCCTTATCAAATATCTGTACTGACTAAAGGATATAGAGTTATCAATACTTCCCAAAATAATAAAATAACTCTCAAAGTAGAAACAATATATAAAAATGGTATATTCTTTAGGAAATTAACATATCCATTCTAAAAGATATGGAAAATTACGGGAAATTAAATGTTAAATGATCATAGGAAATTGAATATTTCAACGCAACTAAAAAAAATCTAGGAAGTGAATTTCAACAAAAAACATTATAATAATCAATCTCAAACTATCTAGGGGAATAATATAAATTGTATCAATAAAACTATCCCATTTTGAGTAAAAATAAAGGGTTTTTTCCTTGATGGATATAAATACTATAAAAATATCTTTTGAAAACATTCTTGTGTAAAATATCATCTTGGTTTGAAAAACCTTTTGGAAAACCTTTTATATGAAAATAACATGTAAAAATACATAAAAAACTATTTAATGGCTGAAAATATATTTGATAAATAATTTTAATAAGTTTAAAAATAAATATAAATCCTTTTTTTAAATTTGGTTTTTAGAAGAAAATAGGTTCTTTGACTAATGAAAGAAATGAAGTCGGGTTTTGTAAAAAATAATTTTAAGAACAATTATACTAGAATGTGGGAAAATGATAAAATTACTTGAAAAAGTTCATTAATAACCAATGTAGATGAATATTAATTACTTTACTGAATATTTATTCATTAATTTTTTCTAGTGGAAACTCATGTATAAAAAATCCCAAATCATATAAGATTGTGAAGTAAACCCTTTAAAATACCATAATATTGATGGTAGAATCAATAAATATATATAATATTTGTATCAAATGTAATTCCACCTAAAGGGTGAAATAAAAAAGGCAGTGAAACTTGATTTCAGACATAATCACAGTGTATTAATGGAAATGAAGAAGTAATATAACCCAACAAAAGAGATTTGACTAGGGAATTCATGTCAACTTGGTAATGCTTAATTCAAAAAACCTAAGATGAAATAATTAAAAATAAAACTCAAAATACCATGAACAATAAATAATTGAAGATATAATATATAAAAATGGTAAAATATATTAAATAAATAATAAATATTGATGAAAATGGTGTATGCCTCACAAAAAGAAAAGTAAGACATGAATCCCTTACCGAGTGTTTTTTATTAGGTGAGTGTACTTAAACCTAATTAATAACTATTTTTAAAAAATTTATCCAAATTATAAAAAAACCACACTCATATATATAATATCATATACTATCTTCTTATAATATCTTACTACCTTTTTGTTTGTAATATTTTAATATTTTCACTATTTGGGTGTTAATTGCATTGTTTTTCAGTATATTTTAACTAGTTACTTGTTGTTCTTCTTACATAGATGATGATTTAAAAATATATAGAATTTAAAACATGATTTATTTATCATATATATACATTATTTTTTATTTTTAATAATCCATAATATTTTATGATAATAAATGAAATGCACCATTAATTGAGATGGTGGGTTGTATGTAATCATGAACACTACATCAATCTAATTAATATATTGAATGAAGGAAATGTAAATGAAATATATATGTATATTAAAATTTAATTAGAATATCTATGTCTTATATTTTACAATTTTTTATCAAAAGCATTCCTTAATATATTCTATGTACAGTGTGAACGAATCACATAAATTTTTGGAGATGGTAGTCCACACTGCCTCAAACGCAGATATCATTGTCCCACAAAATAGAAAGCATGGTAGTATGATTTATATAATGATTAAAGAAGAGAAATTAAATATTATATATCATATTTAAATAATTTTTCAATTATAATGCCCCACCCAGAGAGGTGGTTAAGGAAAAAACGAACGACATTGTTTTGCAAGGTGATAGTTTACCATACACATATAAAGTATATTTGTTACACATTATATGGAAGTGTGTGTAGGTTTTGGTTTAATACTTATATTAATAACATCTCAGTTTATTTTGGATACTTATTTAATTATATAATATTGATGTAAAATTAAATTAAGGAGTGTAGAATGAAATAAAATGAATGTGAGCTTTGAAAAATGATAACTCATTTTCTTGTAACTCTTATTTTTTTAAGAAAATATTTATTTTGTTTTCCTTATATCTAATTTTATGC